>CM041536.1:22309297-22846797 GCA_023238725.1 Scortum barcoo | reverse complement strand
TGTTCATTTAATTTGAGTCAAACATCACTATCTCAATATAGATACACTATTATGTGCATGTATGCCATAGTACCTTATTTGTACTGTATTTTCTGCTACACAGGAAGTGAAGGAGTGAAGGGTGGGGTTTCTCACTTACACACACACACACACACACACACACACACACTGACACACACGCAGATATACACACACTCGGGCACTGGTCGGCTCATTGTGCCATGGCAAATGAGGACAGAAGCCTCCGACTCTTACTTTCATGATGACTGGCACAGAGAGCGATGCTCCTTGTCTCCATTTCCCCTTAAACTGCTCTCTGGCTGTGTCCTTATGTAGCCTCTGGATTCCTCGAGACACCATATCTCTACATCACATCTCATAGGGTGTAATAAGCGTTAAGCGAGGTAGAAAGAGTGAAAAATCCAACTTGCTGATCCAACCGAACATACTGTAAGATTGCATTCAGTCACAGAGAGTGTGACTCTGTCGGCACACACAGGCCCTCAGTCAATTAGCCTCAGTCAAGACAGAGGATGAGCACATGCATGCGTGTTAACATGCATGTTCAAAGATACACACACACTAAAAGCATACATTTAAGAATCAATTTAAGTAATTTCATTAAAAATATACAATAGTATCCAGTCAAGAGACATAGTCAGGTGTCTGCTGATCTTCAATAATGTCCTCACATTTTAGCAAATTAGAAACAGAAATTGAAACTTCCATCAAGTGTATTTTTAATTTGAAGACCAGGCCTCATATTTTCCAGTTCAGCCTTTATTTTTAACCGACATCTGCTATTTGTATTTTATGGCAATGGAGTATTTCCTGATTTATCTCAAATTAATACATTTTTCTCTGTGGCTGTGTTCCTGTAGAAGCTTCTGGGCCGTCTGGCCAGCAGGCTGTGGGTGTTCAGTGAGCTGCAGATCTCTGAGGATACACAATACAGGGGTGGGGCAACAGAAAACGTACATCTTTAGATACACCAATTGCCCAGATCTGAATTGATCGTTCAAAGTAATAAGCATGTATTTGTCCTTGCTAAAATGCTTTCTTTTATGCTCTCAACGTGTCACAGTGGTTCTTTAATATGACACATTTTCTCTATTTTATGTTTATTTTTATCATTTGGGAACAAATGCAAGAAAAAATTGAGGCACTGGCAGTGTTTAGTCAATGTAAAATGCTGGGTTCTGTGTGTGTCAGACTAAATAACATACCAAGTCTTTCAGCTGTTTAGTGCTGATCACAATTACGCAGCAGTAGTTGCGTTAGCAACAATGATTTTGTGATAAAGCTTTAAAATCTCTCCACCATTTGGACCTCATCAAACATGATCCTTAAGGAGGAACTAATATCCAGAGTTTGTAGAAATTTGAGATGCATTTTTAAAGTAGTGCATAAAGAGTTTGTTGATTTTTGATAGCAGTAATAATCATCCTCACATTTTGAGTCAAAGTTTTTTTCTCGCAAAGGTAAAGAGCATTTCTATCTCAGACAAATGGGAATTTTGGCCACAGCTGTCGGCTAAGTTGTCAGTTTACATTTGGCACAAAAAATGTTGTATAGGCAAAGTCGTTGGCAGTACAAGTACAGCTGGCAACAGGCAACAAAATGACAGCAATGAAAAATCTTTGTCTCCTGTTGTACTTTAGTTGAAGCAAAAATGCTGAGGCAGGTGCCCAGCAGAGTTATCCAGTGTTGCCCAATGTGCCACCATTGCTTTAGTGTTTCTGGAAACGATCTCTATCTCATTTCCACTCTTCCAATTTACTGCAAGAACAATCCGTCATTAATGACTAATGACTAATACAGTCTCCTGATCTCTTGTAGTAGATACATCCCACAAGCCCCCGTTGCCTCTATTCTATTCTATTCTACTCTATTTTCCAGTGCAGCTCTCCAGTGAGCGTTGACCTGAGCTCTCCTCTGGTTAGAGTGGTTAAATATAGACCTATTCTCGGCCTCTCCTGGGAAAACAGTGAGATAGAGAAAGAAAGAGAAAGAGAGGGAGGGAGTGGGCGGAGGGAAACCAAGGGTATGAAGAATGGACCAGAGGGGTAAACGGGCAGGTGGAGAGAGAAAGAAACTTAGTTCTCCTCCTCACTCGATTTAAATAGAATAATAGTATTAATCACTTTACACAATCCAAGTTAAACCTTTTTGTTTTAGCTTTCATAATGCCAGATAATGTCACGTCATGCATCTGCAGAACTCAAAATTAAACCCCTTTTCACAAACATGAAGACACCTTTGATTTCTGGCTTGCTGACAAGAGCTTAGAAAAAAACTATTGTACTCTTTGGGCTCCAGCAAAATTGTCTCACTACAAAGAAAAACTTGTGTTAAACTGAATCTCTGCCCTTGGAAATTGGCTCACACTCTGCTTTTCAAACAAAGATGTAAGGAAGCTAGGCTGATCTTCTTGTCGTTCTCTGCTGGTGCTACTTTTTGACCTGAATGACTGCTGTTTCTTAGATTTTTAAGGCACATTACTGACCCATTTAGAGCCGTAGTAAACTGCTGTCTACTTTGACTGAGCAAGAAGGAGTTCGCAATAATAAAAAGTAAGTATATATTGTATAGAAATATAATGAAAGGAAACTGCTGCTGGAATTATAAAGTAAAAAAGACAAAACATTGCTGTACGAGATCAAATCAGCCTGAAGTGTAAAACCACACCTGCAGCAGCTAAGCAGCAGCAGAGTACCCCACTGTCCTATTTTCCAGAGTAGAATATCAGAGTTGGTTGGACTTCCTCTTGGGTGTTTGGGCTTTGACTTCTTCTTTTGTCAGATCATATCACATCTTCTGCGGTATTAAAAAGGCATTGTTATCGAGCTGTAACACATTCAGTTGTCTCTTAAAGCGAGGAATGAGGTGAAATAAGACAAAAGACACCAGTTGGTGATCCAGTTATAACATTAAGGCCAAGTTAATTATCACAGCTAGATCATACATGATCTTTGCACTTTCCTACCATTGGTAAGATTTACTTGTCTGTGCCATTATTATCAGTTGGTTCAGTTCAATTGTGTTTTGGTATTTACTTTTTTATACAAGTTATTCATTCTCACAGTGAACGATTATGGTTCCAGTTTGGTCTTATTTGTCAGAACGGAGGGGTGAGAGTGAAGGGGAGGAACGCAATGACAGACAGAGGTGAAGGCTCAGAGCTCGGAAAGAAAGGCAGGGGAGAAAATGAGAGTGAAGCAGGGAGAGGAACGAGCAGGTGGGGGTGGGGGACAGAGACACGAGATAGAGAGAGACGAGAGAGAGAGGAGGAGGGAAGCCAAGAGCACCCACATCCCCATAGAACAAAATGATCTCTCATTGGCTTTCAGAAATGGTACATCTCTCATCAGGTGCCTGTGCTCAAAGCTAAAATGATCCTACATACTTCAAACATGGAGACAAATGGTGCCAAAAATGTCATCACTGAAATGAAATGCTATTATATGACAAAAGGTAACAACTTTCCACCACCTTAAGAGGTTATTCTGTTAGATGTAGAAGGCCTGTGAGTATATAAACACTAAAAGTGCAGCTGCTGTTGGGGCTTTCTTGCATTATAAGTAGTTTCAATATTTTTCTTTTTACCTGAGGAATTGTAATTTGGACACAGCTGGTGTACTGACCTCTAACTCAACAAAGCTGACAAAGAATCCAGGCTAAACATAATACAAACAAAGCACCGTAGTCAGTGAAATTTCGTAATGTCTATTCAGTACTTCATAAGTGGTTAGTTTGTGCTGAAATATTCTTATCAATAAGGAAATTTTATTTATTTATTTATTTATTTATTTATTTATTTAGGCTGTTGGTTAGACAGACTTTTGAAGATGTCACCTCAGAAACCATTTCTAGCTATTTTCAGACATGTTAAAGGCAGATAGATAAAGAAAATGATCACTTGTTATCAAGGCATCAACTTAGCCTCTGGTAAACTGATAGTAACTGTTTTTGGCATCTTTTTGACATGTTGTGGTGGAAAATAGATGATTAGATGATGAGGAATGATGCCTTTAAGTGACTTCACATGCTGATCATGTCATTCTGATATGTTGTAAATGTCATTGTGGTTGTATTGGGGATGTCAGTTTAATGTGAATTTGGCCAAGACGAAAGACAATCATGTTTTTATTCCCACTGTGTTTTGGTTTAGTTTGATCACAGGAAAGGCTTTTTTTTTAATATTTTAGAATAAATTGTGAAAATGTTTTCCTCCACTCTGACTCCATCACAGCTAATGAGTTTCATTGTTCATAAATTAAAGTGATACACATTCACGACGATAGTCTGCTCGGGAATAAAGAGATTTTTTTATGTCAACTTGTATTTTTTGTTACCGTAACTCTGCCAGTGACCCTTCTTGTGTTTGCTCTTTGAAGACAGTAACAAAGTGCATTCAGCGACAGCATAGACACCATTTTGGTGTTTCATAAGATGTCTGTCCCTCATGCACGTTTGCATTCACCGACTCCTGAAGAGTGTTGTCGGGTTCTCTCCTGCATTCTCGAGTCGCTACATAAGTACCACTTACTCACTTGATAGCTCCAATCTTGTGTATAAGATAAGTAGTTTTATTATCAGTTGAGTAGGATGAGAATAATTACCATTTTCACAAGAGGAGCCAGAGGAGGGGCATGTGTGTATGCAGCGGCAGCCATCTTGAGACGACACCAAAATGGAGGCTCTGCTGAGTGCTATCTCGTAGCAAAATGGCGCGCGAACAGCATGGTAACTTAGCCGGCCAGCCTCTACGTCTGTATAAAACAGCAACAATACGTTTGGCTGATCCTGACAGTGCAGGGGTCTATGGAAGGGCAGAGAAAAATAGGATGCTAAATTGAGAAGCAGCGCCTATCTCCCGTAGAGCAAATGACTGTGTGCCTGCTAAATCTGTCCCCCCTAGAACTCTCTGCATACAGTTTATCTCTGCTTCAGTTTGTCTTCAGCGTTTGAACTAATATCTCCTGCGTTCTCTCTCTTTCCGTTTCTGTCTTTTCTGTCTCGTCCTCTCCCTCCGTCTGTGCCCGTCTCTGCCTCGTCCACAGGGCTTCTTGAAGAACGAGAGGGACAACGCCCTGCTGTCAGCCATCGAGGAGTCTCGCCGCAGGGTCAGTATCTGCCCATCACCTGACTGCTTCTCAAGTCGAAAAAAGGGCTGCATATGGGGGACAGGATCTAAATCTAAATCCAGATTCGGACAGGCCTGCAAAACCCACATCTTGTGTTATTTTTCAGTCTTTACAGGTGAAATAATTTCAGATTTGAAGGCTTAGAGACACTAATTAGACTCTAAAGTCTCTAAACAGACCGCAGTGGTTATTTGCCTCATATTTAATTTTACGAAATCGCATGCTTTTTCAGCACTGCAGTATGTATGAACATTAGCACAGCACAACATGGGAACACTTAAAAAACAAATTTTTGGTAATTTCTGCTTGCTGTGATCTAAAAGTCCTTCTGGTGTGAACCTTTAGGGAATGGTTTTGAAATGGCTTCCCTGATGTGCAGAGCTAATAGGCCCTGCATTTAATTAGCTGCCGTTCCCATTATCTGTCTCTGCTCCCTGAGAGAGGAAAAAAAGGGCTTGTGTGCAAGGGTGGAAAACTCAAATGCACTGAAGATTAAAAAGAAGGCGGATGTTAAAGATGTGCTTGCAGATTTCTATCTCACTGCTGTACCTTTTACATCACATGAAATGTGCTCTTGGGCTGATAAATGACATATTTAGTCTGAGTTGCCCAGTCTCACAGCAACCATTTGATATGAATATGATCTTATTTAAGATTTAAAGTCCTTTTACCAACGCCAAGTCTGGATTAAAGCAGATTAAAGCACACACCAGTATTTGAGAGTCAGAAAAATCTGACTCTTCTTCTCTTTTTTTTTTGTGGGAACATAAGATTCATTCATTCAACATAAGACTTTTTATCCTTAAAATTTGGTTGTTGAAGAACTGTGATAAAGAGAGATGTATTGAGTGGGATATTTTACAAAAAAAATTACAAAAAACAAGTCAGGACATTTTTCTCTGGTGAACAAATGATCTGTGTGATGGAAACATTGTTTAATTCCCTCAAATGAATCTCTTTATTAGATTTATGCACTGCAATTTCTTGATTCCTCACATGGTGACAAATTACAGCTACGTAATTCAGAAAAGTTCAGAGTGAACGCTTCGACATCCAGGCAGTGACCAAGTTAACCAAGTAAATGGTGGCTCTAGTCTACATTTGTATCTCCCTGAGCTGGAGATTTGAAGGATTCAATTATCTCACGTTCCCATTATCTCACTTTGGGTCTCTGTGGAGAGTTAAAATAGACTACTGTGTCCTGGTGGACTAGTACAATCTTGATGGGGGTCTGCTGTTAAATCGTGTGTGTGTGCGTGTCTGTGTGTGTGTAAGTGCACCATAGATAAACCCAATTATCACACACAGTTTACATGTATGTTTCTGAAGTCTGTCCTAGAGTTAAACCCGCTGCTTCAAAATGTGAGACTGTCCTAACCTGTGTGCTGTTATATGACTGGGTGTCTGGTCCCCACTTCTTTTGTATGTTTCAGACGTTCCTGTTGGCTGAAGAGTACCACCGTGAGTCCATGCTGGTCCAGTGGGAGCAGGTGAAGCAGAGAGTGTTACACACACTACTCGGAGCGGGAGAGGACGCACTGGACTTCAGTCAAGATGTGGAGGTACAGGACACACAGCTCAGAGCTGGTTAAGGAGGAAGACGAGATGACCAAAGAAAAATGTATCTTTACCCAGAGAGACAAACTGTCTCTAACACACGTTTTCAGCACAGATGTTCCTGGGACTAAGTTTGAGTGCTCAGATCTAATTTCTGTATTGTTATAAATCCATCTCAGTTTACGTGTCAGTCAATAGTGACCTCATTTTAGTGCTAAAAGTTGTGGACTTTTAACAACAATGTCCAATGAATTCAGTCCCATAAACATAAAAAACATCTATATTGTAATCTATTTTGATTTATTAGACTGAATATGTCTACCTTAAAGAAATTGTCAGATCTCTGTTAGATTTCTTGACAGTGTACTCGTAGCTGTCTACCCACTCATCCGAACTAACCAGAGTAACTTTCATCTGAGACTCAGAGATACTATTTTTATCTTCTCCCAGAGTAAAGTAAAAACTTTCATCCTTGTGTCATCCTGTGGGAGCCTATCCCAGCATGCGCTGGGCAACAGTCATGGAAACACTGTGGTCAAGTTGTCCTTTCTATCTGGGCTGGAAAAACACAGAATATTCAGTATTAAAAAGGATTAATATAATGATGTTGACACATTAGACATACTTGACAGTTTCATTGGTACATGATTGGCATGCCTGTTGTTTTTAGCTTTATTGAACTTCCTTTTAGAAATTCTACTTGGTGTGTGCAGTCTACTTATTAAGTCATTAAGTGTGCTCCCTCCTGTCTATTGTAGCCCAGCTTTGTGAGTGAAGTGACAGCTCCTGGGAGGAGTGCGTTGGACAGCGTGGAGGTTGCCTATGGACGACAGGTGGGTCACAGTCAGTTGAATCATTGTGATGTACATGGAAACTACACGTAGTGACATTCAGTAAAAATTATACATTTCAAATTATACATTTCAGCCCATTCATCTCAGTGCCACAATGTCACTAGAGAGATGAGAAATATATTTGACAATATATTTTTTTTCAAAGTAAAGTTTAAATATCCACTTTAAAAAAAAAAAATCTGTTTTCTGCTGGACAAGGTGTTAATGGTGACATTTTTAAATCAACAAATCTTTCTCCTGTAGTGTATTTTCTCGTCACTTACAGACTGACCTATATGCTGATACTGCTATTTTTGTGATAAGCTAATGTTATCTCCTGACTTACACATCAGGCTCTGTTGCAAACATCAATAGTTTTTATTTTATTTAAAAATAATCATCTGCGACAAAATGTGGAAATTAAGGAAAAATGTTTTCATTCTTAATAAAGTAAAAGATAATATCTGCCTGTGAGAGTTTCTAAAATGAATTTGCTGCAAAACACTCAGATGTTTCTACTAAACATAAAGGTTTTATACCAACCTAAAGGTGTTGATCCTTCAATATAAATCTACCCACCCTGCAGTTAAAGTGAGTTGAACCCAGATGTGTAAACTGTGACTGGACTGCAGGCAGAGTCTGTTTGTGATGCCCTCTGTCTGATCATTCTGTGAAAATGGGGTCACAGTGAGACAGGATGTGGCAGATCAAACATATCGATTGATTGAGCGTAGAGGGGAGGGGGGTGATTCTCTCGCTCCGTCTCTGTCTCTCTACCATCCCTCCTCCCTCATCATCCTGCCTGACCTTCTCTTTCTCTGTCTGTCTGTCTCTGATCTGCTACATGACGCAGAGCTTTAAACGTGGCTCTTCCTCAGACCATGTGTCGACACATTGCGTGCGGTGTCATTTGTCTAGTTTTTGTCATCCTCTTTGATGACCTTTTAAACATCTTGATTCTTTTTTTCCTGTTTTTTGTTGTGAACCATTTCACTCGATGGTCGTAGTATTTGCTTTCAATTTTGAAGCTGAGGATGGAGGTGTAGGTGGACATTAACTTGCAAATGTTGAAATGAAGCATTTGACAATTTGGTGAGCATACCAACTCTAACTTTTTTCTTTCTTTTTCTTTCTTTCTTTTTTTCTTTTTTTTTTTTTTTCCTTTATCTCCACCATCAGATTTACATTTTCAATGAGAAGATAGTGAATGGTCACATTCAGCCTAATCTGGGAGACTTGTGTGCTTCTGTAGCAGACAGTCTGGATGACAAGGTAAGAACATCATCACCATGAAATCAATTATTATTCCCAGATTAAATTCTTTTGTTCCTCTGTAAATCTATAGCTTATTTACCAACTTTCCCCACAGGGATAAATAAATTATTCTGATTCTGATTATTTGTGCTCCATCATCTACTATGCGCTCTGTTTGCCCTGTGCATGTCTTTATGTAACTGTGATCGTCACCCTCTCTCCAGAATGTATCGGACATGTGGCTGATGGTGAAGCAGATGACAGATGTGTTGCTGGTTCCAGCCAAAGACACCCTTAAAAGTCGCACCTCTGTTGAGATGCAGATGGCCTTTGTACGGCAGGCGCTCAGCTTCCTCGAGAACAGGTGACTGCGCTTGTTTTTGTTTTCTAAAGTGCACTGGGTTTTAAAGAGGTTAACCTTTCAGTCAATCTAAGATAGCGCTTGACACGCAGGAGTCTAAATTTAAGCTGAACGTGACCATGATGATGAACTCAGTTTATATGTGTGTGCGTCTTCTCTCTTCTCTTCCTTCAGTTATAAAAACTACACCATGGTGACTGTGTTCGGGAACCTCCATCAGGCCCAGCTAGGAGGAGTGCCAGGAACGTACCAACTTGTCCGCAGCTTCCTCAACATTAAACTACCAGGGCCGCTGCCTGGCATGCAGGTAACACACACACACACAGATTTTTAATGCTTTTTTAAAAAATCTCATCATGCCCTACACACATTTTCCCTCTTCTGCCTCTAACTTAATATATTTTTTGTACATAAGTTATGTAGTTTCTGACGTATGGTATGAAACATTTGATAGAATGTTTTATAAATTAAGATAGATATTTGATAATGTGTATTTCTCCCAGTGTTTTTTACTATTGTTTATTATCTTGTTTTATCCCTGAGTGGTTCGTATAGTTAACCACACACTCCATCATAGAGCTCGTCAGCCTATTGGTGTGCATTATGTATACATACGGGTGTGGTTTCCACTCCTCAAACACTTTGACCTGAAGAAGATCCGAATAGGGTCAAAATGTTGTCTTTGAGTAAACTTTTGTAGCATGGAATAAGTGCGCAAACGTTAGCTTTCCTTCAATCATGTCCTACATACAGCCAAAACCAGATTATAGGGACAGGACCTTATTTGAAATTTATGCCATAAAAGTAAGAAATGAGTCAGTTGAATATTGTCACAGCTGTTTTATTTGTGCAACAGGACGGTGAGATAGAGGGCCACCCGGTGTGGGCTGTGATCTACTACTGCCTGCGTTGTGGAGATCTGAATGCAGCCATGCAGGTTGTGAACAGAGTGCAACATCAGCTTGGAGACTTCAAGACCTGGTTTCAAGAGTACATGAACAGCCCTGACAGACGGTGAGAAACCCCTCAGCTCCTCGTCTTCATGTATTTGTATACGTTGAGATGCTCACATGGTTCAAGGAAGCTCAAACTGTATCATAATCTCTCCTTTCATCTCTTTGGCCTCTCCATCCCTTTGCCGCAGCCTCTCCCCAACTTCTGAGAACAAGCTCCGCCTCCACTACCGCAGAGTGCTGAGAAACAGCGCTGACCCCTACAAGAGAGCCGTCTACTGCCTCATCGGGAAATGTGACATCAGTGATAACCACGGAGAGGTGGCAGACAAGACGGAAGACTACCTCTGGCTCAAGGTACAGTAAACTTCAATTTTCACTTTTCTTTTCGCTTTATTTTGTGAATTTCAAGCAATAGCACAGTGCACGGAGTGAAAGCTGGCCCCACTTAGTGATCGTCTTCAAACGGTAACTGTGAAGCTTCACTGTTTGCAATTGTTTGACTTGTGTGGGTCATTACTGTATTATAATATGTATGTTGTTTTTTGTTTTTGTTTTTTTAGCTGTGAACCATAGTTGTATTTCTTTACTTATTTTTCCATGGGTACTGTGTTTTGTACCTGCAGTTGAACCAGGTGTGTTTCGATGATGACGGCAGCAGCTCTCCTCAGGACCGACTGACCCTGCCACAGCTACAGAAGCAGCTGCTGGAGGACTACGGTATGAAACAGCATTTGTGTTTCAGCCCTATAAATGACCAAAACTATGTTAATGTTTAGTTTACTGACAAATTTGATACATCAATCCCACCTATTTGCTTTAATTTCTTCTCTGTAATATTTGAGAAGCTGTTGCAAAGGGGGCACAGTGGCAGATGTGGTGAAATTACAACCTTATCTGTACGTTGTTTAGAAATCAGAGCTCGTCTAATCTTGCTCTAAGGTTTTATTACCTTTTTGTTTAAGAGCCTAAAAACGGTTAAAACTCTGGATGCAGGGCAGGTAAATGTATAAAACAAATGACATTAGTTAACCAAAGCTCTTCTACACCCTTTCACACATTATATTTTAAAAATACACTGATGCAGCTTTTTCTCTTCTGATGTCAGTTTTGCTTCCCCACAGTGTGCCAGTGTGATACCAGGGCTCTTTTTTCCCCACATTTGAAATCTGCATACCTCACTATGCAGAATCATGAAAAAATCGAAATGTCAAAGAGCAAAATGTGCTAAGCTGCAGGATCTGGAAGTAATTTTGCCCACTGAAAATTCTCATTTTAATTTATTTTTACATTATAAAATATTATAAATATATATATTTTTTTTAATAATAACCTCAATGTTCCTCAGCAGAGACACATGCAAGTCTCCTGGATAAATTAACAAAACTAAAGCAAGTTAGTTTTTTTTCTCATCTATACTTTTTTTTTCTGTAAAATTACGTTTTGTTGTCCCCTTCAGTTTGGTATGGCGAACAGCTTTAAACACTACAATACCCATGAGCGTCAGCAACTGTTGCTATGAACAACAAGCCAGCCGTAAGTGTGACTCAGAGCAGTAGCAAAGTAGCAGGAACAAAAGTTCATGAATTTGTGAGAAATTGAGCCAGAATCTGTTTGTGAATTGATTTTAATGCTGCCAAATGTAGAAATAGCAACACAGCTTCTCATCTCTTTGTGCTCATGATTCAGCCAGGACAGTTTTTGACTTTCAAGTGCTACAACTGTCAGTCATCTGCTGGCTACAGAAAAATAAATAAATGCCTCTCACTTTCATCTCTATGCTGTAGGCCTTATCAAATGCCGTCAGTAAAGTAAAAAGACACAGCTGCAAACTCTGGGAAGAGTGAGTGGGTAAAAATATTCAGTATGCTTGAAACAAATTACGTCGTCCAGTGTGCCGTCCAACCAGGCTCGTCCTGGCTGCATTGCCCTGCTTCGCTGATCTCTCCTCAAGAGTAGTGTCTTTAATGTCTCAACACGATGAATGTTTTACGAGAGGACAAGGAGCGTACCTTTGGATGGTATCCTCTCAAAGGCATTCATGTTGTTGCACATGGAGATGTACACAGGAAAAATGACTGCAGTGGTTTTGTGAAAGCTGAAAAAGAGAGCTTTAGTGAGAAGCTCAAGTCCTGTATGTGCCTTTCACTTCTACATGAAGTTTGAATGCTTGTCAGATAGTTTTGGGAGCTTATTAAGTTTAAGGGACACCTTATCCCACCCCCGTCTCGTTTCAGCACTTTAAATGAGACACACTTTGGCTTTAATTCCTTTCATTCCAAAACAACACTACTCCCTTTAAACAACAACATGCCTCCCCTGATACATAAAAAGGGGAGCGTAAGGGCATTAGGCCTTCACTCCCACAGACTGAGAAAACAGTTTTCTCCCCTGGGTGTTGCCTTCTCCACGGGCCGATCCTGCTCCGTTCAGATAAGGCTGCACTCTTTTCCTCTCTCCGTGGCCTTCGCCGTCTCCCGTTTCCCCTCTCTCCCGCTCCCTCTGCTCTGCAGGAAGCACAGCCCGGAGCCTCATTCTGTTTTCTCTCGGCTCCCTCGGTTGTCTGGCACAGCGTTCCTCGTTGTCCTCCATCTTGCTTCACAGCGGGACGTAACGCCCAAAGCCTCTCAAACGTTTCTCTCTGCGCACAGCCAGCGCTCGCCTGCCTCGTCTCTTTTCGGCTTCTCTTTTCTTGCGTTTGCCGTATCTCCATCCTCTCCCTTTATCCCTTCATCCCTCTTTCTCCTCTTGCCTGCACTGTCGTTTCCCCTCTTTCCTCCCGCTGATTTTCGTCCTCTTTCTCATGCTCTCTCCTCTCACGTGCATTTATTCTCTCTCGTTTCTTGTTTGCACACTCTGCTGCACCCCCGGCCCCCTCACACGCACGCTCCTATATCTCTCCTCCTTCCTCCTCTTTCTTCTCTCCATCGCCCTCTCCCTCTCTCCTCTTCATCTCTCATGTGCTTTTGCTTTTTGAACTAAAGTGCTGTAAGTCTGAGATAAGGCTTTAAAATGGCTGACATGGTCCACCCTGTTCTACTCCTCAAACTTTCAGCCAGCAAGAGGATTAAGGATTATAATTAAAAAGTAAACTTGATGACTAAGTACCTGCGCTTGACAAAATGTTTTCAAATTCTCACGTTATTTGCCATAGCAACTGTCAAAGGTTGATGTGGCACGTATCGACCTAGTCTTAAAGTGGTGCCATTAAATGTTTTGATAAATTAGAATAAATTCAGTTGTAGCTTTAGAGGAGTTTCTATAGTAACTGTCAGGTAGTCATTAATTTGCTTTTCATTAAATACTTAAACACCCACACAGATAATTTAATTATTTATCTTAATTAAACCTCTGTTCAGGATAGTGTGTCAGTTGCTTGATTGACACATCCCTCCTCGCTTCCGTTTCTACTTTTGTAGATTTTTTTTTTTTTTTTACAAGGAACTCGGGTATATTAGTTTAGTGTCTCAGTTTGCCAGTTTAAGAATTTGATGTTCCCCTGTTGCCGTGAGATTTGTTCATCAGTCTTGAAGGATCTGGTGCAGTTCAATGTTCGTTAAGCTGCTCATGCTGTTTCCATGTAGGTCTTTGCTTATTTGTCTCAGAGATGTATCACAGTAAAACTTGTTGTTTCCACCTTCTTCTAAGCTTCATTTTATAAACACTGAAATATGGGCTGTTGGGTAACATACACTTGATGTTTTGCTTGCTTTGTCTTTTGTCCAAAAAGGAAAGTACTTTTGTTGTTTTTTGACTGTTACATTTAAAGTGGTAGTTTTTTTTTTTTTTATTTTAGTTTCTTGATTATTCAAAAAAAAAAATGCTTTTCTCTCAATGACACTGAAAAATGAAATATGTGGGTCCACATTAGATATTAAAGGAATGATGTCTTTCCTTCTGGATGTAAATGTAGGTAAAAGTAATACAGAGATGTGTTAATAGTGACATTTATTGTTCTGAACCAACTCTCTCTCCTATGTTCTGTCCTACAGGAGAGTCCCATTTCTCGGCGAGCCAGCAGCCCTTCCTGTATTTCCAGGTGTTGTTCCTGACAGCTCAGTTTGAGGCAGCGGTGGCTTTCTTGTTTCGCGTTGAGAGACTTCGGAGTCACGCTGTGCATGTGGCGCTGGTCCTCTACGAGCTGCGGCTGTTGCTGAAGTCGTCTGGCCAAAGCGCTCAGCTGTGTGAGTGTAATATTCACCTTTATTTCATAGGGTGGTGCAGACACCTGAGAAGGACTTTTTCATGAAATGCGTTTGCCTGTTGTGTGTAGTGAGTCAGGAGCCCGGTGACCCTCCCATGGTGCGGCGCCTCAACTTTATCCGTCTGCTCATGCTGTACACTCGCAAGTTTGAGTCCACTGATCCACGGGAAGCACTGCAGTACTTCTACTTCTTACGGTAAGTAACCCAACACTATCACAGTCTCACATTTATTTGATCCTATTCTGTACAGATAGTTATTCCGTTTCCGATTCAGCTATTTATTGTATCTGGTGGTGTTTCTCATAATGTTTGTTTCTAATTCCCACTGTATGTGTCGTTCTGCAGCAATGAGAAAGACAGCCAGGGAGAAAACATGTTCATGCGTTGTGTCAGTGAACTGGTTATTGAGAGTCGAGAGGTGAGTGACCCACATTTAAGTACATATTACATAACACCGTCAATAGAACCGCATTTAATACCAAGTGCCCAGGGGGAGGGGGAGGCTGATGTGACATCCTAGGTGAGTGTTTACACTCATTAGTCAGTCCATTATTGTTTCTTAAAGTGGGTCAGAGCATTTAGTTGTTCTCTTTTGTGCCTCGTCTCAGACATCCTGAGCAACATTTAAATCTTACATATGTAATACTACATAATGAGTTATAACATGTATTATTTTGCATTATAATGTACAAATATGAGAAATATGTGAATATAATAATCTATAATGTAATTAGTAAATATTAATTTAGAAAATCAAATTTTACAAAGAATTTTATTCGCTTGTATCTCATCTGTTGGATTTCTTACCAGAAATAGCAACACTGTACACTGTTTTTGCCCCCTTTGTATATATACATGGAAAAAGTATAGGTTTGGAGCTTTCCATTATAATGCAGTCCAGTAAAATATTACCATCCATTATTAAGTGAATATGATAAGCTTCATCAGGGCTGCTGGTTTGCATTCTACTGTGGTACTAGAGTATATTCCTTCACATGTTTTTGACTTTGTCTTTTTTACAGTTTGACATGCTGTTGGGGAGATTAGAGAAGGACGGCAGTAGGAAGGTAGGGGGATTGTGTCTTTGATCTCCTTATCCTCCTCTCTCATCTCTTCTGTGGCCTTTTTTTCGGTCCCTCTTTGTCTCTGTGCAGGGTTTCAGTCAGTCAGACAGTCAGACAAGGACAGAAATCTTCCCCTCCTTCAACACGTCTCCTACATGTTCTCACACTCCCCATTTAGCAGCACTTTGTTCCTCTGTCGTGGATCAAAAAGCCCTTCACAGTGCTTCATTGTAGCCTTTGCTTTCCAAAGCTTCTTGACATTTCTCACCGTGCCTGCAGCTCTCTGCGCGATGTGATGTTTGAGGGTCTTTTATTCCCATCAAACTCACATCGCTGTGTGTTTCATCCCACCTCACACGACAGACACGCTGTATAAAGTGTGTTGTCTACATACTGTCTGATCGAGGGTTGTGCTACAGTATATTAACTATGGAGCTCGTGCCGCGTTCAGTTTGTTTGACAGCGGCGGTCTGCAGTGCTGTACGAACAAATCTCACTGTAAGAATCTTTCTGATCTTTTGTGGGTTTGTTCTTTATAATTGCAAAGTGCAAAGGCTGCACCTTTTTTTAGCTGAACATATTTGGAAAATTACCTGATGAAAGAAATCTGTTCACAATTAATCTATCAAGCAAAAGCAATTCAGGCCAGCCATTAAAGATTTCGATTAGCTAAAGAAATGAAACACACTATTGTGGTGCAGCTACTGTTTTTTCAGATTAAATGCAGCAGTGGCACATTTCTTTTGTTAGATGTAAAACTGTTGATGGTTGTTCCAACACTTATTCATTTATCATAAAAATGTAAGTTCAGCTGGCTTTTGTTGGTGGTAAGAAGCTGCAGCATGTGTCTGTTAGTAGTTACTCAGTTCTAGGTGCATTAAGGGCGTTAATATACCTCTGTGATGTGGATTTATTCACAGTCATGCAGTTCTTCCCTAACAGTATTCCATTTCTCGTATAGTTTTCATTTTCATATCTTTCTGAATTCCAGCATCATATGAATGCAGTGTTATTATATATTAGATATATCAGATGTCAGGATTTTATTTATTAATTTATTGTGCATTGTTATCGTTTGATAAATTGATTTAATAGCTGGTAAATGGAGAAACAGTGAGGGGGGGCGGCATACTACACAGATGTAAAGCTGATGGTCAAACCAGGCAGCTGCTGGATGTTGCTTCGAGTCAAAACAGCAACCCGCAGTGCTTTCGGTCTCACTCTCTCCTCACTTCTCCCCCTAGCCTGGAGTCATAGATAAGTTTGCTGGGGATACCAGAGCCATCATCAGTAAAGTGGCTCTAGAGGCAGAGAACAAGGGCTTGTTCGAGGAGGCGGTCAAACTGTACGAGCTGGCCAAGGTGAGCGGACCTCTCTGTGCTGTCTCTGCATCCAAATGGCACCGCCGCCGGTTCAGAGTCCTCTCACCGTCTCTTTCTGTTTGTCTCCGTGCAGAACCCAGACAAGGTGTTGGAGCTGATGAACAGGCTGCTGAGTCCAGTCATCGCCCAGGTCAGCGCTCCTCAGTCCAACAAGGAGAGGTTAAAAAACACTGCAGTGGCTATCGCTGAGAGGTAAGGACACACACTTGCACGCGACACGCGCTACTTTACATCTAAACAAGAGAATCGCCTAAATACAAGTAAAACTGAACGCGTGCGTCCTCTGCAGGTATCGTTCTCAGGGCGTAGCAGGAGAGAAGTCTGTGGATAGTACTTTCTACCTGCTGTTAGACCTGACGACGTTCTTCGACGAGTACCACGCAGGTCATGTTGACAGAGCCTACGATGTGAGTGCAGCTCTGACAATACAGAGGGAGGAGAGATGTGTGCGAAGTCATGCATCGGTTTAGCACATTCAGATAAAAAGTCAGATCCTGTGTGATGCAGCCTGTAACCCCGTCTGTGTTTGTCCGTCAGGTGATGGAGCGTTTAAAGCTTCTTCCCCTCAGTCAGGACAGCGTGGAGGAGAGAGTGGCAGCTTTCAGGAACTTCAGTGATGAGGTGAGATCGGACTCTCAGGCTTTCTCACAATAAACAGTGTTATTCTTTTACTCTTTCTAAAAGCGTAGATTTTGTAAATGTCCTGCGTCCCCAGGTGCGCCACAACCTGTCCGAAGTGCTGCTGGCCACCATGAACATCCTGTTCACTCAACACAAACGCCTGAAGGGGGCGCAAGCGGGCACTCCAGGGCGGCCGCAGAGGACCATAGAGGACAGAGACATGGTGAGAGAACACGCCGGATATATTGTGGAGTACATTTACAGAAACGGTGTCTCTTCTCACAGTGGCTGGTTATGTCCACGCTCATCTTGTCTGCTTTTTCAAACAGCAACTCCGCAGCCAGGCCAGAGCGCTGATCACCTTCGCTGGTATGATCCCCTACAACATGGCCGGGGACACCAACGCAAGACTGGTGCAGATGGAACTGCTGATGAACTGAGACAAAACGCACGCACACACCCACACACACACATACCCACGCATCTTTCTCCCTGACAACCAGAGAGCTGCTGTCTTTTGAAGACACAATCATAAACACACACTCGCCTGCCACCATTTTGTTTTGTATAGGATAATAGGATACTGCGTTCATCGTCGCGTTAACAGATGCATCCTCACATCACCCATCTGAGTTTCTGTTAACTGTATGTTTGTGTTTTTTGTTCTGTTCTTTATTCATTTTGTTGTGTCATATTTGTATCTTTGATGATTTGGAATAAAAAAAATAAGTTTACTTTTCAGTTGTCTTTTCATTTTCAACCACTAAATGTCCCATTACATTTTTACATTACGTTTTTTTAATTAGCCCCATTTAAAAAATTTTTGTCTTCAACTTTAAAAATTCTTTGTTTTCTACATCTAGCTATTAACCTCTGGAGTGACGTTTTGCTTTGCATTTGCTGCTCCTCCGTCCTGGGAGTGAGCTTCTATACGACACCTCGTAAAAGGCGTTAACTTCTGATAGACGGTCACACCTTCCAATGTGTTTTTTTTATATACTTAGAGATCTGTAATTTAAAGAAACATCGCCCTCCATAATCTCATCTGTGTACTTTGTTTAGTCATTTATTGTTATGAATAAATGATAAACAAACACACACAGCTGACAGTTATTAAGAGTACAAATGGAATATTTCAGTTCCCTCTGGTTTAACATGAGCGAGTAAGCGTCTGCGGTGATTCTGAGTGTTGCAGGCTGTAGCCGTGTTGGTTCCACAGGCTGGAGATCAGTATCTGTGACACGTCCTGTCCCCGGGCAGATGGTTGGTTGGCGCAATACACAGGTCTGGAGGGATATTTCTGTCTGTCTGTATTAGAGGGTTGATTTCTGGGGAAAAGAAGGGGGGAGGCATTTTTTTTCTTAACGAAAACTGCGACACATTCCTCTTGATTAATCAGATTTCACAATATTTAACCATGAAAGAAGGCCTGACTGTTTTAGATATTCTCCATGAAAATCATCCTGTTTTAATGAATTTATTTCTGGATTGTCACATCAGATTTGGAGCTATGTGTTTCCCCCAGTGAGAATAATGTGCAAAGGTGGTGAAAAGCACTCACTCGCTTTTCTATGAAGGTTACTCTGCTTTAATTGATCCCCAAATGTAATTTTCCCAAATTTTAACAGTGATTTGTGAAACTCCAACGCTTAAATGTAGCATGGCTTGACTGATATCACCCTCCCCATACTGTGCACCCTAGCAACCATCTATTAAACCACATAAAACACCTTTGAACACAGAGGGAGAGATTTTAGCTGTCTACCAATCCCCCGTCCAACATCTATCAGCAAAAACGGACTGACTGTGGTCTGCGAGCCACCAAGCACATGCGAAATCTTCAAAAGCGATCTCTCATCATCCCACCCTGTTAAAATTTGTGGCCCACACTCTCTGTCCTTCAGTCTGGCCTGAGAGAACACAGATGGAGGCTCATTCTGTCTTGGCTGCTCCACATAATTGTACGGAGATGTTCAGTTCATTTGCGGACACAGACAGAGCTGAGCCAAGCGCTCGGAGCAGAGACGCACCGCTGCCCTCCAACGCTTCATAATACACCTGGCAGTCATGAAAAATCACCTGGCACGTATACATATAACATCAGATCAGCTATCCTCAGCTAAAATCAGATGCTGTTACAATCCGGCGGCAGAGACTTTTTCTGTACGACCGTCCTCGTCCGTGTGTGTTTTAATGAGTCCAGCAACAGAAGACCTGCCTCTCAGGTGTGTGTGCTGCAGCTGGTGTTGTGAATCAGGCCGATGACAGACACCTCCTATAACCCGGCTATTTCACAACACCAGGGTGGCACTGCACCACTGCCGACGAGAAGAAGAACACGATGCTGCTCAGGGAGATGATGCAAGGGCTGCAGGAAACCTCAGTGTAAACCAACAGAGACAGTTTGTTCTCAAAATATGTTTTTTCTGTAAAACATGAACATAGTTTCTGTCTGCTGTGCTGATTTTATATCTTTTACACCCATTCATGTTATCAATTTCATTTTTTTTTTCACGATGTGGTCTCATTCACATTGACTCAAACATCATGTATACTGAATTAAATAATATTAAATATAATATGAAGACAAATTCTTCCCATTATGACAAAACCAATCTATGTTCAGTAGTGTAAACACTGATACATTTTATAAATCTGCCTCTACAAATTTGTAATCTTTCTTACTCCTTTGTTCTGTTAATAAATAATATTGCCAATATTTTCTCTGCAGATTTGTCCTGTTCCTGAAATAATGTGTAAATCTGAGGTTGTAGCGCCACAATAACAAGATGATAATTTACAGCTGATTGTAATTTCAGAGAGAAAAAAAAATAGGCATCAAAAGAAACGGAACTTTATGATCAGTAAAATTGAAAGGAACTGGGTAAGAGCAAGGCCAAAATTTTTTTTTCTTGAGGTTTCAATGGAGCGATTCAACTGTTTGATATGCTAATTAAACCCACTGGCACACAGTGGAGGCTTTGGGTGTGTATGAACAGAAACCATATGCTTTTGTTGTGGATAATTGGACACTTCCAAACAGGGAGTAGATTTAAAACAAATGTAAAGGTTGTATTTTAAATTCTGATCTAAAGCTGGCAGGTTGTCAATGTACCAGCTGTAAAATGGGAGTATACATGTCGAAGCCTCCTCTGCTTGTACAAAGTGTTTTAACAACAACCACACTTAAATGTGGCTTTATAACAAATGTTGCATCCTGCTCACAAGCTTCTGACCAAACTTGAACACAGTTCACTGGGGCAACAATTCGGCTGTAAAACAAACTTCATGTTACATGTATTTTAAATGCTTAATGAAAAACGATAAAGTGCTTTTTTTTTCTATATGACACAAACAACAGATAATAACTATGCATTGTGACTCTGTTTCACTGGTAGAATATCAGTCATGTCTGACTGAACTCTTTGTTTTCTTAAAAGGGACTGACGATCTAAATAATGCCCCTGTAGACCCGGTGACATTTAAATAGGTATGAAGTTTATTAATTGTAAAGCAGCATAACACCATCATCTATATAAGGGAAGCACTGTCATGCTGTCCAGGTTCAGGAGGACTGTGGTTGGATGGTTTGTGGACCGCAGTGTCCTTTTGCCCTTAAGATTTTCAAGATTCAGGAATTTATTGTCATATGCACAACAAATTAAATCAAGCAATGAAATTCTTAAGTCTCAGGCTCCCTAAAAATAATGCTGAAAAATATTTACAAGAAAATCCACTCAAGCAAAAAATAAATATAAAACTAAAAATAAGTAATTGTACTAGAATAATAAAATATAAATTATACAACTAAAATAAAATATATAACTAAACAGAGATATACAATGGAACGCAGGTAATACTTACTCACATGTCAGTACCATTCAGCATTACAGCAGCTGACATGCCGTTCATAGCCAACATGTTAGTTTAGCCTTTTCACTGCGGTCACAGCAGTGAAAGCTCAAGAATTCCTGAAAATATTTTTTTGGTGTGAGAGTGCAAACCTTCCTCATCCATCACGGTGCCTCCTTCGTTAACGACGTTTCCTGGCTCTGATGGGGCCCATCAAAAACAGATGGACCCAAACGTCTGAGAATATGGAGTGAGGCCTGCGGGTGTGACCAGTTGGCACTCTAATAAAATACGATGACCCACTTCTGGCTCTCCCTGGAGACGCTGCAGTTTGCAACCAGTCGTGACACAGGCCCTGTGCCGAACTGCTGACACTCAAAATCTTTTCTGTTGCTACTCCTCCTCTGCCAAACTCTTCCTCCGGCGCCACATTAATGTTGGTTTTATTACCTGTGGGATCCACAAGAAGTCAGGTTATGGATGTGTAGTTTTTATTGTAGTGAATATTTAGTGCTGTTTCACAAAGCACTTAATCACTTTGTGCTGACAGCGGTGACGTATGGAGGAGACCCTGACTTTTATTTTCATTTAAGGCAAAAACCATCTAAGATACAAAGCAGAACATCATCTGTGATAGTTTGTAGATTGTAACAGAAAAATGTACAATGTTTTTGTTTGTTGCCTTGTTTGAATATTTGAGTATCATGAAAAGTGCTCTGTAAAGAAAATGTGTTAATATTGATGTATTTTCTATGACAAAAAAGGGTACTGTAAAGTACTGTATATAGTAAATACCTGATTTTTTTTTTAAATTATAGTTTACCACTTTGTTCAGGGACATATGCACCAAATGTCCCTGAACAAAGTGGTATTTTCTAAATGACTGCATAATCAGCATTGGAAAGAGAGAAAAGCGTGATTACTACTTTAAGTTATAATTTGAATCCGCCAAATGATTACAAATAACAAAGGTTCGACACAGTTTGTTCTCCTTTAAAAGAAAATGGTGGGATGTTATCGCGGGGCTCCAGGTGTTGATAATCAGAGATCAGCAGGTGATGAACCGAAGAAGAGAAGATCGCACAGAGAGGAGAACAGGAGTGAGAGAGAGAGTGGAAGCAGACAGCAGGACGATGGTCGCCGCTCTGAAGGTGAGTGCAGGCAAACATGTACTGCCACACTGATCCGTGGTGTGTGTGTGTGTGTGTGTGTGTGTGAGGCCCGTGGACAGATCCACGCTGATGGTTCGTTGTTCACACCAGCTGGCCGTGCTGCTCGTGCTCCTCCCGGGCTCCGCGCGCCGCCGTGTCGAGGGTGAGGATGTGCGCTCGTGCGACACAAACGTTGTTGTTGTTGTTGTTGTTGTTGTGCGTTAAAGAGTCACGTGTTCACCACCCTGCAGGGGCGTGCAGCGTGCGGCACTGCAGCGAGCCCGACAGGTGTGTGCTGTCTGCGGACCGGAGCAGCTGCAGGTGCGCCTCCGGGTACTATGATGACCACTGCGACAAAAGTAGGTGCATGACGGTAGCAGTGCGTGAAATTTGGGTGGACATGAGACGATTCACAAAAAATGTAACGTTTTTTGGCCCCTGGTGTGAGGGTCTGGCTCCAGAATCGTTGGATCCTACATTTCCCAAGATGCAACTAAATGCCTCTTGCCCTCCCTGCCTGGTAAACGTCCACATCTTTCAACCTGTTTGACCCCACTTTGTAGCACAGGCTTTCTGGGATACTGTACATTTTTAGTCAGCAAGTCTGAGGTTAGTAGATGCACATGTTGTTAAATTGCAAATTAATATTGGATTCAATTTGTCCATATGTTATGATGAACACATCATTATCAGATTTGTCAAATGCCAAAGTAAGTGCAGCTGCTCGTCCCTCACAAACAAGACAGATGGAAACTTTGGAGTTAACATTTTACTTTTCCACAGATGCACACATCGAAATTACATGCGACAGAGACTACATGGCAATCAGAGCGGTCGAGGATTTCTTCAAGTATAACAACGTGCCACTGGAGTCCCTGCACTTGCCCAACAGGTCCTGCCGGGCTCAAAGAACGGTCATCAACAACGTGCCGTACTACATGTCCCACGTATCTAAAGACCAGTATCTGACCTGTGGAGGCAAGCCGCCGGAGGTACGAGTGCAGCGCCACCTCCTTCGCCGTAAATGACAAACCTGACACTGTTGTTCAGTGCAGAAAAGGGCACACAAGTTATTCCTGTCCACAGTAGATTTGTTTTTGTTTCTCTTGTGTTTTTTTTTTTTTTTTTCCCTTACAGAAAAACTTTACCCACATCTCATATTCCCTGAGTCTGCTGTCAGACCCTCAGGTCACCGGAAACATCATCAGAAGTCCAGTCATCAAGATGGACTACACGTGCGTCTATCCATACATCAGAAGAGTCAGCCTGCCTTTCCCGGTCGTCCCCTTTTCCAGGTAAACAATGCTGAATTTAAGGCTCCTGAAATAATGCCATTTCTACCTGTGCTTTAAACCATTTCAGGTAAAGTGTAAAAAATGTTAGAGGTTCAATTGATGCTTCTGTAATAAAGATTCAAATGATGTGACAAACTCAGAGAACCCTCCTGAAACTTTTTGCTGTGCACCGCAGTCTGAAAACAGCTATCAATATTGGTTAAGCCACCAAACAGACCTTGAATTTTCTTCGTCGTCTTCTGTGTTCATTCACAGCGATGCCGTGATACGCGTAGACGAACAGGACGCCACAGTGCAGATGATGTTGTACACGGACGGCTCCTACACGAAGGCCTACACCAGTGCACCCACCATTGAACTCCGAGCCAAGGTGGGTGAAAGTTTAACCCAGCTTCGCCCAGTTTAACCAAACACATTATGGTTCAGCTATTTTCTATTCATGGTGGCTTTGAAAGATCTTTTTTTTTTTTTTTTTAAATGTACCCAGGTGTATGTGGAGGTGACGGTCACAGAGCCTGCAGATTTCTTCCTGCTCCGGGTGAATGAGTGCTGGGCCACGCAGTCTCCACAGGCCAACACTACAGAGGAGTACTTTCTTCTTCTGAACGGGTGAGAGCAGCTTTCGATATCAGCAATACATCTCAGTTTTGTCCCCTTTTTTGGTTGTAATTTCCCTGTTTCCGTCTCTTTATCAAGCTGTGTGAACGACCAAACTGTTTCCTTCCTTAACGTGAGCGCGGGACACTCCGGCCGCAACGGAGAGAGCTCCACCGTCCGCTACAGCTTCGACATGTTTCGCTTTGCGGCGGAGCCTCACGAACTCTATCTGCACTGCACTGTGCAGCTGTGTGAGCCAGACGACCTGAAGTCCTGCACGCCTGTGAGTCTCACTCGGAAATCTTAAGAGGATCATATGAAATTGGGGCTTCTACTTGTAGATTATTGTGAGACCTTCACTCTGGGTTGGTCGGGGAGGGAGAACTGCCTACTGACCCATGAAGGGATCTGTGTCACTTATAGATTCATTGTCTTGTGTTTTTGTTTGTCTTTACAGAAATGTAATTCGATCAGTAAGAGAGAAGCAGTGAGAGCTCATCCTGTCCAGGGCCTCCTGTCATACGGACCCATCCGGATCGAAATGCCAGACAGACCTCAATCCAGTAAGCTCCTGTTTGTCTATTACTGTTGCCACACTCCTGCCCCTCTCATTGCTGTGTTTGATCTTCCATGTTTCCACTATAATCAATTTTTTTTTTTCGTCCATGTTTCAGGCATACTGATGGCGGTGGTGCTGCCTGTAGCAGTCATCTGGGCTGTGGGCTTCTTCCTCATCATCCTCATCACTGTGGCCAAAGCAGGCAGCAGGAGGCTCGCACAAACGAGGAAGTGCTGACGATAATACTGCTGCTGTTGGCAGCTTGAATAAACGTTTAAAAAGCATCCATATTCCTGTCCTGATGTGTGATTTCCTGAACATGGGCCTGTGTGCCGAGTTTGAGACTGGACAGTAGATACTTCAGTAACACTTAAATTTCTCAAAATTAAGTTCTTTAATTCAGCTCACTAAGCTCAGTGTTGTCTTAACTAGACTGGCCAGTAATGAAAGTAACATCATTCCTGGAGTTTTTTTTTTTGTTTGTTTTTTTTTAAGTTGATACAACAGCTTGAGTAATTCAGTGCTCCTCAGCATTAACTCTACAGAGGTATGAACATTATTCTTAAGATATTCCCTCATTTGGTGTTTTTGATGACGGTGGTGGACAGCGCTGTCTAACGCGTCCCTCCAAAATATCCCCCACAGGTGTTCAGCTGAGTGAAGATGTGGTGACTGTGCAGACCATAGCAGATGATTCAGACCACTCCCATCATGATAGAAATGTTTCATGACTGTGATCACTCAGAACAACTTTGTATTGATTTGCAGTGACCCTTCCCTTTAGAGGTGGACCCAAAGTGGACGCTAACATTGCCTGCAGCCACCAGACCCCTCACTTTAAGGGTCAAACAGGATTTCCTTTAATCTGTCACCTGTCCGTACAGATGCATGTAATAAATGAACATGTCACTGTAGTTTCCTGTAGGAACAGCAGATGTCGCTCTGACCCCTGCTTCGTGTGGTTTTAGTACCAGGAGGGAGGAGGGCCTTCTTTTCATCTGAAATCATTACAAATGTTTTATCAGACACACAGCTGTTTGTTTGTTTCTGAAGCAGAAGAGCTCGGACGGTGCAAAACAGTGCAGCTGAAACCCGACAGCCTCGCACTTTAGTTATTTCTTTTTTTCCCTGTGCAATACTTTGGATCAAGTTCAGAAACTGCGTAACTCAAGAGTCCCTTTTCCTCGGCTGCTCAGACGCCAGTGTTTGCACAAAGTGGAGGGAGACTTGTTGCAGGACTGTGCTCCCTGCTGCCGATCAGCCATTGTGGACGTCGGGAAAGAGGGCAAGTACAAGTGCAATGTGTCCTCTGAGCCAGTCTGAGCTGTCTGCATGAAGGAGAGAGCTGTATGAACACTCGGGTGAGCCATGAGGCTGCTGGACCCGCTCGGACCGCACCGCCTGCAGCTGAGAATGAATTAATACCATCTGGATTCATGTTTTTTCCGAGGGTTTGTGAACGCAACCTTATCTCAGTAAACATATTTTTGAGGTTTCAACTCTAAAAATGAGCAGATAAGCTGAGTCGTTGAGGAGGCCTGTGATTAAATGTGAGAAGAAGACAGCTCTTTGTCCTGTATTCCTGCCTGTCAGAGGAAGTTTTTTGTCTGTTTTTTTTTTTTTTTTTTTTATCCCCTGTCATCTTCATTACTCCTGCTGGACCAGAGTCTGCACATCATGAAGAAGATGGCACCCAGACAGTCCTGGACCCGGATCATAATCACACTGTTGTCCTTATTCTCCCTGATCCTGTGCAGCTCAGTGGCAGAGGTCCCAGAGGAAGAAGGCTTCAGTGCTGAGGTACAGTATCATTGTTATTATTATTACATTATAGTGTTTGTTAATGCTTTA
Organism: Scortum barcoo; assembly: GCA_023238725.1. Lineage (NCBI taxonomy): Eukaryota > Metazoa > Chordata > Actinopteri > Centrarchiformes > Terapontidae > Scortum > Scortum barcoo. Next base: position 22,820,115 of record CM041536.1, on the reverse strand, counting down.
TCAATCTGCACTTGTGAGTTCCTGTGTGTAGTTTAATGTAGGATCACATCTGTTCATAAGCAAGTTACAAGTTCAAGTCTTCATGTTTGTTTTGGGGAAACATCAAAGCATCAGCTGGGCTGCTGGGCTGCATCTGAACTTTGACCTTTTTCCAAATGACAATAACACTGAACATGTGGTACACACCTGGAAGGAGTGCAGATCTATCTATCTATCTATCTATCTACAGTGAAAGGAGTGGTTAGGGTAGAAAAAAAGCTCAGTGTTGTTGTTAATTGAGTTTTGTTGGAATTGTATCCCGAAGACGTGATCATATCAGCATAAATTCCACAAAATTCACACTTTACACGCTTTTACTTTTACTTTTACTTCAGTCATCAGCAGAATTGATTCGCAGAATATAAGAACATGAATAAACATCTTATAACACGCGATACCGTAGTAGACATTTTTAGTTTTTATTAATGTGTTTGTCAATCGTAACTTCTGTGAAGCATCCACGGCTGATAATGTGATAATTCTTCATATTACACTTTAAGGATTTGTTCTTATATGTTATTTCTTCTACATTATGGTGTCTTACTAATTGTCTGTACACTGTGTAGGCTGAAATCCTCTACCTCTATGCTTAATAAGGATCTAAGCATAGGGGTAGTAGATTTCAGCCCTTCTGTACATGCGTGGAAAAGTATGTGTCCCGTGATCCAGCTGTTGGAGAGGGCCCCTGTGGTGTTGTTGTTGAGCTCTGCCGTCCCCTCCAGGAGCCACCGTCCTGTCTGCTTGGCTACGTGGCTTTTACACGCTCAACTTCACGGTCAGCAAACATGAAACAAAAAGAGTGGGAGTTCAGCATGTGTCGGATCGTCTTTTACGGTCACTTGGAAGTACAGGCACGCAGATTTTTTGCGTGCATCTTGTGTGCTGCATTTTGATTACTGTCCTCTTTATGCTCCGAGTTCTTCCTCTTTTCTTCTTCATCTTGGCTGTCAGTGAGGAGAAGGCCCAGGAATGAGCAGGAATGTCGTAATGTTAATGGAAGCCATCTGGTTTCTATCTCTACTTTCTCTTTTCTTTTAACTCCTCAGATGCTCTCTCCAGTCATCAGACAGCATCTTGTTCCTGGATTAGAATAACAGCGCTCCTCTCCCTTTGCAGCTGTCACACACACACACACACACACACACATATATATATACTACTGTATATATGCCATGCGTCGCACACACAAAACACACGTGTGAAGCATCTTTTCCACAGCTGGACTGACTCCTTGCTGTCTCCTCGCAGGCGTGGCTTCGCAGGTTCGGCTACCTGTCCCAGGTGAGCAGACAGATGTCCACCATGCAGTCCTCTCAGATCCTGTCCAAAGCCATCAGCGACATGCAGCGCTTCTACGGCCTCGAGGTGACCGGAGAGATGGATGCTGCCACTGTTGCGTAAGTTTTGTCTTGTCGCAGGGTTGTTGGTGTCAAAGACATGTAGCATCAGTGTGCAGTGATCACAAACTCAATCCAGGGGTCTTGCAGGATGTTTTAAAGCTTTTTTTTTTCTTTTTTTAATAAAGTATCTCATTTTTATCCTGTGGTGTAGATGGAATGATAGACAGCCACAAACCTCACTTCAACAAACAAGCATCATAAAGCAATTTGTTTTAAAACTTTTTCCCCATCACACAATCATATTACCAGTGGCTCCTCAAACAGTGCCAGCTTTTAATAACTTAATAGCATTTCATGGTGTTAAGGTTTCCGTGTACACTTTTGCTGATATCACATCTTGACTAATGAGTCTATTGTGTCATATCCTCACATTCAGCTGTGACCTTGATCCACTGGGTTAGGCCTTTTGTTCCCAAAGTGTGTGCTGTATGAAAGATTTATGGAAGTATTACAGGGTTCTTAAGGGAGAGAGCTTGACTGGTTGGAAATGTGCCCTCTTGCTGAGATTTGGATATGAAGTTTGATTGATCTTGTGTCTGTATGCTAACTATAACTCAAGCAGGTCATCCCATTTATCATCAAATATATTTACCAAAAAGTCAAACTATTCCTTTAATGTTAGAAATTTAAATTCATGATGGTTTAGTCCTTTCAGGTTAGTGCTGAAAAGTGGCTGTAAATGCAGTGTATAAGGTGCTGCATGCTTCACTGTTTGAATCCTTGCTGACCAAGGTCTTTTCCAGCAGAGGGGTCAACAACAGAGATTAGAAATTACAGTACAATACTACCAGTACAAGGAGTAATGTGTTTTGTGTGTGTGTGTGTGTGTGTGTGTGGCTGTGCAGGGCCATGCAGTGTCATGCGTCGGCCTCGATGTGGCCTCCCAGACAGAAAAGTGTCAGAGATGGATGACGGCGCAAGGAAGAAGCGCTACGCTCTCACTGGACAGCAGTGGGACAAAGACCACATCACTTACAGGTTTGTACCACCGACATGTAGAACAATAAAGCAGAATGTTTAACACAGCAACTCTTAACACATCGTCCCCTCTGGCTCCAGTATAATGAACCAGCACATCCCCTCTTCTCTGGGCGAGGAGCGGACGTACGATGCCATCCGCAAGGCCTTTGACATGTGGAGGCGGGTCACACCGCTCACCTTTGAGGAGTTACCCGCTGAAAACAACATCAACATCAACGGCAGCAAGGCAGAGCTGGCTGACATACTGCTGTTGTTTGCCTCTGGTTTCCACGGTGACATGTCATTGTTTGACGGCGAAGGGGGGTCGCTGGCCCACGCCTACTACCCCGGACCAGGAATAGGTGGGGACACACACTTTGACGCTGATGAGCCTTGGACGCTGGACAACCAGAACCCAGCAGGTCAGTGGATTCATTCTTCTTTTCTAGTGGGAACCGAACCTGTGACTCTCAGGTGAACCATTCGCTCGTCTCCTGGTGCGCCATTCTAAGTTAAAGCAAGTGAAATATTTGTGAAGAACGTTCACATATATACCGTATTTACAGTATTGTGTGTGTCACTGTCTTGCAGGTGTAGACCTCTTCCTGGTCGCGGTCCATGAGCTTGGTCACGCTTTGGGTCTGGAGCACTCAGATAACCCCAGTGCCACGATGGCTCCTTTCTACCAGTGGATTCACACCCACAACTTCACACTACATGAGGATGACATCAAAGGAATACAATACATATATGGTAAGAAGCGCACTGATGCACCTGTTTAAATCACTGTAATCACTGTATTTATTTATTGTCTTCAACAATGCAGTATTCTTGAGACACACTGAGTTATTTAACAGCACAGTTTTCAACAGTTTTCACTATTGCGAAGATACTCGTCTCATTATCTGCTTTATCTGCTTTGTCTTTGTCTTTATTAGCAAGCTTTATGGGTAATAGTCTTTATGTATTAACTGAGCAATGGTTTGGTTTGGATTAAGCTGAAAGACAGCTAACCCATCTGTTTGTAGCTGTTAGGTAAGGTAAGTCCAATCTTCTTGACCGTATATTACAGAGGGTCAAGGCTCTGAATACCATTAAAGACCATCATGTCTTTTTTTTCCTTGTGCCTTTTTCCACACAGATATAATCGAGCTAATGTCCACAGCTCAACTTTGTCTGAAATGATTAAATCTAAAATCAACCGTTGCAACAAAAAACAGATTTTCATCCTCCTCTTCCAGCCTTTGCAAGGACAGTGAAAAACATGTTTTTGATGATTAGGCTTTCACACTGAGAGGACTTCTGCTCTAAAATCACTATGAGGTTGAAGGGCAGAATGTCTGCTGTTATTTGACGTTATATCACAGTCGTATCACATCTGGACCCTGGTCAGAGGAAGGCAAGAGGCCTTGTAAAGAAGCTTTGTGCATATGTGCATGCATGCACACACACACACACACACAGGCCAGTGAGACCTTGCTCAAAACAGCATATCAGGCATGCCGTTATGATGTCCTCATGCTTTCCGTGTGTGAATGGATGGCATTGTTAATTGACAAATGACATCTATTTTTCTGTATGTGTGCATGTCGGTTGGAGAGAGAGCTCGAGTGTGTGTTGGTGTGTACTGTATGCTTGTGCGGGTATGTTTCTGCTGTGGCCCTGTTATAAGAGCTGTAATTACAGGCCAAGACACTCATTCATCTCTTAAACTGCTGACATAGATCCGTTACAGACATTGTTTACACTGAATGACTGATTTATGATTATCTTTTGCTTTAGACAAAACAACAAGGATTTTCAATAAGGTTCATGTTTTCTTTCTTTTCATTTCTTAATTGTCCATTTTTTGTCCTGGTCACATCTCCGGTGTCAGATAAAAAAGTCATATTCAGTTTGGGAATGTTCCCCTCGGTTTTAGTTTGCCCACCAAACCCCAAATCTTTCCATACCCACGCAGTCCTGGCCTATTGATACGCCTACACTACATCTCTGCACCAGAGAGAACTAGAGTTTTGGCACAGTAGAAGTGAAAATTCTTGTAGGTTTTCTGCTGTAAATACTGTAAAGTAAATGTTTTGCCCAAAAAGATACAGTAATTTCCTTTATTAAACAGATGTAAAGGATCGTGTGAGAGAAAAGCTCTGATTGTAGAGTTTAAATAGAGACTCACACAAGACAAACTTCGTTGGTAGAAGTAAACATTTATGTTCCTTTTTTTGAGGATCTTTACGCAGAAGTCCAGCAACTGTGTAGTTTCCTTCCTCTGAAGTCAGGTTTTCCTCATCAGCTGTTCACTTACTAAACTCATCACTTAACTGTTTAGGTGAAAGACAAACAGAGCCGTAACAGTGACAGGAAAGCATTCATTACTTACTGTGCAGCTTTCTGGAATAGGTCAGGCATACTGCATTCAAACTGATTCGTGAAATAGTATACAAGTAATTGTAAAGTGCTGAAATACTTGATAACACACCAATATATGATATGTGTATGTGTTCATGTGTCCATGAAGCATCTAACAAAAAGGGCAAATGATTTAATTAAACCAAAACTCTGGTTCACTTCAAAGCTGCACTGATCAATATTTTTATGTTAACAATGGATCTAATGACTGTTTAATGTGTCATTTTTAGTGAAAACTCACAGAGAAATATTACCAACTCTGCAGTTGCTTTCAGCTCTACAACATGTTTTAGCTTCTTTCAGCGTTTGATGATTCTGTCATCAACTTCTTTTTCAGCCAGAGGAGCCAGCTGTTTTCAGCTACCACACTTTAGCATCCGCATGGTGAACACAGTGGAGCATTTAGTAAGTAAAGAGGCAGATATTTCCCTGCAGGAGTTGGTAGAGACCAAAACAGAGCTATAAACAGAGTGAATATTGGACTTAAATTCATCAGGTGGAGAGAAACATGACTGCAAGTTAATGTTGATGTTTGTTGATGTTGCTCCACGTCTGTTGGTCACGGCAAAGGCCATCGTTTGTTAACACGTTCGCCATAAAGACTTAAGGTGACAATATGTCAACATTGTTTTTACAGCATGCTGCCGCCAGTTTCACAATAAGAGAATTGCCTGCCAATTAACAGAGGCTTTAATTTTTAAAAGATGGTCCCCCTCACAGACACAATCCCAGCTGTTAATAGTCTTTTCTTTGTCCCGTGATGAAAATAGGTCTTGGTGTTTCATCAGCCACTGACCTTTTCAAGGCTCTAAAATACAGTGAACTGTATACCAAGGAAGAGTCTGTTATATGTGAAAGGAAAATCAGACATAGAATCAAACATGGCTTCAGGAAAGTACCTGCGAGAAATGAAAAATGACCATAAAATGTCATTTGTTTCTCACGCTGCTTCAAATACTTGTTTACCTTCAGATGCTGATGCTGAGTCACTGGCTAGTGTCAGCCTTCATATATTCCCTGCGATATTTCTGGCTCAGTGTAACTCAATATGTCTTCAAGCCCATCAGCTACATAACTGACTGTATCTGTGTGTTTTCTCCTCTTAGCAACTAGCGGGGCAGATTTTTTCCAAAGAGCTGCAGCACAGTCGCAGTCAATCAAGTGGGCTTATAGCCTCTGCACAAAATGGAAAATTACATTCTCTTTGTGTGAGGGAGAGATTGAGAGGACGTGGTGAGGGAAAGGGAGGAGAGTATAAAAGGAGTTATTGATGTCAAATGCCACACAGACACAAGCCGGAGGGCTTTGTCTCCTTTCAGATGAGAGAGGAAAAACTCTCATCCTGAGCTCTCTATTTTTCCTTCTCAGGTCCTCCTCTCATCACTCACGCTCCACCCACCTCGCCTCCAGCCCCCGACGACGACCCCGGCCATGACTCCCCCACCTCCGCTTCTCCTCCTGAAGACGAACCCACCTCAGCGTCTCCCACTGCCCCACCGCCCGAATCACCCAACCCAACCACGGGTGGCCCGCATTCCCCGGCCCAACCAGAGCCCAGCCCGAGCCCCACCTCGCCTCCTGTCCACCCCACCGACCCCCAGCCCGAGCCAGAACCCGTCACCCCGCATGTTAGAAAAGACGCCCCCCCTCCTCCTCCTCCACCTCCCCCTCGGCCCCCTGCTCCTCCCCGACCTCCCAAGCTGCCGGACAACCAGGCCCCCAACATCTGTGATGGAGACTTTGACACGGTGACCATGCTGAGGGGGGAGATGTTTGTTTTCAAGGTGAGATGTGAAGGGTTTAATTCCGAGCTTTGCTTTAGGGTGGACAGATGTAAACTGTTTTTTACAAACCCCTGACCTATGTAGGAAAGAACTAACATGACCGTGCTCAGGGTCAAAACAAGGTCATGCAAAGGAGAAGTGAACAATAAACATTTTACATGTAAAAAAAAACAAACAAGATGAGTCAATATTTCACTTGCTTGTGCAGGGTCGCTGGTTCTGGCGCGTGCGGCGGAACCGGGTCCTAGATAATTACCCCATGCCAATATCAGTCTTTTGGATCGGCCTTCCCAGCGACATCGACGCGGCCTACGAGCGCCACGATGGCAAATTCGTCTTCTTTAAAGGTATGCCAGAAGCTGTTTATCACCAATAAAGCCTGTCACTTTGCTCACACAGTGCCCAAATGCTGTGCAGACACGTTATGTCAAAACCTTCTCGGAAGACTGCGCCAAGCTTTTTTTGAACGGTTTTAGCACCTTGCTTAAGGGCACAGCATAGGCCTGGTTAGTTTCCACAGCTTTTCTCGGCTACTTTTCCAAGAGCAAAGCTTAGGCCAGCATGGAGCTGTTTAAGAGTGTGTTATATAAACAGAAAATAGGGACTGAAACAGGAATCTGTGCTTTGATTTCAGCTGGTCGGGCTAAAAGGAAGTGCAAACTCAGCATGTATTCCACACAAAACCTGATTTAAGAGGATATGGTAATAATTCAACGCAGCTATAAGACTGTATCTGGCAGACACACACACACAGAATTATGCGAAAGTGTAAAAAAAAGAAAACTTTTCACTGTTTACACATTCAAACAATGTGGCTGCAGATGTGTCTTTGCATGTGTGTGTAACCGCATCCCAGAGTGTGTGTGTATTAGTGTGTGTGCTGCCGAGTTCACTGGGTGTCTTGAATGAGGTCTGTGCAGCGTGGCGGCTGTTTGCTGGCTCCGGTGCGAGTTCGCTGCAGTTGAGCCCCAAAAGGCTTCATGAGCGAGGAGGAGGATTGCATCAGCTCACCAGCTCCAGATGTGAACAGCTGCAGAGCTTTCATTTTTACAGTCAGGCCGTGTGCTGGTTTGTCATGCATTTTCAGGATTTTCTTAGCTTTTGATCACAGCATTTCCCCCCCCCCACCCTGTTAGATGTTTTTTTCTTGGAGTTTTTCTTTATCTGACTCGACGGTCTAAGTATAGAGGGAGTCATCTGCTGTACAGATTGTAAAGTGTCTGGCAGTAATTTGTGATAGACGACTTACTCGACTTACTCTCATTATTCATCAAATGTTTCTGTTGTTGTCATTTTTCCTTTTTTTTTATTACCTTTTTGAGATGTTTTAAGAAGAGCTGGACAAGTTATGAAAGATGTGTTTGCATCCTCTCCAAAGGTTATGGTTTAGGATACCGGTGATTAATTACTTTAGTAGACATCTTTCAAAACTTTGAAACAGCAAACAACAAAGTACGTGTGCACTGATTATTTAAAACCCCAGTGCACAAACTTAGCGTAGCAGTGCTGCGGCGCCCTGGCAGTGGTGGTGGAAAGTGACAGAAAAGTGTGCCCGAAGGTTAGGGTTAGAGAAGAAATTGGCTCCCATGTGTGGAGATCTTGGAAAATAAGTGTTATGCCTGCCATTTCTACCTTGCCTGTCCTTTCTGTTTTGCTCCTGGAGTGACTAAACCCTGTGACTTACTGTATGCCATATGTGCTGGCCATCTCTCGATCTCCCACAGCTTTTTCTCCCTCGACTCTCTCTCTCGTATTTCCCCTCTTTTTAGCCGGGTAACAAGGTTGCACTGTTTGTGTTACTATCTCCATTGATAAACACTTATCCTCTCGTCCCTGCAGATGATAGATACTGGGTATTCAGGGAGGCCGACGTGCTGCCAGGTTATCCACAGCCCTTACGTGAGTATGGACAAGGAGTCCCTGCACACAAGATTGACACAGCAATCTGGTGGGAGCCCAATGGATACACTTACTTCTTCTCCGGAGACAGGTACAGCATGCCTAAAACCATTTTAATCATCTAAAAAACATTTTGTTCTTCTTGGAATGCGTCTCTAGATGTCTTCATACATATCACAATGTGTGCATAGATACTGGCGATACAACGAGGAGACGCGGACTACAGACCGCGACTTCCCCAAGCCAAACAGCAGATGGGGCAGCTTCCCTCCCTCACCCAAAGGAGCCTTCCTCAGCGATGACGGCGGTAAATAATGACTTTAAATGAAGCAAACACAGCCTTTATTTGGATGGGAGCATAAGAACAGGTCTCTGTTCATGAGAATCACAACAGGCACCTGAAGCTGGACGTACAGTGCTTTAAAAAAAGCAGGAGGACAGCATGAGATAGGATGGGTGGAGGGAGAGAAAGAACGAAAGGTTAGAGGGGTGAAATGGGGTGTGTAAGAGACAGAGAGGGAAAGAATTGCATTTGAGGCAGAGAGAAGGGTAAGGGGATGAGAGAGAGACAGGGAGAAAGAGAGAGGGAGGAATGAAAGCTCTGGTTTGAGGGTTGGCCCGTCCTTCCTTTGGAAATTAGATTTGTGGCAGAGCTGCTCTAAATGCACTCCAATCTCATCTCCACCCAAACTGTTCTAATGTCTCTGCTAGCCCGGTTTTCCGCTGCAGAGTTACATTTACACCCAGAATTTAACCTCAAGAAGACTGCATGCGGTTTTATTTACATTCCATTGCCAAATTTTAGTGCATCTAAGCAACACATCCCTTGAATTTATTGCCTTCTAATAGTCTGATATGAACACATTTCGTGTATAATCTGGTATTGTGCTTATCAGAGTCAGCCCTCACCCTGCAACAGTCCATCTGTTGCAAAATGTGGGAATGTTTGGGAGAGTGCAAACTGGTCCCTTAAGAAAGTCTGTTTTGTGTTAGCACAAAAGTTGAACTTACATTTACCCTTTCAAGACACCAAAATATGAATCCTGTTCATATTCACCTAATAATACATTTCACATGAAGAATTTGCTGACTTGAATCTCTCTTATCTTCCTCTCATGCAGCTTACACTTATTTCTACAAAGGCAGCAGCTACTGGAGGTTTGATAACCGCAGGACAGAGGCAGACAAAGGCTACCCTCGCTCCATCCTGAAGGATTTCATGGGCTGCGTGGGAGTCCCTGACCCCAAGCCAGACATAGACACAGAGCAGGAACCAAAAGACACGCCGGTCCACCCGTCAGACCGAGGCCAGGACGAGCACAAGGAGACGGACACAGGCCGAGGCGAAGACACGGACAAGAGGGGAGACCAGCCCTCAAAGCCTGACAGCACGGACGAGGAGGAGGTGAACGTGGTCGTGACGGTGGCTGACAACGAGTCGAAGGTCATGACCCTGATCATGGTGATAGTGCCCCTCGTGCTCATTCTGTGCATCCTCATCCTCATCTACGCCATCCTCAGGACTCTGCAGAACAAAGAGACGCCGAGGGCCTTGGTGCACTGCAAACGTTCGCTGCAGGACTGGGTGTGAGGCACAGAACAGGAGGAGGTAGAGCGGCTATTCACCAGTCATCTGGTAGAGCCGTCAAAATTTTGTACTCATGGTGGGTGGAGAGAGGCTTCGACGCGGTGCCCAAGCCTCAGAAAACTGGGGATGAGTCACCGTTTTGGGCCTGTTCATTGTGAGAACTTTTATTGCTCGTGTGACATAATGCAAAAGCAGTAAAGCCGGTGCCTGTGGGGCTGCAGCGTACGTTTCCCCCTCTGCTGGCCTTGAAGTTTTTCCTCCTGTGCCTCGCTTTTGTGCCTTCTGAATGTCTGAAAAAGTACCTCTGTTTCTTAAGAAATCACATTTATTCCGTCGCCGCATTAAAAAGAGAGTGTCAGCCGCCAGATGTGTACCTTAGAGGACACACAACACATTGAGGATGTCCGTTTCTATCAATTTTAATTGTACAGAGGAGGGACAGGCGATTTATTTGTAGTATAAATGCAGACAAAGTCAATAATGCACATACACTCTACAGAAGCACACACACTGTACACACACACAAACATGAGCGCTTGTAGCTTTGAAAACAAATATGCAAACGCGCGCATTATCATGAACAAGTCTTCCATATTTTGACAATTTTTCTTTATTTAGAGCAGATAATTTGCACTTTTGACCCGTGTCATCGTTGCCTTTGTTTCACTGACGCTGCTCCACTGCAGATATCTGTGTGTGTGTTCGTGCAAAGCGGTGCTCTTATTAAACCCACAGACACACTCGCAGAAAGCAGCTCGTCCTCCGACCAGCGCAGGAATGTCAGACAGCTGTGTGCGTCCATGACCACCCCTCTCCCACTGAGCCCATTATGTCTGCCCACTCTCTTACTCTCACACACACACATGCACCAGCGTCACATGAGCTCAAAAAATAAAACCTCAACTGCACTCATTTGTGCATGCATGTCCATACACACACACGCACACACACACACCAAGACATAGAGACCACTTACCCAAACAAAGGCACATAGAGTTTTTGCACACAGACACACGGGCTCCAGCCTCCCCCCTCCTCCCACCACAGCCACGATAACTGTTCTGACTGCACCACTAAAAACACAATCCCAGCGGAGACATATTGATATACGACCGGTGCCAGGGCTGGGATAAAAAAAAATACGAGAGAGGAGCGAGGGAGGGGTTTTTATTCACGTTTAATGCGAGAATTGAAAAGTTTTGTGGTGTTTTTTTACAATCTGTGTCCATGTCAACTTGACCTTTGAGGAGGGAAACCACAGCAGCAGCATCCCTCTTTCTCTGTCTCCCTGTCTTTTGTCATGCTATAGCTAAATAGGGTCAAAGCTAATTAAGTGTACAAGGGAGAAGCCTGCAGGCAGGAGAGGAATGGGTCAGGGTCTGGTTTCCATTAAAAGAACGAAAGAAAGAAAGCGGGGGAGGCACAGATTGGAGAGGGGAGGGCTCTGCCAGCATTTCCTCTCCTGTTTTCTCTGGGAAAGGAGGAGCGAGGAAAGAAGGATTTTGGGGAGGGGCAGCGCTGGCGTTGCGCCTCCTGACCTAGATCAGGACACTTCAGTCCGCTCCTCCTTTTCAAGTCTCCTTGTTTTTAATCAGCCTGTTGTTTTCGTGAGCCGACTTTCTCTGCGACCCCCTCCTCTCTCCCTCCTCTGTCTTTCTCTCAACTTCTTTTCTTTTTTGTTTTTTTTTCCCCTCTCCAGTCTGTTTTTCTCTGTGTTCCATGTCATTGCTGTACCGTACCCCACTCCTGTGCTCCCAGATGTATTAATTTTCTCCTCCACTCTACTGGAAAGTTAGCTCAAGCATTTATTGTGCTTAATGTGCAGAAACATCTGCAGCAAGTCTTAATGTGTCAATTGAGCCTCACATTGTCTCTGTGTAAAGCTACTATTCACATGCTGCAATCATTACCTGTCGCTTTAGGTGTGTGCCTTTACATTGTGCCTATATTTTGTTTTTGCCTTTCTGACACATTTCATTGTGCCTTTTTTTTCTGTGAATATTTGGGGGGCATTTCTACTACTATAGATAGCATGAGGGAAAAGTTTTTAAAACTGTTTTTCTTTTTTTTTTTTACTCCACTTATCATTTGTAGTTTTGTAAATTTTGTTTCTGTTCAGGTCTTGTGTAAGAACAGTGGTAGATTATTACAACAATGATGCATGCAGGGCATGTTGTGTAAGGCCTGTGCACTCCTGTGTAGAGTATGTTAAAGATTTCACAATAAAACTCACAGGTTAAAGCAACACAAATCTTCTTTGTGCAGTTTTTTTTACTTGTTTGGCTGTAACACCTTCAACCTGCTCTGCTAATGTGAAGTTTAAGGAGTGTATTCCACTTTTGGCCACAAGAGGGAATCCTTCCCTCTAAAATGTTTAAGACTAAATCATTATGTTGTATACACACATACATACACCAATCAATATATGCACAATGATGATAAAATAAAGCAGCAAGTAAAAGTGAAAGCTCATGTAAAAACATGTCTGTGCTACTTAAGTTCATAAAGAAATACTGTTCCTACACTTACTTACAGCAGGAATTGGTATTTTGCAGACTTTCCATCAAAAACATGATAGAATTATATGATATTATACGTGCGCAAAATAACGATCTGTATATAAAGTGATTCAAATTAGCCACCTCAAATAGCTACAATAGTTAAAAACTATGTATTAATTATTAATTAGCATAACACACTCAAAGTGGTAAAATTTACAAAAGTTGTTGTTGATCACTCTTGTGTACTAGTGTTCAGGACATTTACTTGTAATGAAATATTCTTACATTGTGATATTATGAGGAAGTTGAGTATTTTTCCCACTGAAAAACATGAGTACAGTGTGTGTGTGTGTGTGTGCATTTGTGCTCTAATGTGTGAACACGAGGTCCATGCGTGAGTTAGTGTGTGTATGAGAGCGACTTCCTGTGTGTCTTTGTGTCAGAGGTAATCAGGATTAGCCTCCATCACAGATCATCCACTACAGCTTTACCTCTGTGCCCGCTCTCTCTTTCATCTCTCTCATCTCTTTCATCTATTCACTATTCACTATTCACTATTCACTTTCTCTCCTTGCAATTCAGTTCCTTTCAATGTCTTTTACCATAAATTAAATATGAATTTATATTTGGTCAAAGTTCACCCAATACAAATAGTGTAAACAACACATTCAAACTGTCCCATGTCCTGTGTGTTATCCAGATGTTCAATTAGGATTGAGGCCACTATGCTGCTGCTATATTCCAGCCAAGGGCCAAGGGTCTGTGTTATCGGCCTGTTCTCTCAGCTTATCCCAAGCTGAGCTGATAATGGGATCTGCCCGCTGCCTCCTGCCTCATCAGTGCTGTAAATTCTTCCCATTAGTCCCCATTCTCAAACACAGCAATACCCCTCACTGGATGTGGTGAGATCTACCCACCTGTCCAGGTTAGTGAATGTTTTTCCACCTGTCTGTGGCTCTTCACGACCCACCAGCCTGTCTGCATGTACTAGTTACCATGACTGATGCTCGTACAGGTTGTTTGTTTGGATCTCCATAAACATGTCACAGCAGCTGTTCTTTCATTGTTTCGGGACAACCCAGATAAACAAACATGCCATGTCCTGTTTACCAATCAGCGAACAAGGGCAGCCGTGGATCATTGCTAATCACTTTCAGGCATCATGCCACGCTTTCTCTCCTGCTCTCCGCCGCCACTTGCCTCTCCTCTAACCATCTTTACCTTGATTTCTCCTCCTGCTGTGTCTTTGTTTGTCTTTCTTTTTTCCACCCTGTTTGTGACCGTCCTTTCTCCATCTTCACTGTCAAACTGTTTTTGTACCACATTAAAAAAACAACAATGATGCAAATAAAAACCCTGCATTCACATTCCCCATTAAATAAAATTACAGCAGTATTAGCAGCAAAATGAAAACTGAAATATTCAAGTACCTTAAAGAGTAATAATAGTAATAATTGTACTGTGAAGGCTCTGAGGGCCATGCAGGACACATTAACACAAAAAGAAGATAAGCTTATTTCAACCATGACTGTGGTCTTCATATGACTGTAGGAACAGGGCTGGACCCTGAAGCTGACTAATAAGCTTTACTTTCCTCCGTCTCCCTCTGACCGTCTATTTATTATGTAGTCAAAAGGTTGGCTTTATATAGCTCATCGCTGACCAGTCAGCAAGTGAGCCTGCGTCATTCTCTGGGGATAAAACTGTAATGAGGATGTGTTAGGAGATAAGGAAGAACAGAGATGACAAGGTGGAAGAGAGAGTAGGGGGCTCCAGCCTGATTTCATTTGATTCTTCTTATTAACTTGGTAACATGCAGAGAGATGTTTAAAACAAGTGATCTTCTGATTGCAACAGTGTACATCACAAAAAAAGTTCCCTTCTTTGGCAGAGGAGTGGGGTGCAACAGTCCTGATGCAAACACATAGTATAACAAATACTTTGTCTACCTGGAGTCTGTGGTTGTGTGATTTGTTGCCCATCTGCTGTCTTCTCATGGTGCGGGAGTGATGAAGGTTTATGGGTTACGGGGATGATGTCCCGACAATACTTTTCCCTGCCATTAATCTGCCAGTCCAGGATTGTGCCTTGACCTTCAGGTGGTGCAGTTAATCCCGTTAGCCCCAGGCGCTCGCTGTGGAAATCCCAGCAGACCCGTGCTGGCTGTGGCGCACTCTGGATCTCCACACCACCGGCATGCAGAAACACCTGTAGACACACAGGTAAGGAGGACGAGTCATTCTGTAGAGAGGTAGGGCAAAAGATGATTTAACACATAGATAACTTGGGTGGTAAAGTAAACATGATATAGTTAGTTTCTAAAAGTTGGAAGAAAGTCAGCTTAAAGTCTGAAAGGCTTCTTCAGGTCTTGACTGAAGAACTGAAGAAGCCTCTTGGACGAGGGGTGGAACATCTTCAAGAACCTCAAGCAAGACCAGTTGACTTTCCTCTAACTCCTAGAAATGGCCATGACCTGCGAGACTGATGAACACCTGCAGGTTGCAGGTTTGAGGTGTCTTTGCGAGGAGACTGTGGGTGAAGTGCAGTTAACATGAGAAGAAATGAGTTGATGTTGTCATGATCACATGTTTCTTTACAGCTTTACAGTGAGGACACAAATTACAAACACAACAACAGTAGACGTAGATTTATATCTTTGGGCGCCTGTCTGCCTCTGATTTGTGCTTTTCTGATGGCTGACAATGATCCTGTGTGACAAGGAGACACTGTCAGGAGTTGATCCAAGCCTTAAGCAGCGAGGAAGGCAATAGATTAGTTGGAGAACAGAGCTGCACTATTTAATTCAATGTGACAAACTTGAAATTAGACCAGGGATGAGGTTCCTCGGATCTCTGCTGACAGGGATCACAACAACAGCTCAAACAGCTTTGTAGAGAAACCTCTCTGTAGATAACCTCTGTGGGGGGTGTGAAGCTTCTTTCAGGCCGGCAATTTCTTTTTCTTTTTCTATGCTGGAGTTACACCGTGTCACATTTATTATCAGAGACAAGTCACTATGACATTTTCTTAATGAACTGCATGTGTAATAGGGTGTGTAATGGACACGGGTTGCGAGGCAGTTGATTTTTAAAGCCTTCCTGGCCTCCTTTTGGTGTCATCTTTGATACAACAGACATACATACACCCGATTCATGATGTAGGCCTTGCTTGTTGCCATGTAAGTTGCGATCATGTTCGAGGGAGTAATCAGCTCAACTGTTGCATTTGTCGCGACAGCTGAGATGGGTGTCCTGGCTGCCCCGGACCGTGCCTGCTGTGGTCAGTTAGCGGGACATCTTGCACGTTCAGTGGCTCTTTGCCCCCTTGCTGAAGTGGATTATCTCAACAGGCTGACAAACTGTCACAGCGGATAATATGCGCACATTTGAGATTAAGTGAGACGAGTGGCACTCCTCCTGGGTTTGGAAAATTTCTGTCTTGAATCAGCATGCGAGACCCATTAAAATGTCCCTCTCCTGTACATTTGTGACTGATTTCTCCTCATCTAAGTGATTTAATTGACTGAACCCTCTCTCACTTGTTGCTGTTGGCAAAGCAGCTTATGGTGCAGTGAGGTCGACCCCTGCCCCTCCTGCCTTTAAGTCTGCTCTGACTTTTAACTCCTGTGGGGGTGTTTGCATGACACATTGATTGCTAACTCTTGTCTGAGTTATCAGGTGAGTTGAGAAGCCAAGTCTGCACTGCACATAGCAAATTCATTTATTTACATATGTACCCGACAAATGCTTTGATTAATAAGCTAGAATGAAATTTAGTAGAAAAAGTTTGTAAATGTGTCTGATGAGAAATAAAAAATAAAAAGTCAAGACATGAGATTTCAGGTTGGGATTAAAGGAAAGATGAGGCAGGTGAATGTGCTTCATCAAACCTCATTAGCTCCAGTGAAGGGCTCAGTCTGACAGATGAAGTGGCTGCTTTAATGAAGGCATGAGGAGAGAGTTACTCCAAATTATCGTCATTATCATCAGCTATATCTGATGAAGGGCTTTCAAGAGGCTGACTATTTGTGTGTGTGTGTGTTCAACAGGATGTTCAACTGGGTGGTAAAAGTGGTCCCCCAACCCCCTGGGACAAATGAAGCTGCTGATGCTGTACGACAACACACACACCCACACACACATATATACAGTGTCATTTCTTAGTGTTTGTACTCATTCTTTCCTCTTTCTGACCTTACAGGACCCCCCAAAAAGCAGACAGGGTGAGTATCGTTTTGTTTCCTATTATGTGATTATTTCGATATGTGTGCACATGTTTTCATGAGTTGTCGGCATGTCTAAAATTCATCTAAGATAAACGTTTTAACTTTTCCCACAGTGAAGAGTCCTCCACTGAAAAACGCAGATGAGGCCTCAGATGACGGGTAAACCTCTCTGTTAGCTAATTTTTCTCTATGAGTCTTGTGTGTGTGTGTGTGTGTTTGTAGACACACTGACACCTTTCTCTTCATCTACAGCCAAGCTCAGACTGGAGTTTTAGGCTGGCTGTCTAACGGGTTCGTCAGCTCCCTGCCCCAACCTACTAACTCCCCTCGACTCAGCAGGGCCAACTCGGATGCCAAGGTGAGCGTGTAGATGTTTGATTGAGTATCTAGCCTTCCTGGGTCGACATCAGGCCTCCTACATATCATTCTGTGAGAAATCTAACTTGATAGTTAAGGAGCGGACTGATATATTGGCAAGCCTAAATGGGTTAACGCTAGGCTTTAACTACCATATGTCCGCTAGTCATGCTTAAAATGTGATTTTAACATGAATCTGGTACTGATATTGTAAGCATTAGCGTGTTATTTAATTGTCTTGATGAAGTCGAAGAACATGGACATCTTTTACACAGATGATCACACTTTGCTAAACCTATGGTACTGAGCACACAGACTCGTCTGATATAGGAAACAGCAACATATATTCAATTGTCTGCACATGAACACTCAGGGTTTCACAAAACACAGAACAGTATTTAGTGACACATTTATTGTTTCAGTTTATAATGCCTTAGCCCTCAAATGATGTGGATGCTATAAATTCTGTTATTAAGCCATTTTTATCAAAGACAAAACAGGAGGAGGGAAGATTTACAGTAAATCTTTTTTCTAAATTGTTATTTGTTTCTTTTCTTTGGCATCCAACAGCCAGGAGATGATGGAGAAAGGTAGAGTATGATTTCATAAGACTGGAAATTCAATGCTAAACACATACTTTAATGGTAAATTCAGTCCTGTTTTTCTCTCAGGTCTGGAGTAATAGGCTGGGTTACTCAGGGTCTAACCAAGGTGTTGCCTCAGCCTGATGATAAGTACAAAGAGACAAACTGCTGCGAAAATGAAGAACACACTGAGGTGAGACATCAGGACTCCATTATGTCTATTAAGTGAACCACAACACTTTAAAAGTGACACTTTTAAGCAACAAAACAACATCTTAACCCTTCCAGCTCCAAGATCACACCTTCATGATCAAATGATGTTGGTTGTTCCAGTACATTATGTCACAGTGAAAAAACAATTGTCAGGTTGTGTTGTTCTGAAAGAAAAGTTTTCACAAAATATTCACAAAAGGCCTACTTATAGTATTCACAAAAGGCCTAAATAACCCTAGCCTCCATCAATACTTCTACAAAATTAGCTTCATAGTGCTTCATAAGCTGTAGATGATATATGTATAGATGAACAAATGGATAAATCAGGTAATTTAGCAAAGCAACGACAAGAGAATCTACATCTTTGAACTGTGTGACACTTGACTTCAAGCAACTTAATACGGTCCCACAGGCTTATAAGACTAATCATATATAAGGATTAAGCTTATAAAATAATCTATGGGGGGTTTAGCCGGTTCAAAGCCCTCCATTAACTCCACTTCACTTTAAACCAGCCCTCTTACCTGGAAGCGTCAGGGCTGCAGTGATAGTCATCGCTCAGAACAAATTAGACTAAATGTTTGTAATATTCTGTGATTTCTGCAGGCGACACCTGATCCAGTTATTTCACTGCCACACTGCCAACTTTTAATATATAAAATGTTTTTTATTGAAGACTAATCCAGCAGAAAACTTCAAGCTTCAAATACCTATCAAAAAATGTGTAACTTCGACACGATGAAATCGTTATATTATATGAACTTTTGTCCATAAGGGCCCCACATGACTTTCAGTCTGCATGCTGTGCTGTTGATGTAAAAGGGGCCCTTCTGGGTTAGTGAGCATTATTGCTTCAGTGAGCGCCGTTCGCAGCGCACCCTGATCCTGGTAGTGGTTTGCATGGAGAGACATGAGACCTGTAATGTGTGGAGTTGATGGACTATTAATTAATAAAAAAAACTTTAAATGCATTTGATGTCATTTGTCCTAGGTGTATGAAGTAGCAACAATGCCAGGTATGTTTCTTGATTATTTTTCTTTCTCTTTTGAGTTTTTACAAACAAATAATGCTTGTGTTGCTGATTAAATGTCAGTGATTTACCCTGATCTGTCTGTCTGTCCAGATTATGATCCCCTACCACACATCCCAGTGGTGGAGTTGGTGTCGGAGGAAGAGGTATCGGAGGTAGAAAGGCTGCCCCCTCAGTTCCCCCCCAAGTGAGTGCAAAGCAGGCATTACTACACATTCTCAGTGATTAAAGCTGAACCTCGAGTCCACAGTAGTCAGCTGGGCTCGACACACATGTGCTCAATATGTTGCAGGTAGTTAAAGGAACTATAAACATATTTCTCTTTTGCTGCTGCAGTGTGGTGGGCTGGATAAAAACAGATGGTCCCTCAGCCGGTTATACTGCCCCCTGGTGCCGTACCAATAGAACCATCCTCCAAGTCCTCCCGCTCCTCTCTGGACAAAAGTACATACACACTCTGTCTCAAACACATTCACACACACACACAAAAGTTTATTTGTCCCAATACACACCAGTGGGCATGTGTGCCACAAATCAACACACACTTGCATGGACATGAATCTCCCTCGCACAAAGCACACGTTAAGACTTTGCTGTTTGTATTATGTAGTATTTTTTACATTGAACTTTGTGTATTTCTCTTCTCTCCAGTTTTGTCTCCACCACCTGAATCTCTCAGTGGAATCTCACTAGATACGGATAGCAAGGCCTCTGGGTACGTTTTAATCCCATCCCAGCATTCACTACGGCATTAAAGATGACAAATTACCAGGACCCTAAAACTAAAGCAGCTAACTGGAATTCAGCCATCATTCATTTGATCAGTTGTTCATTATTTTATATCCCTGCTGTTTCCAATCAGTCCACCTTGCTCAGTGAGAACATATCAAACATACTGAAACATAATGTTATAACCAGTACTGCTAATATTAGGACAGAGGTGGATATTTAATGGGTTTAACAGCGTGAGTGAGTTCATTGGTTTGTTTCTCATCAGTGTGGTGGGCTGGTTCGTGTCAGGACTGGGTCTGAAGATGCCTCAGCCTGCGATTCCACCCAAAGATGATGCTGAGGTAACTGTTGGAAATAAATAAACCTTTCTGTCTTCCTTCTCTTCCTGTCTTTCAACCTCTATATGCCATACATCTTTCCTATATATATTTACCACTTACTTTTTATAAAACCATATATGTAGATATTAAAGTTATACAACTGGTGTGTCTTTTTCTATGTGATCACAGGGTCCAGCTCAAGTTCTACAGAAAGGTGAGTTTGGGTTTTTATTAATAATACTTTATTGTAGTTGCTGAAAACCCTCTGCGTACCATGTTCTTGCCAATACCACTGTTAGAGTGCCACAATTCACAGTTCAATCAAATGGATCTATATCACATTACACATTGGGTCATCATGAGAGTAATGCCCAGAAAACATCTTTTTAATAACACAGGGTGTGTTTTATTCAAGTCATTATATTCCTGCTAAAATACACCTGTCATTTTTCCTTCTTACCGAGTCACTCAAGTGGATCTGTGTAATATTTTGAAAGTGCTGCCAGTGTGTTTCCTTTGAAGCACCCTCTTGTTTCTCCCCCCATAGTTTTTGAAGAGGTGTTTTGGTCGGACGGTCGGAGCCTAACTCAGTCCTTCTTCTCCTTCTGTTTCAGGGGGGAAGGTGCTGCGAGCCCCTTAAACAGCAGGAGGAGACGACTGGGGGATGCTCTGATTCCCACACACATACAGACAGACAGAGAGAGAGACAGATACCAATAGACATGTTATACTGTCGGCAGGTGCCGTACAGGAATGCAGCTCAGCGCAGAAACTAGGCAGCTGTAAAATAATACAAGAATATAGAGATATATTCAACTCACCTTACTGTATTCAATACAGTTTTGTATGAATGTATTTCCACCTCCGTGTGCACTGATGTAGAACTAAGACATGTACTGTATACTTATTAATTGTTATTTCAATTTGCACATTTTCTGTTTGACAGAAATATTTAGTGATTGCCATTTATTTGAAATTCCTGTAAGTGTCGTTCACAAAAGATAAGATATTTTTCCGTGCTTTAACTGATGGGGGTGTACACTGTACATTCATGTTGCTGTTGTCATACCCAGAAAAAAGAGAAATAATATATAAAAGGACTTACTGGTCATTCATTCAAACACTGTTTCTGTTTAGGAGAACATCAGCAAAAAATGGCATATCGTCCTTTACCCATTCAAAGAAATCTGGGAAAAAAGCTATTAAATGGCAGCTATGTTCATCCACTGTTGTGTTATTTGTGGACAAAGCATAAACTATATCTGTATTTATACTTGATATTCAGAAGAAATTGTAAAAATAGTTTATTTTTCATGTATACGTCATACTCCTTAACAATTTGTTCATTGTTGTGCTCAAACAAAGTGAGTTCAATTTGGGTCTTGATCATGTTGCAGTGGGTGAGAGCTTCTCCACAGGTTTAACTAAGGTTGCATCACACAAACATGAGAGTACTGCATGCAGTGTAAGGCTTATTTTGATCCACTTGATCTCTTCCTATGGCCTTGAACTGTGAAATGTGGCGCGGGGATGTGGTGTGGTGTTTCAGAGGTTCTGATTTGATTTGAGAGAGCCATATGTGCTCACATTGAAAACACATTGACCATCATGTAGACAAGTTGGTGGAACACGTTCATATGTTTGCATATTGTAGTACGAGGATTCAGAAAGAATAATAAAGAAGTGTGAAATCATGTATGTGGTGGTCTTATCAATAACCTGCCTCACAGATATAAAGAACAACATTCACCAGCATGTCCAGTGTCAGCCACATCTTCTGCTTCTCACACACAAACCCCCCCCGTGCAGAAGCTTCGGCCAAACTCAAACCCGACATGGTGCTAGAGAAGACGTGGAGTCAGACAACGAGGGCCAAAACAAACACGAAGATCGGTCCAAAGCTGCCCCACCGTCCACATCATTGACTCCACCGTCTCCGGCAGCTCAGCGACAGCAGGAAGCGGCACAGCAGACACAGTCCGATTCACTGCAGGTGCAGAAGTGCGGCGACGCCAAGAACCCAGAACCACATCCTTCAGAGAGTGTGACAAAAACCTCTCTAGAGGATGCTGAGACCCAAACGGGCCGCTGGACGCCGTTCATCGAAAGCATCAAGAAGGAGGCCGAAGGTGTAGCTTTGGCTACCATGGAGGAACGGTAAGAGAGGTGGAGAAGGTGGAGGAGATCATTTTTACCACCATATCAAATAATCAGAGTATTTGTAGGATTTGGAAAAATAAGTCTTAAGGTATAGTCAGAACACTGAACCCTAACCAGCTCATAATACCAGTGAAGTTTCCAGTTTTTAATGGATTGCCTTACAGTCTTCCTGTCTATGCAGCTTGAGTTAAGTAACAGATGAAGCAGTAGATATACACAGTGGTCAGAACATAGTGATATGGGTAAATTAGCCTGGTTTGGTTCATTTACCTGTTGGGCCAAGACTAAGAATAAAGACTTTGGTCAGTTCCAAGCACAGTCACACCGGTGTGTCTCGTCTCTTTTAAGTCTGCTGCAGGAGCGCATGGAGATGGCACGCATGGCCGAAGAGGTGGCCAGGCAGACGGCTGAGATGGCCATTAGACAGATGGCCAGTGAGGGACAGTCCATCAGACTCTCACTGGGGAGTCAAGAGCTGCTGGAGGAGCCTGAAGCTGAGTAAGACCTTAAGAGAGAGAGAGAAAGTGGGCGTGTTTGTGCACTTTCATATTTTGGCAATGGGAGTTGTGAAGTAACTTGGCGTGTTCACTGTGACCAGGCTGCCAGTGCCACAAGACGAGCAGAGCGATGAGGATCAAAGTAAAGCTGCAGAGTAAGAACACAAATATGGACGCTCCTACATTTGTAATGTCCTTAAAATCCTTTGTAGGACCCTCAATCCATTTAGTCCTTCAGCTAGAATGTTCTCTATCTTACTGCTGGTGTTGTGTTGTATTTTTTCTTTTCTGAACAAAGTTTACACACTTTCTGATGAGTGATGACTTTATGTCAAGATGAAATGTCTACATCTTGTCAAACTCTCCAGCAGCTTGTTGAACTGATGATGAAACCAAAGCAAGAGATCAAGTGCTGGAAGAAGTATTCAGACCCAAGTAGCAATACCACAATTTAACACAATTTTGTGTGTTTTATTATGCATTATTATTATTATTATTATTATTATTATTATTATTATTATTTGCAACTTATTAGCAGGACTTCGATGGCTGTAAATTACTGTTGGGTAGTTTAATCTTTATCAATGCGTCTGTAATAAGCTGAAAATAGATTTTCTCTGTTAACGTGAACATACCAGTATATTACCCAGTGTCCTCCATCAGTCGTGTGGATTCAGCTCCCGGTCTCACGCTGATCCAGCACGCTCTCAGGTCCCAAATCCCGCGGGCTCTCGTTATGTGATCTTTGCCGCGCGCTGCCTCAGCATCTCGCTACCGCACCATGGCAACCACAGCTTCCCTTAGCAACACCCGCCCCCCCTCTCAACGGTTCCCCCGGTAACGGTGTGCACCTGCTGCCGCTGTTTCCCGTCTGGAGACGGAGGCAGCGGGATGGACGGAGATGTGACGGAGTATTCTCGCTGCTGTTTTTCTCAAATGTCTAAAATCTCCCGGCCCGGTTGTTTATAATCGACCCCACTTTGGAGCTCGTGGACTTTTTCTGTCGGGATTAATAACGATCAAGGCGCGTGAATACATTGGTTTAAAAAGTGAGTATCTCGTGACAGCGTCGAGATTAGGTAATGTAGTAATGTCTGCTGGGAAATCAGTGAGTTTGGCTCATTATTGAACTCTAACTTTACCACTATCCTGATGTAAACAGATGATTAGTGTTACATACCTGTCACATATGTTTTCATAAAACAGAGAAAACATTACAAACACAGCTGAACAATGTGAAGTTCATTTTCCAACAACAAGTGAGAGGTGTGACAGAATAGATGGATGTGTTTGTGTTTCAATGTCTCCAGGCTGTTGTTTAGGTGGGAATGGGTGAGCCGAGGACATTTCACTCAAAATCTGTCACATTATTTATTCTGTAACCATTAGAAGTAAATAATGTAACCACCCTGTGGGCTTACACCGGGACGCCCATTCAGCACACCGTATGTCATCTATATGTGTCAAAGCCTAAATGTGTTGCTGCTACAGAAGATACATTGTGCTAAAAAAAAAAACATAAAAATATATTCCAGAATAATATAGTTGTGTCAGTAAAATCAGAGTTTACATTCAGGTGTTTACATACACTTGTGTAAATGTTCACATTCAAAACCCACTTATATAAATACAGACAGATGACCATTTTCAGAGGGTGCAAAAAAGTGTAAATTCTGTACTAGGGTAGGTTTCCCCCAACTGTAGTACTCTTTTAATACAAAAAAATGGATTAAGTTATGTTTGAGGCTGCTGAAGAGTAGCCTCAAAGTGGAAACAGACGGCCTGATGCATCATCTGTCTGTTACTTTGTCCCCTGTTCTGTCCTGCAGAGAGGAACCAAGCCTTTCTGAGGAGACACAGAGGGAAGAGACTGAGGAACCTCCCATCGAGGAACCAGGTAGTGTTCTCAGTGGGAGTGTGCAGTGTTTTCTGTCTTTTAAATTGACACTGTTGTCCCATCGAACAAGACTGTAGCTGGAAGGAGCCACAAAAAATCACGCTCTCTCTGATATTTCACATTTTTAAACACCTACGTCTTATTTATCATAGTAAATGTCTGTAATATCTGAATATTCTGAATTAATATTATTATAACTGTTCTGATATTCAAATCTCCTGAAATATATTGTTTAAAAAATATATTAGAGCCAAAGGAGGAAGCAGAGCAAACCTCCCCCTCTCCGCCTCCAAGCCCTGAACCAGTTAAGACCACTGAGCCAGACCCTGAACCAGACCCTGAATCAGAGCCAGAGACCAAAACCCAGGAAGCCAACACCAAAGCCGAGCCTGTAACCAAGCAGCCGCAGAAAGCAGAGGAAGATGGTCAAAGCGCCAACTCTGACAAAGCTGGTGAAAAGGTGACGTCCACCGGTTGAGCACACACAGTGGTGACCCCTGTGACTGTGACACATGACTCACTCTAACCTCCTGCATTCACCTTATTGAGGAATATAATAGTCTTCTATCCCCAATCTAGTGTGTCATTTCCAGCACATAAATCAAACAGTTCCCAAATGATGCTCCCCTGCCATTCATTCATATGCTTTGTGTGTTTTGCAGGAGGAGGATGCTACTGGGGACGGCTGTGGTGGTATGTACTATTTTATTTATTTATTTCTCCAGTAAAATATTTCTACAGGTTCTATAGGTGACTGCGGTTCAAACTGTTGTATTACTGCTCTAATTAGCTGTTTCATTCCTGTATGCCTGACTGGCTGCTGCATGGGCAGCTGTTTTGCATGTTTGTCCACATCCAGACTGTGCTTCATCTTTTCTTTTTGAAGAAGTCTGGCATTGTTTGACATCTCCCCTCTTTTGTTTATCTTCTGCCTGATTGTATATCTGCCTATCCACCTGTCTCCTCTGTAGCTCCAGTCAGCTGTGATGCATTAAAGAGCTGCCTGATGCGCATTCCGCACACCTCCGAGTGCCTCGGCAACATTAACGCGTTCTTCAAAGAGAACGGCATCTCCGCTCCCAAAATACCCCCCATGCCTAAGCTACCCACCCAGCTCTCTGACGTTACCAAGCACTTACCCTCCCTGCCCCCTGAATTGCGCCAAGAGCTCTCCCAGATCCGACTCACGCAGGTCCCCCGAAATATTGGCCAGACTCTCACCGAGCTTTTGCCCAAAAGCTCGGAGGGCTCAATAGGCCCAACTCTGTCCGGTCTCTCGCAGAGCTTTGCAAACGTCCCACAGAAGCTCTCCCAGATTCCCAGCCTAACACAGCAGTACTTCCTCAACGTCCGGAACCGCCTCAACAGCCTTATGCCTCAAGATGCCTAAGAAACAACAAGCAACAACAACAGCAAAAACACAAGCAAAACAAGACTCACTCAGCAAGATGTCGAGCTGAACCGGCTCGTCCGACATTCCCCTCTCCCTCCCCCTCACCACCCTCAGCTCCGGTCCCGCTCCCCGTCTCCATCCTCCCCCAATGGCAGCGCCCTCGAATTGCCCAATGTACCATCCTACCCCCGCCTGCCACCAATCGTCAGCCCCCCATCGAAGCAGCTCAACTCGCTGTCCCGCCAGCTGTCGGGCCTCTCTAACCCGGCCTTCTTCATTGAAGATGACATTTCAGCGATAAGACCTGCAGGTGAATCTGCAGCAGTGGAAAGTTCACAGTGTTCCATCGTGAGATTTCTTGTAGATACCTGAACTCAGTCTGAACAAGTGAATAGATGTCTCATGATATGTGGCACTGGGATAAACCACTTCTAAAATAAATAAAACAGCTGATTGTCTCTGAACCTTAATTAAAAAAAAAAAAAAAAACAGCCAAAGAAATTTGCACGAAGTAAATGATCAACTGAGTTCAGATGTCATGCCAAGTGTCAGTGTGTTCTCAGGAAACAACAGTCATGGTTTTGTGTTGTGGTTGTGGACGTTTGTTTGTCTTGCGTTGTCTCGTTCTGTCATCTCTGAAAAAAGGTCAGACATAATGTAAATAAAGCACCACAGTTTATTTGTTTTCAAAGGCTCTGAATATAGTCACATGGGCAGTAAGGTAAAGACATAAATATCCTTAAACTTTCCATTATTTAATCATGGAAAAAAAAATAGAAAAGGTAAAAATATGATCAAATTCTACATAGCTTTTACTGTATAATAAACTGTAAACAGAGACAACATAACAGCAACAACATAATCTGTCTGTCTTTTTGTATTTAATGACTGAAGTGTGTCAGTGCAACTAGATTAGCCAGACTGAATGACTTGCCAGACGAGCAAGCCAGTCCTCTTAGCTATCAGGGCACTCTTTCTTATATGTGGCCTAGTTCACAGGTCTATCCCTTGCATTAGCACCTGATGTAGGTCCTGGCAAATCTGCTTCCCTCTCATGCTGTCCTGCCCTGCCCTTGCATGTAACTGCGACCTGCTGCGCCCCCTGCAGTGCTGCGCTGCACCACTCTGTCCCGGTGCTGACACATTCATGTGACTGCTGGTGCTCTTCATCAGCCGATTAACCTTTTTGTGCCTTCCAACCTCTGCAGAGAGCTCCAGCCTCAGCCTTCGCCCAGCCGTCAACGTAGAGGATGTCGACTCGGACCATGAGAGAGGAAGGGAAGCAGGAGCGGGAGGAGGAGGAGGAGGAAGGGAGGAGCAGAGTAATATCCCCCAAATCCTCACCCCCCAGGATGCTTACCACCAACTTACCACCCTCACCGTCCCTGTGACCCCTTCTGGAGGTCGCCAAAGGTGAAAATACAATCATTAGTTTATTTCATTTAGGAAAGCAACTAATTTTATAATTTATAAAATATAAGAGTATAAGTGTGGCTATTCAAATTAAATGAATTTATCTATTTGTGCATTTTTTTTTAAATCTTTTTTTCTTCCCTCATGCTTTTCCTCCACAGTAAAGGAGACAAAGAGTAAGGACACTGCATGGAACATTTGTGTTGTGGTGCCTCTCATTTTGTTTCACGTTATTATTCTTTTTCTCCAGTGAAACTATATATGAGCATTGCTTACATGCATTCATGGCTAAGCATTTCACAAGAGAAAAAGAGCAAAGTAACATTGTATGTTGTTTGGGTTACAAGCTTCCTGTGTTGGCAAGCGGAGTGTTTTCATCCAAAATGAGATTAAGTTAAATATTTGAAGGTGGCAGAACATAATATTTTAAACATTGAGTACAAAGAAAAGAATTGATAGATTACATACATTTAATGAGTCCCTAAATGTATCATTTTGGAATGAAACTCTTCATGTTTTCCTTCTGTTTTGTTCTGTTTGAAATGGACCTACTGCCCTCTACTGTCTGTTGTACTGTCACAGTTTGTTGGAGCATCAAGTTGCTTTGTTTGTATTTCAGAGTCCTGCAGAAAACCACACATGTTGCACAGAAAAATCTGACATTTCTTCCAAATTGTTTCCAAGGTTATGAAGTCTTCCTAAAAAAAGACAATGTGAGCTGCTAAACACAAGCAAACCAGCACACAGTGTTTATGCAGGACACACACAGTTTGTTATATGAATCCTTGTGGAGCTAAAACTGTTTGGAAAGTCATGTCACTTTTATTTATACAGCCCAATGTCAACAAATCACAAATTTGCCTTGAGGGGCTTTACAATCTGTACAGCATACGACACCCTCTGTCCTTAGACCCTCAATTCAGGTCACAGATACTTCCCAAAAAATCCTGGAAAAATGGAAGAAATGTCAGGAGGAGCAACTGAGGAGGTTTCCCCCTCCCAGAACGGACTGATGTGGTGTAGGTGTCGTGTGTGCAGAATAGAGCAACATAGTAAAAAATACAGTATGGACACTCAGAAAATTAGAAAAAATAGCTAGATGTTGCATGTTTCTTGTTTTGTGTTGCTTTATGATGTGTGTTGCCAGTGTTCACTTTGCATGGCTGTCACAGACCTCTGTGCTTTTGACTGCTGTATGGATGTTGTAAAGATGTGGTAGAAGTCAATAAATAGATGCATCACAATCTTGGACTTGCATCATCACTGTGGGTATTCTACCTGTCAAGCTCTGTGGGTCATTTATTTTTCCCTTGTTATCTGTTTCTGGAATTAACATCATCTGGAACATTTTACCCTAACACACACACCCCAACCCTCTCTCCCCCCGTCCCTCCCTACCTCTCAAACACACACACACAACAAAACACATCACTTCAAACCCTTCTCCGACTGTCTGCGTCAGTAGTGGAAGGAATCGTAGGACTATCTGGACAAAGATGTAAGACCATTATAAAGTACTGCTTCGACTCATCTGCTATTCATCCATCTCTGTCCATACATCATGCTGCCCAGTGTGATTTTTTATCCATCGCTGTTCACTAATCTATTTGAATTGACGAATCTTTGCCCATTCACCCATTAAATCATCATTTTCGGTGCTCATTCATTTGCATTCCCTGCAAACATAAAAACAGAGTGACTGTAATGATGTTACAGTTAACAGCATGTCCTTTTTCATTTTTCTTGCGCAACATTTGTCATTTTTTAGTTTGATTCTGTCTTTTTTTTAACATTTACAAATACTGCTTAACGTGATCCAATCACAGTGGATTTTAATTTCAGAAATAGAAAAGGTGGCACTGTCTCAAAGTTCAACCAATGATGTCACTGTGTCCACTTAACCCTCAACAGCAGGAGGCTGCAGTCTCAAAGTGAAGATGATGATGATGAAGGAAGCATCCCTGTCAGAGCCTGGCCTAGCCAGTCCAGCCTACACAGCCCAGACGACATGTGAGCACCAAATACACACACACACACACAACAAATAAAGATAAAGAAAGTCTTCAATTTGGAGTTTTTTAGGGATATTCGCAATAATAAAAATCAGCATTATTATTTTTTCTAAGACTTAAAGAACGTCCGGCATCTTCAGCCAGTCAGACCAGCACAGTGGTCAATGAGCGTCTCCAGGAGCTGGTCAAGATGTTTAAAGAGAGGACGGAGAAGGCGAAGGAGAAACTCATTGATCCTGACAGCTCAGACGAAGACAGCATCATCCCCTGTGAGTAAAGAGTTTCTGTGTTTTCCCTTCAGGCTGAACTAGTCTGTAGTACTACGAGGAACTTATAGCATAAAAACCCGTAAAAACCTTGCACCCTATCTCTCCAAACTGAACCAAGTCATAAATAAAAGGCCAAGGGCATGTCTGAGATTGTAGCAGCTGTGTGTTATAGTATACTCTATTTCCAGGTTAAAAGCCTTGTCCAGCCGAGGTAATGTCCACTCGGACTGCCATCAATTCACAAAAAGCTACATCAGTCACATGAAACTGCCTACTGACAGACATACACAGGTGAGAAGTAGCAGTGGTAGCTTCCCTTGAGGTTTCAAGCCTCCCACCTCTCCCATCTTTGTCCCTACAGGTGTACCACCGGTGTCCCTAACCCCCTATGAGTGGCTCCCAAAGTTTGTTCCTTAAGGATCAGCCAAGTGTGCCTCTAGATTGGTTCCCCCCCAAATCCATCTTAATAGCAACTTTCCAGAAGTTTTTCTTTTAATAAGAATTTAGAATAAGCAATAAATACTGAAATCGCCAAATTAACCCTAAAGGTGTAATTGGTGATGACCACTAAATTTCTGCATAGGAATACATTTGTGGTACAGAAAAAGACCACCACACAGGAAACCCTGCCGATCACTGCGATCACTGACTCCATTACTGAGCTATAAGGTTAAACCTTCTTCCATCGCATCTTTCAGGCAGAGATGATTTATCCAATTTGTAAAGATTTTGTAAATCTGGGCCTGTGTGTTTTCAGACTCATTCTCATTCTGACCTTTGGCCCATTAACCTCTCACCTCCCCTTAGCTCCTCCTCAGGCTCCTGCTCCTGGAGCTCAGCCAGCGGACGGGGGCGAGAAGGAGGCACAAGCAGGTCCGTCGGGAGGAGGAGGTGGAGTGGAGGAGGGTGAGGCAGAGGAGGAGAAGTCTAGCCGCTGCTGCAAAACTCCACGGTGGATTCGAGCCTGTGTGCACTACCGCTTCCCTGCCAGCATCGACCCTTTCACCAGTGAGAACCCAGCCGAATACCCCACCCGCTTCCACCCACCCACCCACCCACTGCACTTTGCGCACCGCGCCAGGCAGTAGAAGCTTCTTTACTTAAACTACGCAAAAAGGAATAATGAACTCCCAGAGTCTTATCTGGTGGCTCCCTCATTGTTCAGCCACACATTTCTGACAGAATTGATACACGAGAAACAAATTGATTGAGCAGTTTCCCCCCAAAAATGAACTAAAATACATTTTGACTTATTGATGAAAATGATTATTATTGCGAGGTTTAGCTAAAGGTCAATCTACTCTACTAATCTATTACAATACAAACTGACCATCTATCATCTACCCTTGTCTCCTCCCTTTGTTTGACATTCATAACGACTATTTAAGACAGTCCATTTTCTGTTGTTATTCTTTCTAGAGCTGCAAATTTTGCTTGATATAGCTTATTTGTCATGCTCTTGTCCACATCAGTCCCCAGTAAACAGTGTATAATGGTAGCTGGTGCTTGCTGAGTCTCCATCACTCAGTCTTTTGAAACTGAATGATTCCAGTCTCCTCTCACTTTCACTGCACACCTCTGTGGATCACCCCTTCGTCCTCTCACCTGTGTTTCTCCCCTCAGACCTCATGTACGTGCTGTGGATGTTACTGGTCTCTCTGGCGTGGAACTGGAATGCGTGGTTCATCCCAGTGCGCTGGGCCTTCCCCTACCAGACCCCAGACAATATCTACTACTGGCTGCTGACAGACTACCTGTGTGACCTCATTTACATCCTGGACATCACCATCTTCCAGCCGCGCCTGCAGTTTGTTCGCGGAGGGGACATCGTGGTGAGTGGGACACTGGAAACCCTTACTGTAACTGCCGGAATTACAATTACAACACTGTTGTAGTATGTTCGAGTTATTCAGTAGTTATCAAGAGCTGAAGTGACGTTCATTCCATTGGTATACTGTGTATTCAGATAATGATTATTGCACATACTCCTCCAAAGTACCTCACTTTAAGATCATAAGAATCAACCTGCCAGGATTATTGTTCATGTTGTTATTGTTTTTTTTTTTTTTAATAACAGTGTGACAAGAAAGAGATGAGAAAGAACTATATGAAAACCAAACGCTTCAAAGTAAGTAACTACAGATGAATAAAAGTTCATTTCTGAGTGTACTCTGGTTTCATGGCCTTCACCTATTAATCATCAAAGCAGTTCAGTCTGTGAGGTCGTAACATCCTGTTTTTCAGTTCGACGTAGCCAGCCTTGTTCCACTGGAGCTCTTCTATTTTATAACTGGCATCAACCCTCTGCTTCGCTTACCTAGACTGCTGAAGGTGAGATTTACAGTGACCGTTTCCTCTTAGCGACAATTCACAACCTGTTAACAGTTTGAGCATTCTGGCAACCAGCACACTAGAACTCCTTCCACTTTCTTGGAAACAAAAAAAATAACATTTGTCAAATTTACTGAACCACACACGAAAATGTTCCACTGTATCCATTCAGTCGCAAAATGTATCAATGTTTTAGAGCCAATTTTTAAAACTCTTTAAATTGCCTTCCCAGATCAATTCCTTCTTTGAGTTCAACGAGCGTCTAGAGGCCATCTTGACCAAAGCCTACATCTACAGGTGAGCTGCACCCTGATGGTCTCTCACTGTACTGTCACTGAAATTTCTCTTTTCTCACTCTCCGCATCCTTCTTCTCGCCCTGCCTGTCCTCCCTTAGATTCCGCACTGCGACATGAATGAATGAGCAGAGTTTGTTCAATGAATCTAAACGTGTTGCTCTCTCACTCTCTGTCTCTCAGGGTGATCCGCACCACTACCTATCTTCTTTACTGTCTCCACTGTAACGCCTGTCTATACTACTGGTGCTCTGACTTCAAGGGACTGGGATCAACCAAGTGGGTGTACAATGGCGAGGGCAACAGGTTGGTAGAACACATACACATATACACACACGAGTGACTGCTTATTTTAGTTTTGAAGATTAGGTTAAGGGGTTAAAAGGTGAGCGATTGGTGCACATCTCTTAAGATATGTAGAGGACAAACTCTTACTCACTATATCTCTGACTAATGGCTCCTGTCTTTGTCTCTGCTCAGTTACATTCGTTGTTACTACTTTGCGGTGAAGACCCTGATCACCATTGGTGGTCTGCCCTACCCCACCACCCTGTTTGAGATCATCTTTCAACTCATCAACTACTTTATTGGAGTGTTTGTCTTCTCTATCATGATAGGACAGGTATATAAACATAATGGAGTCATTTGGTGCTTTCAACATATGTTCAACACAAAAGGATTATTATTATTATTATTATTATTGGTAGTAGTAGTAGTCTTCATATGCACTTCATGCATATGCTTTGCTTCAATGCTAATGCTTTGCTAATATGTCATAAAAATCTTGATATGGTATTAAATGAACAAACTTTATCTTTCAAGTGGTTCATTTGATTAATTTGTTTCTCAGATGCGTGACGTGGTCGGTGCAGCCACAGCAGGTCAGACCTACTACCGCATGTGTATGGACAACACCATTAAATACATGTCCTCCTATCGCATCCCCAAGGATGTCCAGAACCGTGTCAAGACCTGGTACAACTACACCTGGCAATCGCAAGGCATGCTGGGTAAGGAGAGCATTATGTGTGCCTGCTCATACGTGTCTGACTCATCTGATCTGATGTTTCAGTGATATTGTACTTATCACTGACTGTCTTCCAGATGAGCAGGAGCTGCTGACTCAGTTACCAGATAAAATGCGTCTGGACATTGCGGTAGACGTCAACTACTCCATCGTCAGCAAAGTCCCTCTTTTTCAGGTAGGAGGTCCTAAAAACGTACAGTGTACTTGATAGAGATCAGTTGTATATATATTTTTCTATATATATATATATATATATATATATATATATATATATATATATATATATATATAAAAATATATAGATATATATATACATATTGCACATAGTCAGTCACTGTCCAGGAGTATCCAATCTAAATGAAAACAGACTTTCTTTGGGACCCAGAAGTGTTGTGTTTTAAAAACACTGTTTTCCGATTTTTCCTTTGTCCTCCTTCCTGACAGGGTTGTGACAGACAAATGATCTTTGACATGTTGAAAAGCCTGCGCTCTGTCGTCTACCTGCCTGGGGATTATGTCTGCAAAAAGGTACATACTGAGTGAAAACCTGCCTGTGTTTTCTCTGTTTGAGGTAACCGTAGGTCGTAAGTTCAGTTTCTACCGTTTATTTTACCCACTTCCTCTCACTGTCTGCCTCCGCCTCTCTCTTCTGTCATGCTCAGGGCGAGGTGGGTCGGGAAATGTACATCATAAAGGCAGGAGAGGTGCAGGTGGTTGGAGGACCGGATGGAAAGACAGTGTTTGTAACTCTCCGAGCAGGATCAGTCTTTGGAGAGATCAGGTGAAAAAAGTTTTACAGTGTTTGATTAAAAAAAATAAAAATCTGTACTACTCACACAACTATATATTTACTAGTTTTGACTCTTTGGATCTAAGCATACAACTCTGACGAATGTTACAGGAGAGAATGTGTTATTTTATACTTTGTTTGATAAATCTTTTCTGTACTTTTTGGTGATTTTGCATGACATAAAACATCCTGACCTTTGTTACTTATTTAAAGTGTGGAAGTGGAAGTGTGGAAAATGTGGAGGAAAATGTTATTTTTAACCATCATTTCTCTGATTGGCAGTTTGCTTGCTGTCGGTGGGGGTAACAGACGCACAGCGAATGTAATCGCTCATGGCTTTGCCAATCTCTTCATCCTGGACAAGAAAGACCTGAATGAGATCCTGGTTCACTACCCTGAGTCCAAGAAATTGCTTCGCAAGAAGGCCAGGTTAAACATCACTGGCACTACACAATAGCAAATAACATCTTGAAGCCAGATCCAAAACAGATGTGAACAAGGGTTTTGTTCCTTTGTTGGCATGTGTGTAATCATTATGTAAGTCTGATAGAAGCTTCTGTCTTAACCACAGAAAGATGCTTACCAAGGGGAAGAAACCTGAGCCCAAGGAAGAGGCAAAGGATCCTCCTCAGGTCCCAGCAGCCCCTGCTAGGCAGGAGACCCCCAGACTGCTGAGAGCGGCCCTGGAGATGCAAGAGAGATCCTCTGGACTAAAGGGAGTTCTGGCTAAAGTCAAAGAGAAGACCATCAAGTCTAGTATCTCACTGCAGGTAAGCACACACAAAATCTGAGAAATCCAAAGAATAAAACAAGTATTTTATATAGTGGTTTAATCTCTTCTCTTGTCTTCCAGCCCTCCATCTCCTCCTCCCTTCCTCCTCCATCTCCCACCTCCAGCTCCGGACCTGACAGAGAGGTGGACTCGCCTTCCCCCACGTCTCGCCCTGTTTCGCATTGCTGCAACAGCAACGCCCACAGTGACGTGGACGAAATGCCCAACCAAAGAGAGGAGGGTATCAGTGAGGATGAAGGGAATGAGGGTGGGAGTAGGGAGGAAAAGAAGTTGTGATAAGAAGAACATGAAAAGCGGCAGCTGAGAGGACAGGGTGACTGAGAGGAGTGGGTAAACTGGAATGATCAATAAAGAAAGACTCAATCAATATAAGTAGTACTGTACTCTGACCCATGATATACTATGTACATTAGGCTATAATGTAGCCTAATGTATATGTGTAGCCTAACCTATAAACTTAAAGAACTGGAATTTTTGGTCACTTTTGTGTCAGATACCATCAACCTAACGTTAGCTGCTGTAGGGTGAGCTCCATTTTACATTAGAACTGCTACATCTTGTGGGCGTCCCAGTTTGTCCTTGTGTTTTTTTCTTTTTCTTTTTTAAATTTTTTTTTTATTAAAGCTGAACCGTTGGAAAGACACCTCCAGATTCTCTCTTCAAACTGCTTCTTCCATTGTTTTGCAGTCTTCTGTCAACCGCCACCCACTGCATTCATCTTTGCTAACCTTGTGGTTAGATCATCCGATGTACAGGAGCAAACCATTCCTGTTCGCAATTCAAGCACATGTTCATAATCGACACTGACTTTACTGAATTCAGTGTCGTTTTGATGAGCAAGTTCTGTGCGGGGGGGAGTAACAGTTAACTCAGATCAGCTATTTAACTGCTCTCTAAAACATACAAAAAAAAGATGTTTTTGCTGTTGTTGTCTGCTAACCGTTTACAGATTCTTTTGTAAACTTGAAACTTAGAATTTGCCTTATATATTTTGTCCTTTACCTTTGTGTCGTGTTGATGTGAGTAGCTTACACTGCTGCAGTTTTTACAAGTTGGTTTGGGAAAACAGCGCAGACCTTGTACAGCTGTCTTGTGAACATCCATATCATAAGACATGTTACAAACAAGTCAGTGTAAGGTTACCCATCATTATTTTACATAAGTTTTCATAGGAAGCTCAAATATCATCTATTCTCTTATTACCTCAATGCTGCATTGTACCTGCTAATACATACTTTATTTAAAATCAATCAATATCTCACTTATGAGTACCTTTAAGATGTACCAATAAATACACGTTATACCATTGTTTTACATATTTTACAACTACAGGTAACATTTTTATGTTCATGTCTTTTGTACAGAAATGTAAATACATTTGTTATTCGAAAGTTAGATGGATCCCATTAGCATTTTCCTGTTACTGAGAAATCACTGCGCCATTCTGCGGTGTCAGGACATGTATATGTGTTCTGATGATGCTAAATGTTTTATTTGTGCTGTAAATGTGTTTAGGACTCCATGATGATGTAAGAGTTATCCATTTTTGTATAGATGGTTTTGATTATTGATACGGCCCCCGAAGATGGGCCCATAAACCAGCAGTTAACCATACTGCCAGACAATCTGTAGAAAGGATTATCTGTGTTGTTTTTCCTTTACAGTTGTGTGAGTGTGTGTGTGTGTGTGTAGTGTGAGGGGTGTGCTTCTAATGGACTCTACAAACAAATGTGTAAACTGGATTTTGTCGCTAATGTAGCCTTGTCTTTTGTGAACTTTGCTCAAATAAACGCCTGTTTTCAGCACGTGTTGTCTTTTCAGTGGTATGTCTGACATTTAGGGGGTTAGGAAAGAGGGCTGCAAACATCTTGGGCAAAGCAGAGCAGCAGAAACTCAGCAGAAAGCAGTGCATCACAAGCATGCTGCCAACCACAGTGAGGATGAAATGAGGTTGCTGGTTGAGCCTGACAACCGCAGCGCTGTCTTTCCTCTGTACACAGACTGGGCCCGAGAT
Source organism: Scortum barcoo (assembly GCA_023238725.1). Classification (NCBI taxonomy): domain Eukaryota; kingdom Metazoa; phylum Chordata; class Actinopteri; order Centrarchiformes; family Terapontidae; genus Scortum; species Scortum barcoo. The sequence continues at coordinate 22,783,186 of CM041536.1, read as the reverse complement.
TTGACAGGTGGACTTTTGAGATGAATTCATGTGGTGAATTAATTTAAATGCTGCAAAAACAACTCGACCTAGACTTCCCAGAATCACACCACCTGCAACTTTCCATCTATATAGGTCACAGCACTGACTGACTTTGTGTAGGTGTTAACAGCCCTACCCAGGTAAAATGGAGAAAAACATGGGGGGGGGTGCAAAAACCACATTACCCACAATGCTCCGCCTCCTGACGTCGGTGTTTACTCTCGTCAGTGATCCAACTGAAGTCAGAGAGCCGACGGAACGTTCAGCCTGTGCTTCAGTGGAATTAGGTCGGGATGACGGCGGGCTGAGCACGGCAGAAATCCAACTGATAGGCGATCAGTCAGAGAGCAATGACACCAGGCGGTTGACAGCTGTTTTGTGACGGAAGCTGCAGTTCAGCCGGTGGATGGTGTGCTCACCTGTCATGACTGACAGTAGGAGGAGACAGGAGAAGCTGCGAAGTGGAGGACACGGGAGCTCCTGAGCTGCCTGTGGAGGTGAGTATGTGCTGCAGGGTCCAGCAGTGACACGGGCACAGGGTGGGAGCCACATGACAGTCCTCTTCTGGTGGAGGAGGCATGTGGTGGCTCCAGCCCCGCAGTCTGCTGTCAATTTGGGTGAACGCTGCCAGGTAAGCCCGCACCTCCAAGATCAGCTCGACGGAATCTGCGCTCTGTTCAGCCTGCATCAGTGGAATCCTGAGCTTCCTCAGACAGGAAGGAGGCCTCAGACAGGAAGGAGCGGCTGGTACAGTGCCAGTCAGGACTGGCGGTGCTATGAGCAGTTGGCGGCAGAGTATCAGTCAAGCGTCATCTGAATAGTTGCGATCTGACCCCTCTCTCTCTCGATTAGTTAACCGATCGCAATGACAGCCTCGTCCCTGGAGGCAGAGGTTCCAGAGTCCCGCTGCAGCTGTTTTGTGAGCCGCGCTGCAGCATGGGTTCAGTATGTCCAGGTCGGCTTCTGGATGCAGTACGCTGTTTATTAAAAAAACAAAGAAACACAGCTGAAGAGCCTCACCTTGAGATTCAGGTCTCTTCATCTGGAGATGACTGCTTTGTAGGAGGAGACAGGAAGAAGCTGCGATGGAGGAGGGTCTCCCATGGCAAACAGGTCCCAGGTGACGGGCCAGACTAAGAGCGGCTCACAAGACCCACGGGAGCTCCTGAGCTGCCTGTGGAGGTGAGTCCATGTGCTGCAGGGTCCAGCAGTGACACGGGCACCTCTGGAGACCCATCCCTGGACTCTCACTGGTGAGTGGGAGCCAGAGGTTGAGAGGTACGGTCCTAGAGATAGTGCTCACCTCCACAGTCCTCTTCTGAGAGGGGCTGGTGGAGGAGGAGCGGCGGCAGCTGGGTGTGGTGGCATCCAGCCCCGCAGTCTGCTGTCATTTGGGTGAACGCCATTGTTTACTGCCAGGTAAGCCCGCACCTCCAAGGGTGCTGTGATCAGTCATCTCTAAGGTGATCTGTTGCTCTGTGTCTGCAGATCAGGGTCTGATTAGTCTACATCCTGAGCTGAGTGGATGAGTTTCCTCCACGTGGCTTTGTCAACTTCCGCTGAGTTGTCCTCAGACTGAAGCAGGATGCCAGGAAGGAGGCCTCTGGGACTCCTGACCTGGTGTGCAGGAGCTGGTACAGTGCCAGTCAGGACCTGCGCTTCCAGGTGACCTATGAGGACCAGTCGGTTGGCCTCAGAGTTGGCTCGGAAGGGGAAGAAAAGAGTATGCCAACAGTCTGATGCGGGGGGATATCCCAGAGTGACCCCCAATGAAAAGGCTTCCCAAGCTGAGCTGTCATCTCTGAGGTCCAGCCGATGGGTTCAAGCCTCTCTGAGCTGTTTATTAAAAAAACTTTAAAGAGCGCCGGGGGTCGGGGTGGATGGGAGATCTGAGTCTCTCAATGTCCAGCTCTGGACTGGTTGTGTGGAAAGCTGCCCATCTGTCTTGGCTGAACAGGCCTTTGCAACATTGCATGGAGGTTGGGGACACCTCTGGTGTGGCAAACTAGGGTGGTGGTCCCTCTACGGAAAAGCCAGTGGGGCATAGAGGTTCCCAGGGGGATCACACTGGGCTACACCCTCAGCCTGGAGAGTGGTGGCGGGGGAGAACAAGTTCTGGGAGGGCCTCCCTGGTATAGGGGGGTCTGGACCGGCCATTGGTGTTTATTGGACTCAGGAGAGAACGGAGGGTCGCTTCCCGGCCGGGTTGGGGATATAGGTGACCCTCTGATTCAGGAGAATGATTCAATGCGGAGCCAGGTCAACACTGGACCAGCTGGGGGACTAGCTTACCCTCTGGAGGGGCATGGTGCTTGAGGGCTTCTTTATGGGAGTTTGCCAGTGAACCAGTCCATTCATGCCTTGCTTTGTGGACCTCTGGAGTAGGCATTCGACTGAGCGTGTCCTACGCTCGTGGTACTGTCTGTGGGGGCGTGTCCTGGGATCTGAACCCAGAGCCTGTTATGGAGCTGGCTCATTGTTGGGACCATCGGAGCCAGGTAGGGAGCTTCTAGGTGGATTCTGGCATGCAGACTGGACCTGTTCAGTGCATCTGTTACCCAAGCCGCAGGCTGTCCAGCCCTTGCACGTTTCTTGATGGTTTGGCATAATCGTCCTGCTTTCCACCTGGAGTTTGGTCTGGGTGAACCACAGTGGTTGATTTCATGGGATCAGGCTGCTTTTTGAGGATGCAGTTCAGGCCAACATGGAAGGCCGAAAAGTTCGAATGGAAGGTCTCTTGGGCACCCAAACTGAAGGACCCGGTGGTGGCTTCAGTGAGGCCTGAGAATCGCTGGCATGGTGGACAAACCTCTCAGGTGCAACATTGCGAAGTGGATGGAGCTGTGAACTCTCCACTTCTCGAGGGAAGAGTCAGAATTCGGGTGTTGGTGGGAGTCTCTGGTGCCTGTCGTGGTGGTCAAGGTGGAACAAGGCTGGGGTCTCGGAGTGGCCTGAGTCTAGGAGTATCTGGGTCTTTGTGGATCTGTAAACCTCACTGGATTCAGGTGCAAGGGATGGAGGTGGGAGGAGTTCGGTTGCAGGCGGATTTGGCCTCACCGGCAGTAAGGACCTGTTCATCGGCCGGTCGTGGGTGGGGAGCTTGTCTTTATGGACGAGTTTAGATGGTTGGACTGGATGAGGATCTTCATAGCTGGACATTGGGATGAGGCACCTCCAAGTCTGAATGGTGACCAAAGGCCCTCTCCATGAGAGCAGTGGAGTTCAAGTAAGCGGGCATAATCGAGCGTGAATGACAGGTGGTTGGGCAGTTCGGTCCGGTCGGTTAGAGGTAGGGGTCGGAGAAGCCTGGCTGAGGAGGATGACTGGAGAGAGGAGCTGAGAGGGTTTGGCTTCTGCAGCTCCCTTAGAGTTTGTTCGGTCCGCAGGTGGCTGGCTGTCCCTCGCCTAGAGAGGTGTTCCAGGCGGATGACCGGGGGAGGCCTCCGGGGAGGGAGACACCGGGAGGACCGGGACAGACCGCTGGAGAAGGCCTGTTCCGGAGGCCATGTCTCTCGAGGCGGTCTGATGGACTGTCTCTCGGCTGGCCTGGGAACGCCTGGTTCTCGACCACCTCGGGGTCCCCCTCCCCCGGAAGAGCTGGAGGAAGTGTCTGGGGTGAGGGAAGTCTGGGCATCTCTGCTCAGACTGCTGCCTCCGCGACCCGGTCCCGGACCAAGCGGATGAAGAAGAAGATATTACTGATTTAACTGAAGAACACTTGGAACTCCCTCACAGATCCAAAATAAATTCCTCTTTATGCTACATGGAGACTGATGGATGAAATGTATAACTGGGAGGCATTTTTCTGATTGTCAGAGTTCACGTCTCTGTGCTAAAACTGTTTAGTAGAAACAACATTGCTGCTGTCATGGGGAGACCTAGTCACTGATTTGAATTAATTTTGTGTTTTCACTTCAAATGATCACATGCCTCTCTCCCACCTTGAGGGCCCATGAAAGTGTTTAAAAAAAATGTTGAGCAAACCGAAAGCAAAGTGTGTTTTATTCAACTGGGAAACAAAATGCCAAACAAACAAAGACAGACGCATCCCCTCCTGAAAAACTAACCTCGCCGTACAATCCAGGAACATTTTAAATGATGCTTCTTGTTAAAAGCACATTGTTTGGAGTATTTGCATTATATGGCTCTTATCATTTTAATTTCCAGTCAGACGGAGTAGGAAGCGGAGTAGGAGTTATAATTACACACATAATGGTCCAAAGTTCAGTTCACCTTCGTTATCACAATAAGTTGGTTTTGCATGTGAACATGCACACATTGAATTTGCTGATAAAGATTTGGTGTATGATCAAGTTGTAAAAGCTCAGCTGTTGCTAGAAAGATAATGAATCTACCAATGTTAGATTAGACTCAGCCCTTCAATGTTGGAGTTATTGTAGGAAATTTGAATAACTCTCCACATGTCAGTTTTATGACATGGAAACAGCAGGTGGTGAAGTAAACAGCATTGCCCACTCACTCTCTGTTCTCCTGCCACCTTTGCGATTGACCTTGTTGTCTCTTTTTTCGTGTTCCCCGCTTTTTAGGTGGGCCTGTGCTTGGGCTCGAAGTTGGAGAGCCTAGCCTTGCCTGGCAGCAGCATAACAGAGGCCTCTCTGCTGGCTCTCCTCCCTCGCCTCACCTCCCTGCGCAGGCTGGACCTCAGGGGCCTGGACAGCCTCTTCATGTCCGGGGCCTTTCTCTCCAGGGAGGAGCACAGACAGCAGGTAGGACATCATGTGTAAGGGCAGGATGTCTGACTGAGGTCGGCCTTTGTTACAGTAACACCTGAGCTGACCATCCTGCTGACCGCCCTGAAAGTTTAATCCTCTAGCAAAATCTTTTAGGAATGTGTATCTGAAGGTATACTGTGTTAGGACACTGGAGATTAACTAACAGATAATATGAGCAATGAAACCAAAATGGGTTTGACCAGTGACAAAAATGTAAAGAAACAAAACACAACAACTACATATTTGGTCAAAGTTGAATTAAGGCCAGTATCAGATGTTTTCCACCTGTTCTACCATATGTGGAAATAAACATGTCATAGAAATCTTGTCTGTCACAGAGAGACACTATTAACTATAAATAAAAGAGAGCTACATCGAGTGAAAGCTAGTTTGTGAGGTAGTCAAAACAAAATTTACACATGAATTTCTCCCCTCGCTATTATCTGTAATAATTTTATTGTTTTGCGTAAATAGACAAGGCTGTTTTTTATCAGCAGTTCACACACCAACACAGGTACTTGAGACACGGTGACCACAGCCTGTAACTCGTGTGCCAACCCCCTGAACCAGTTCTGCTAAAATATGAGCACATTTCACACTTCACACTCAGACTGCTGTGTTAAACCACACTGTGGTTTGACACACTTTTTCAAGATGCGACACACAGTTGGTACCGTCTTAATTCTTGCTTTCACACGGACCATGCTGCCATTCAAAATGCCCAAATTTCCTACCATCCACTCTGATTACTCACATGGCCAAATGCATATTTTGCAATATTTTACTGACACAAGAGTAAGAGTAGGAGGAGAGTAGGAATCTGATGAGATTCGAGCCAACCTGGTTGACCATGTGGTGACCTCTTCTGCAAGCGATGGAAGATGCAGATACAGCTGCAAAGGCTTGATTCACCATGCTAGACAATACTTCTGCTTGGCCAAGGAGAACACACCTACGATGTCGGTGAGGTCCTGTGGTTAGACCAAAATAGAAGACATGATGCAGCCTCATTTTCTTTTTTTGTACAGCAAAACCTTATTATCTTTTTTCTTTTTCATGTTCTGTATGAAGAACAGATTACAAATCCATCTGAGTTTGCTAATATGCATACAGTATTTCAGAAAATATTCTATTTTTGTGTGTGTTTTATATTTGAAGATGAAAACACACATTACACAGCTGCTCTACTCACAGTGTGTAGTGTACCACTAAAAATGCAAAACGCCTACTGATAAGATTACCATAGCAGTGTTTAGTGTTTGTTGTGTTTTCCATTGAGCACGTCAGTGTTCAGTTGGTAATCAAAAAATCATGTCCATTTGATGGTGTGTGTGTTTGTCTTCTGGGGTTTTGTATGTGAGTTTTTTTTTTTTTTTTTTTTGTGAGTGTTGAGCGTGTTTAGTGAATGAGCCATGTTTTGTGTAAGCGATTGGATAAAACTGTAAGTAACTTGTAAATCACACATTTAAATCTATTAAATTGAAAGCTCTTTAATTGTGTGATTGTTCTAAATAAATATTAACAGTAGATTCTGCCTCTGGGGAGTACAGATTGAGGGTTATACAGTAGTATTACAGTGGGTAATTGTAACCTTTCACACTAGTTCCCAGCAGTATATTTTTTATTGTCTTTTACACAGCTTTATTGTTTTTCCACCTGCAGTATTGGTCCAATTCTCAGGTCAAACTCTCATCTCATCATCTCATCTTTTTGTTTCAGGTCAAGTCAGCTCTGTCTGGTCTGGAGGAGCTGGACTTGTCCGACCTGCGCTACCTCTCCGACCTCACCTTCAATCGGCTCACCGGCTGCACCCCTCGCCTCCGCCGCCTCTCGCTGGCCGGCTGCCATATCGCATTTGAGTTCGACCCGTATCGAGGGTGCCCGGTGGGAGCCGTTGAGGATTCATCAGCGTTGCTGTCTCTGAGGAACTTGCGGAGGTTGTTAACAGAGCAGAAATCCACCCTGGTAGTGCTGGACCTCAGCAGAACCTCCATCACTCCTGAATCACTACGAACTATTGCACAGGTCAGGATACTATGTGTCCCCACAACAACTTCTTTATAGCTTGAAGAGCCAGGAATGATTCTTTCTTGTCTCTTCTCTTCAGAGAGGACACATATTATAGGATTTTTTGATGTCTTGATATTCTCTGTGACAGGTTCAGGATTTGGCGTTAGAGGAACTGTGTCTGCACGGCTGCAAGGAGCTGACCGACTACTCAGTGGAGGTTCTGGTGAAGCACCAGCCGAGCCTCCAGAGAATTGACATTAGTGCCTGCACTGAGCTGACCAACAGGTCTGTAGAGGCCATAGCACGGAGCCTGAAGTCGCTGACACACCTCTCCTTGTCCCGCGACTGGAGGATCACTGAAAAAGGTGCCCACAGCCCACATTTTTGTCTCTATTTTTTTACTTGTTTTTTTAGACTGGAAGATTGATGTGTAAATATAAGAAAACTAAGTCTAACATCTTGCTCAATCAAAAGTCTTAAAGGAAATGCTCCATCCCGTTAGGAGCACACATTTTCAATTATTTTCAATTATTATTAATATTTTCAATTATCACCTAAGGAGCTTGAATGTGGTCAGATTGGTTCGCTGCAGTCTGCCCATTAGCTTTTAATGTTTCTTGTGTTCAAGTGATAACATTGGCCATTCACATTAACAATGAAACAATAGTGAGGATTTGTAATGCAAAAGGCTCGTAGTGACAAATTATAAGCCGATGGAGTGTTTTTGTTTTCTTATAACACATTATTTTGTGTAATAACATCAGTGTTGTTTAGACCTTGCTGCACTGCCACCAAGTGGCCACAAAAATCGGTTAATGTGGGTTTAATGTTTGTTTATCGTCAACTATCTTCCCACTTGACACCCTCCATGCACATTAACTACCCCAGCCCCACTTGTGCTAAAAGATGCGTTTTACTTTAAAGTGATGGTTCTGTGTCGCCCACAGGCCTTGCTGACCTCCTGTCCGTGCCGTCCCTGAGGAGTCTGGATCTGTCTGAGTGTCTGCACGTCAGCGGCACAGAGATAGTGAAGGGCTTGACAGGATCTCGTGCTGCCAGAGCACAGCTGAAGACACTCAGCCTCAAGAGCTGCACCTACCTCAGGGTCAGTCGGTGTGTTTGTACAGTATGTGTGTGCATTTACATGTGTAACTGTGTCTATGTGAAAAACACACAGGGAAAAAAAAAACATAGCCTCTTCCTCCTCTCTCTTCAGGATCTTGCAGTTTTCTCTCTCATGCAGCTTCTTGGGGATACTCTCCATGAGCTGGACTTGACGTCCTGTGTCAATGTGACTGACCTGTCTGTGCGCGCCATAGCCACCTACCTGCAGAAGCTGGTGGTTCTGCGGCTCGGATGGTGTAAAGAAGTCACCGATTGGGGCCTGCTGGGGATGGTGGAGACAACCAAATGTGAGCCTGACGATGAGGCGGTAAGAACCACGGACATGTAGAGGGCAAAGTAGTAAAGAGTATCTCTCCTAGCTGTTGTATTAATAGGCTTATCTCAACAGGGGGATAAGGGACCCAGGTTCACCCGGACATTCGGCAACATGGGCTTCTTCAAGCCTCCTCGTATGCCGTTCGAGGAGCGACCCAAGCTGGTGACACAGAATGACCTGGAGCAGTTCAAACAGCAGCCCGGAGCTTCACTTTTAGCTCTGAGCAGGCTGCAGGAGCTGGACCTCTCTGGCTGCCCCAAACTCACCGACAGCAGCATCACACAGGTGGGGGGGACGAGGGGAGGCAAATGCTTTGGTTTGCAGCAGAATATTTATAAACTGAAGTCTGGAGTTTATACCGTTTCTCCTCTTCTCAGGTGGTGCGTTACCCAGACCTCCACCGCCTGTCTCTCTCCATGCTACCGGAGATCACTGATGCCAGCTTGGCGTCGGTGGCCTGGCACTGCCGCAGCCTCACCAGCCTGGCTCTCAGCCACTGCCCCGGGATCAGTGACCGCGGAGTGGCACAGGCTGCGCCGTACCTGCACAGACTGCAGCACCTCTACCTCTCCGGTTGTAATAACATCACTGACAGGTGGGTGGCAGACAAGCCCACGTCCACTGTACCTGTGGCCCCAGATAAAGGATGAGTTCCTAATGTCTTGACCTTTGACACCTCCCCACAGATCCTTGTTCCTCCTGGTGCAGCACTGTACCCGCCTGAGAACACTGGACATCTCAAGGTGCAAAAACATCTCCATAACAACTGTGGACCTCCTTCAATCACAGCTGCCCTTCTTGGAAAACGTCCACTACAAATTCATAGGTGGGACTGATCTTACCCTTACTTTCTGACTGACTGACTGAATGTCCTTAAAGAACGCTGGAACTTTTCCAATAACACAACCCGCTGACCAAAGCCTGCTCCGCAAGTTTGAGCTGCTGCACATTTCAGCAATTTGCACAAGAGCTGAAGGAATACTGTAAAATCTGTCACATGTACTTCACTCTATAAGTGATTTTAGTGTCTTCAGTATCGGGCAGGTACCACATTTCCTTTGACAAAATAAAACCGTATCCAACCGCCATATTCAAAGAGGGGGAAGATGTTTGGATGAGATCTGTTCCCTCAGTGATGGTGAATCATCACTGAGGGTAGTGAAGCATTTCAATGTGCTCTGTCTGTGTACAATAATCTGTTAAAATCAAGACAAATTCTCAACTCTGAGCTGCCACAGCAAGAAGAAAATATTCTCACAGCATCTCACTATGAGAATGTGACATAGTCCCGTATATTTGTTTCTAGGAGGTAGATGTCGCCAAAAAACAAAAGATTTTGCTTACGTTAATTGTCTTGTATTAACATGGTGTTTTTATCCAAATTAAAAGGTGAAAAGTGTGTCAGAAAATATATATAAATAAATAAATAATAGAGGCTTACACTTAATTTTATTGAGATTGAAAGCAAATTCTTAATATATAATAATGTGATTATACATTTAATAATTGTGATCCAACGTGACTGAAACTGAAAGATTAGCTGTGGACTAAATTATTTAAATAAAAGTTCAATTTTTTGTTTTTTTTGTTTTTTTTTTTAACATCAGCAAATGTCTTTTGTGTTTGGAGCACTAAAGGGTGGGAGAGATAAGACTTGATGTGTTCACACTTTAATGCTCACACTTTTCTACTTCTGTATAAACTGTGTGTTTCGATTTTTGTATTAATGATTTCTTATTTTTTATAACAACAAAACAGAAGGAATATTTTTGTGACAACGAGTGAAGCTGAAGTAGTAGTAAAAGATGGATATGAAGTGAAATAGTGTTCCTCAAATAGTTTCCATAACTTCAACTTTTGGACTAAAGGTGAATGATGGCAATTTTTTTTAGCATGGTGTCTTTGAGTACAGCAGTTTGTCTGCCCCCATTTGCTGCAATATGAGCTTAATTTAAAAAGGTTCTAATTATTTATGGTTCTTTGAAAACTGCCAGTGTGACAAGCATCTAGTCCAACTGAGTCTCCAATACTTTCTAGAATTTCTTGATAAGGAATAAGATCCCACAAATAGATCATGTCATAGTATTTATTTTTAATGACAATCTCTAAACAGTTATTACTGGATACTGCAAACTTACCATAATAGTACACAGTGATGTGTCTAACTTGAATTCATCTGAAGGACTGTCTCCCACTGTAGCCTAATTAAGAAAAAAAAGGAATCCCTCTATACTGTATGAACATTGCTGAATAATTGTGTACTGTTGTCTGATGCACTATGATGGAGGGAGAATTATACACTGTAAAGATGACATTTCAACGATGAAAGATTTTATAAATAAACCAAAGTTTGGCTGCCATGCTATAAGTAAAACACACACACGCTTGGGTTTTTTTTTTCTCAGTATAAACTGTTTATTCATGTGAAGTCACTCAAAAAGCACGATTTGAAACGTCGTCACAGAGCGTTGCGTGTCAGGAACGCACCGCAGGGGACAAAACACACTGCGTGTGGTATACTGTCGACCTGTGTCAGTTCTTGAGTAGCTGCTTTGAGTGTCGCCGCTGGGTGCTCGGGGAGTGAGAGTGTAGCACACCGCGACTGAGCATGTCATCGCCATCATAGCATTTAATAAGTACCTTGTATAACATTGAACAGTTTCAGAATTCATTCAGGATTTCATCAGGAAAACCTAAGTATCACTGATTGCATCTTGTATCATACAGGTTTACTGGGATGATTGCTGGTTGGATATAGAACTAAAAGAAGAGTCAGCTTGGTACCAGATCTGCATATATATAAAAAAATATAAGTCGTACAGAGCTTTCAGAGAGCATCTCTGCTCCACAGTAATCATCTTGAGCCACTGGGATAAATCAAGTACCTAATGTATGTATATGTGTCTGTATTCAAGCAAAATATGGTCCAACACTGGAAACATTATTGTAATTGTCTTTTTATATGTTGGAAATGAGTCTAACATGGACCACAACTTGTGAAAGCGCTGTGTTCTCGGTAATGCCGTTAAAAAATAAAAAGCAACAGAAAATATAACAGTGGGACAAAGATCAAAGCATCTATAGCTTCAAACAGTAATGAACCTCGTTGCACACAGGAATATTCAATGTATCGTACATAGTTTTAGATATATTTAGAAATATAAAATGATTACAATATGAAATTAAAAGTACCATTACTTGATTGGCCGTATTGTATATAAGAGGAATCTCATTTTTCCGTGCCTCTGTTGTTTATGGAGCTGTGTCGAAGTTTCCAGACAGCTGAGGACCAGGGCAGTGAGGAGTGATAATGTGCAACATAGGTACGGTCAATAGCCATTTGGTAGCAGTTCACACCCACATCCACTGTTGTAGTTTAAAGTCGCTTTCCATAGGTTTGCTCCTGTTTGTTGTTTCATGTGGATGTGCAACACCAGAAGTAAAATCTAATGTCAGGATAATAAATCTGTGTTATAGGAATAAGTGCATGGATGCACGTGTCAGATCTCTCTCTCACACACACACACACACACTTCTTATTGCAGACATCCTCACATATTTACACATTCGCACGTCCTAGTTGAACTCCAAGCCAGTTCACACACACTCTACTGCTCGGTCTGGCTGAAGTCGTAGCAGAAGTTGTAGTTGGTCGGTGGTTTGGGGACGACCGGCGCGCTTTCGGGGATGGGGACGTTCTCCAGGTCCAGGAGGCGGAGCTTGATCTCCATGGAGAGGAGGATCTCCAGCTCGCTGCGCATGGATTCACTACTCATCTCCCGGCCCAGGAGAACGCTCAGTCCGTCTGTCCACAGGCAGAACTGACGGAGAGAAGAAGCCGGTGAGCGTACTCTTTATGTTCTTACTGTACATTATAATGCACTCAGAAAAGATGAAACTCTGACAGATGCTTTGAGGGGATGCTGGTAAGCTCAGAGCGAGACTCACATCAGTTCTAGAGGGGGCGATGAAGTTCAGGCTGTATTCTTCTACATCATATGTGATGCTAAATGCCAGGTCCAGCACCTCCTACAGCACACATACAAACAGCAAGTTAGCGTCATGTGTTATGTAAACCAGCGGGAGGTGAACGAGAGTAAAATCTGAGAGGCTGACCTTGTTCTGTTTGCCTTTGTTCTCCTTCATATGAGGACAGTCCTTTCCCGTCAGCAAGCCTTTGATATCTGCTACTGGAACTGAAGGAGGTGAAATAAAGGGACAAGTTCATTCAATTCAATTGAATAAATCAGGGTTTTATCTGTCTGTTCATATAAATACAGAAAAAGTAGCCCCATCTCAGCTTCAACTCACTCTTGTCTTGCAGTGTTTCAATTGGTGGATTTTCGGCGTCTTCCTCCACATCACCGTAGTGAAGCATTTTGTGATTGGGCGACAAGCGGCAGTACCACAGTTTATCTGAGAAAAACAGACAATGCCAGAGGTTAGCTGAAAGTGATACAATCTACATTTTTTTTAAGCGTGTGCATGTGTGTGTACGTCCTTCCTCACCCTGTCTGCGTCGGCTGCTAATCTTCCTGAACATTGTTCCTTGACAGAGCCTGTTGAGTCTCTGTTGGCGGATCAACTCAAGCAGCTCTGGCTTCAGGCGCTCTTTGAGCTCGCTGTAAAGGAAAACACAGTAAATGCCTTGAACCGCTCCGTCACATGGCATCAGTGTCCCCTTTGCTGTAAAGTAACTCCAGTTTGCGCACACAGCTGCAAACTCGCAGCCAAATCAAAGTAAAGACAAAAAAAAAAAACAAGCACAAGACACAGAAGGCATCACCGTTGCCGAGACAATAATCAAACAACAGTTTTTTTCTTCATTATTAATTTGAGTTCAAATGGGGATTCACAGCACAGACCCAGCCTGCATGTTTGGCCCCTTGATGAGACAGCAACACAGTTACACCAAGTGTTTAGTGACAAACAGTCGCATAATAAACAACAGTACGGCTGCTGATCTGTCGGCTGGTTCCATACGGGTGGAAACTATCTGCAGTCGTCAATACGGCAGCTGATCAGGTCAAGCTATAGACATGTTTTGCTTTACAACTTAAATGACAAGAATCCCAATATGTTAAGTGACATTTTTCCTCTATTAAGAACTAGCTGCTGAAACTGAAATACACAAAGGCCGATCAGCTCTGCACTACATACACATGCATTCAACAACTCAATTCAGTTGGTGTGTGTTTGAAATAATTCAAATGATGATTAGAGCAAAAGAATCAAATAAGATACACAATAAGATCTACTTTATCAACATCCTGCTACTCACAGCACGGGTGGAGCCAGAGTCTCTTCCTGGTGCAGCCGTTCAGTCTGCCGCAGCTTCAGGATCTCACTGTAGTTCAGAGCGTTGACTTTGTTCTTGAAGAGCTCCAGGGAGGTCGGCTTACTGGACAGTGTCCTGGTTATCTGCTCCCTCACCACCTGCATCACCTGGAGATGGAGACAGAGCGAGGTTACGTACTGTGCAGAGCCACACAGGCTGGATATCTGTGTGCGGCCTCCTGTGTTAGCTGCATAAACTCTGTGGTGAGCTGGGATGGATGAGCGTTTTGTTGACGTGTGTTCATATTTCCTATAGTCCCATGCAGGTATGTAATCAGAGGTCGACAATGTATAAATTCAGATCAGGATAGTTTGGAGTGCCACAAACTTTCTTTTGTACTTTTGTATGGTCTTATTTAAAGTCTAATTTATCCACATGGCAGAGAAAGACAGGTTTGCAGAATGTGTGACACACTCAAAGCTCCTCTTACAAGATTTTTCAGAGCTTTCAATGGCGAGTTTCAATCTTCATCATCAGCCATGGATAAAGACTGTGAGATGAGGTTAAAAGGTCCAAATCGGTTCCATCGCACACATCGCACTGTTCCCACAGGCAAGAATGAAACTTGCTCACCACCATGCTCAAGTTTGCAGAAGTGCAGGTGAACTTCTGCTTTGTGTGGAAACATGTTACAAGCAGCCAGTCAGAAGCCTTTTCGCTTTGATTAGTTCGTATTAAAGGGAGCGCACAGCGAGGACAAAGTTGTGACAGAAAGGAATCATTTAACTCCTATCAACAGAAATAACTGGTATAACTTGTAATATTTTAAATGAGCACCATTTTTGTTGACAATTTAAAAGCCTTTAACTATCACCTTTGACCTTTAAAATTAGGAAGTTTCTTCTGTTTTGCTCTGACAAGACCAGAACATGGTCCACTGATTGACAGATAATAAGCACAGCTTGGTGCTTGTTCAATCAGGAGGAGTACTTCACTTCCTCTCTCGACCCTTTTGCTCATTACTCCTCCTAAACGCCTAAGCGCCTCTTGCCTTCGATTCATTCACACATTTTCCCGCCTACTATTTTTAATTTAACGTTAAAGAGCCAGCCTTCACTCCAATCCAGGGTTCACTCCCCTGTCCAATCACATAAGCCTCTACCTACCTCCCCTCCTCTCTGACCCTCACAGGAAACAGGGTCATTGATCTGTGCGCTCTTTATCAAGCCAATTATCTGCAACATCCATCCAAAACCCATCACACCAACCACGCTGAATTAGTACAGTCAATGCTGCTGAACAGTTAGTGGATCTTTACTTTAACTGGATGTTAATCCTAGGGGAAAATAACAAATCTGTAAACAAGTTCATCCAGATTGAATTCTGTAGCACTGACTCAGCGTTTGCTAGACCCATGTGATTCTGTGTATATGTGTGTGTGTTCTGCATGACTTGTTAAACTGAGGTTCACACAGAGGGACATGGGGTCACCCCGGCTACCCTGAAACGAGAGCTGAGGACAGTTGGTCGAACAGCGTTCTTACAGCATGTGAGTAAAATCTATAGCTCCCCCCAAATATACGTGCCGCAGTGGAAAATCTATATAAAAATCTATAATGCTGCAAGCTCGAGCCAACTCCAGCACTATACGTCCTGCTCTCGCTTCTCTGGCACACGCTCTGCTGACCTAGATCATTCCTGTTCACACCCAATTTGACTGATTGTGAACAATCAGTTACTAAAGTGCAATTTGGCCCGTCCAGTTCAGCTCAGACCAGACGCCTTTCCACCTTTCCTCTCTACAGCAAAAAATCAGCTGATTCACAAACACTAAATCAAAACGAAAAGCAAAAAAAAAAAGCTGAAATCTCGGTGACCATCTGATGACTCTTGTTACTGCTGCGTGCGACTGAGTGTCTCCGTCTGGCAGCAGTTGAAGTTTAGACTGTGAAATCCACACTGTCATCCTAGACTGTGTGAACATGCAAGTGCACAAAACAAGCGGCTAAAGTTTCACACTGCGACTCCCTGCTCAAGCCCCCCTGAGCCAAAATAACCTCACTGTCCTGCACCTTCCACATGACAGCCACTTCACACCGTTATGTCATCTCTCACGCCATCAATCATTTCTGTTGTTAACTGTAAACTTTCTAACAATTCAGCCTTAGAGTATGCATGGAAAGTCAACTATTGTCTTCGTCTCAAACATTTCATATCGACTGCCACATTAACTGAGAGTAACTAACGAGAAGAAGCCACTTAACGCACATGCCAATCAAGAAACAATACTAAAAAAAAGAAAACAAACAAACAAAAAAAAAGAACATCCTTACCTCCATCTTTTTTCCTCCTGGACTGACTGTTTTGACAAATATTTCAATCCCAACTTCGAATTCCACGAGTCATCAACAAGCAGAGCAAAGTGATGGGATGACAGGCGGTGAAAGTGAGCGAGAGAGAGAGACAGAGATCACCTACATGACGAGAGAGGTGGAGGCCAGTGGCTGTTTTGTAAACAGACACCCTGATACTCTCACACACATGCACAACCCCCCAAAAACACACCCCCCATCCAGCCCCTCTGTCACTGAGCTGAACTGGCCAATAGCAGCGATGACTGGCAGCTGCCCCCGTTCCCTAAAACCCTGCAGCATGTGCATGCATGCTAAATGTGTGTGTGTGTCCGTTATTACTAGGAGCTGTATAGAGCTATGCAAATGTGTTCGTGTGTGTGTGTGAAGCAGTCTCACTCACGCGCACTCTCTGACACTTTGAATACTTCTAATTCATTCTCTACGTAACAAAATCTAATGCTGTGATATCACATGTACCCCCACCACCAGGTCCCCTCTTCTTGTTTTAATTTCTCTTCCACTCTGCTCCCTCCGGTCCAGCCCTCCTCATTCTCTCTCCCTCATATTGTTTCCAGAGGTTTTACGTTCCCTCTGTTGTTGTGTAATTACTGCTCATGCCCTGAGCGCTTTGTTTTCCTCGTTTCCTTCTCCCTCTGTTTCTGCCGCCCACCACGCTTCTCTTTGTCCACCTAATGCCTCTTTGTCCTTGCCCCAAAGCACCCTGGGTAGGGGGCCGTGGGTAAAAACAAAAGGCCGGTCTGCTGGCCTGGCGCTCAGGACACTGGCCCACTCCCGAAAGGTCAGGAGGTCACTGAGTTTTATGACTGTCGAGAGACCGCTGTGTCGATGACGGGCCGTTTGTGTGTGATGTTGAAATGTGGCTCAGGACAAAAGCTCGAGCACTCTGCTTTTCAGGGCGGCTAGATTCTCAATATTTCTCCCAAACAAGACCCCGCTGCTGAAGGCTTGGCTCAACCTTTTACCACAGTACAAGCACTACACTGTGTTTGTAGGGTCACTGTGTGTTCTTAAATGCAGGGTCAACTCTGTCTGTTGGGGGGGGGGGGGCAGATCCCTTAGCATAAGAATGAACCTATACAGAGTCACAAAAGTACAAACTTACACAAATCCACCATAAAAACTCCTTTGAAAGGCTCTCATTAAAGCTAAACTCTGTGTGTCCGGGGGAACTTGCCCTTTTGTTAAATTTTAATTTGTTAGAAGACCTTCATAGTTTATTAACATGACTTGGGGTGGGCTTGGTTTATCTTGTTAAATGATTTAATGCCTCTACAGCCACACATAAGGTGAGAGAAATTTCACCCAGAGCTGCAGGGTCTCAGTTTTATACACAGTTCATGACACAACGTGCAAGATAACGATCATCAAATGAAGGATGAGGTAATCCCTGCTTTGTTGCCAAGATGAAAGACCAGCATGCATTTAGGAAGTGGGAGGATATAAAACAATGACAAAATTCAGCATTATTTCATCATTTATGGGACTGTATTTCTGGTTAGCCCAACATAACATCAGACTACCTAAAAAAAAAACTTCTTGAGAAGCACAGCGTTTCTGTTTCACAGGATTTATTCATTTGCAGTAAACGAGCCTGTTCTGGCCGTGGAGGGCTTGGATCTGAAACACACTGTCATCTTTTTACACCCACAGCGACAGTCGGCATGCCACTGAGCCACACTAGGCCAGCTACTCTACAGTTATTTGTCAGTGAAGCAACTGTGGAGACTGTAGAGTGGGAAAAATTCCCTGTGCAAAGAGGTAATCTTTTTTGATTGAAAAATGAGGCAGGCTTGTTAACCACGAAAAATTGTGCATCCGAGGAATTTGACTCCTTCACCCTCGATATGAGTTTTCTTACAGCATCTCTGGATCACTAATATTTTTATTTGTTGTTTTTTTATTGTTTGTCAGTGGACTACGCTGACCTAAAGTATGTTTAGAAAATAACTTGTGATAAGTTGTGCCTTTTAACACAGTATTCCCCCTGCTGGGACTTTCGATTTCGATTTCCCTGTAAGACAGGGATTAGGACACTGCTACAGTAAAACTGGGATGCAGTCCACTCTTTCAGGGAGTTTACAGCATGTACTGAGATGTGCCTCAAAAATGGAAATATTAGTATTATCAGACATAGATAATGGTTGAGATGGTGTTGGGCCCAAAAACAGCTCTGGATCTTTGAATCTTTGTTCATCATACGTTCAATAAATAGTTTGTCATTTAGGGAAATATGCTGTTTTGCTTTCTGTCTGAGAGTTCATTATTTAGCACTCTCATGTCTGTATGTTCAAGTATGAATCCAGAGCCAGCGGTAGCTCAGCTTAGCTTAGCCTGGCTCTGTCACAGACTTAATATAGCTAAGATAAACTGACAGGCTGCATATTCACCGGACAGAGATACAAATGGCGTCGACCATTTAATTAAACCAAATGAACAAAATTACTCTATTTAAGTGAAAAGAAAGGTGGATGAGTTCAAAGCCAGTCTGCCCCATCAAATTTCTCCTGAGTGTCACAGTAGTTATTGCTAGGCCTGTTTAGAAGATGCTCTCGTACCTTATCAAAGTCCTCCTGTGTGGCTCTCATCTCCTTCCACGTCTTGTTGAGCAGCTGAATGCAGACACAGAAAAGCTCCTCCATCAGCCGATCCTGACTGAAGAAGATGGGGTGGTAGTCAGACCCCGTCTCCGAGGCTGTAAGTGAAAACAATGCAGGATTATTGGTTTAAGAGTCAGTTTGTTGGTTTGGTTCGAGTTATGGCGCTAAAAAGGTTGCAGGTCAACTTACGGGGCTCTCCGATACGAAGGATTTCACACAGGATGAGTGTGAGCTGGATGCTGCTCCTGGCAAATGGGCACTCGTGTTTGTCTTCCCGACTGCTGTTCTCTAGGACAAACTGGAAAACAATGTAATGTTGTACATTAAACACTGCTAATTCAATTTTAGTTTTTCACAGAGGTCACACGGACATGAAGAACATGACACCATGCAACTACGTAAAAGTTAACTTAACATTGTGATCAAGTAAGTATCAGGAAATGTACTGAAAAATGTTTCATTGTGCCATAAATGTAATTTTTAACAAGGAACTCTTCAAATTGTCGAATTGTTAGCAGATAAATCGTGCTCACCCTGCTATAGGCGTCAGGATAGCGTGTGGCAAAATAAAACATGGTGTCCAGAGCTAGAAGACCAGGAGGCGTTCGCACCAAGTCCTGACCAGGGTTACTATTGTTCTGAAATGATCAAAAGACAATATTAATCACAGTCATGAAGATGAACAGTACTATAACAAGGGATATTGATGACAGTGAAGAGACATTAGGGAGTGACTTCTGATAGCATTCACTTACAGAGAAGCCTAACTTCTTGAACTCTTTGGCGCAGAGCGAGCGTCGCCTCTCGTGGCTCAGGCTGTTTTCGCTTTCTGTCTCAAACGCTGCTTGCCGCAAACCATGAAGGATGTCTCTCTGCTCCTGGAGTGACAAAAGGAGGAAGCAGATACAAGGTGGAGGTTCACCACGGACATGGGTGATAACAGATTAAGAGAAAAACAAACTGGCAATAAATCAGGCGATGAATATGTGTGCAGGGTTAAAACATGAAAACATAAAAAATGATCTGGTAACTAAATTACGTGTATGGTCGGAAAAATTGTTCACCGGCAGCAGATGTCTTTCAGTTTGACTCACCTGGCTGTAACAGTCCAGAGCCGTCCTCATGCGAGGCTCCAGGTGATTCAAGGTAACTGACTGAAGGACATAGAGGTAGTGGGCCATCTCGTCCTGGACTGCACCAGAACTATGGATGATGTTCTGCGACAAATATACAGTTTTTATTTAATAGGCCAGTGTTTATTTACATTCCTCTGCACAACAAAGTCGTCTCCTTTCATCACATTAGCATTAGGATACAGAAAGCTATGCAAGATGTAAATGTAGAAAAGGAGGTTATTTACTTTATAAATGTACTGACGGAGATTCTTCTTATTCAGGAATGCAAACATTTCCTGGAAAAAAAGAAGACAAGGAACAAAAGAACAATGTGTGAGTGAAATATGTCTGGGTGCAATGACACGTTTCTAACACTGGGTGGCGACACAGTGTCAGTACAACTGATTAATGGGCAGGACGAGGGGGTTAGTGTGAGGGACTTTGACCGCTGTGATGAAATCCTCGTTTGCTGGTACGTGCATCTCTAACCCAACCTTGTTTTTATTTGGGACTAATATGCTGATAAGGAGGGAGGATTTGTTGACCCACTGTAAAAATGAGGAAGCGCGCGTGAGTAACAAAAGGGAGTCTGAGAGAAAGGCAACGGAGGGCTGAATGAAGGAACTGTTCCTGTACAATGAGAGAGGAGCAGGAACAGAACGGAGGGAGAGAAAGCCTCGACTGTCTGCAGAAAGGCCAAGACGGATGGGCAGACTGAGATTGAAAGGATAAGAGGTTACGCCCGCAGGATTCTGACTCGTGTGCACAATAATGGCCCGCTGGTGCAAATAACCGCTCTTCACCCCGAGTCACATGCGTGCTGCTCTCAGACTGGGATACAAAGAGGTTCCCATCAGAGCACGAATGTACCAAAGTAAAGAGTTAAGATGAATTAAAATTAAAAAACATCAGCCAAGTTAAAAAATGCAGCGTGCATACCATACTGTCTGGAAGCAATCGACGCACAGGAAGGCCCTGAGACAAACCGAATACCTTCCTGTCTGCATGCATGGTTCGAATAGCTACGAGAGGAGGAAGCTGATTGAAAGTGAATTGGAAAGTAAGAAATGAATTGAGTCAGCACCTGTCTGTCCGAGTCCCCGGCTGTTTGTAGTAGTGCCATGAGGAGGGCCATGGCTTTGGTCTGTATCTGCTGATTTGTCCTGAGAGGGGCCAGAGAGGAGAAAAAGCAAATGTGAGACGGACTCAAAAGTTAAATGTTCCAGACCTGCATGAAAAGATGTGTTTAGGACAGGTGGAGACTTAAGGTATTTTTGCTTTAAATGTTTCAATTGTCACATCAGTACATTCTGTCGTGTGAAATCTTGGCACTATAAATGGCAGAGACGGTTGTGTTGCCAGTACTAGTGTTTTCTCATGCTTAAATACTTCCTGTTACATGCACAATGCCGCAGCATATCACCACCCCACCCTGCTGCCTGACCAGGGTGTCACCCTGTCAGTTTGTTTGCTCTTCTACTTCACAGAACATTTTGTAAATTAATTTTCCCATCTGTCTTTTATTTCTTCCTCTATCTTCCTCTGAACAGCGCCCCCTTTGTGCAATAAAGTATCACAGCAGATATTCTGTTCATTTAAAATGGCAGTAGTTTCAGTGATCCAAGCAATTACACTAAAAATCATTGACTTTATGATTGGCTTATAAGGGTCGATCTGTTACTTACACCTGGAGGTGAGCGATGAGCCTCTCCATAGTGACTTCCTGTTTGACCTGCAGGAAGAGGCTGTAGCTGCTCAGCACCATGCTCTCCAGGATGTCCAGCGACACCTGCTGTATAGACGCATCGGTGGGCTTGGCGTTGACGAAGCTGGCGATCTGGAAGGGGAGGAGGGAGGACAGGTCGGGGACAGGGAGGACAGGTCGGGGACAGGGAGGGTGGGGGCAGTAAGAAAGGGTGCAGCTACAGACAGTGAAAAAAGAGAAAAAAATCTGTAACAAAGTGACAGACGGACAGCTGGAGAGCGGAGTTTACGGCACCTTCTTGATGAAGACGGTGGAGAGATTCTCCCATGAAACTATCCCGTGATCCATCAGTTCCATGAATCCTGTCAGCGTGTGGGTCATGATCATGCTACTCCTGAATGACACACGTAGGAAAAGGAATGTTTTGTAATTATACATTTACAGGTATGTATGCACACACACACACGCATTCAGGTGCACTGCTTGTGTGCAGTCCTCAGTCCTTCACTAATTTAGTTACTGTTCTGTAGTTTAAATAAGTGTAATTATTTGAAGTAATTCACTCTAAACCACTTCCATCGTGTCACAGAGCACTCAGGATTTAGCTCACTGTGCTGTGAAGTTTGTCAATGTTATCTATGATCATTTTTAAAAATGTAGTAACTAATAGGCTTGAAACTAAATTAGAACAAAGAGTCATGAATGGATGGGAGGGAGCACTTCTTTCTGCAGAATTTAGTCTAATATACATGTTTAGGTCAACAGGATGTGCCGCTACATGTGCAAGAACCACTTCCCTTCCCACACTGCCCTTCAGCAGTGGTAAAATCTATCTGAGGAGCAGCAGTCCACCCCAGTGAAGGAAAGTGTGCAAGCACAGTCACATGGAGTACTAACTCGTTAGAGTCCTCGACTGTCTTGACCAATAAGAGGTGTCCGTCTCGGCTGATGAACTCCTGCGCAAAGGTCACGTCTGTAGAAACGCTCGCCAGTTCCTTCAGCGAATCGCAGCGCACGCCTGCGTCCGAGCTCTGGATGCCCTTGTACAAGTCCTCTGCACAGCGGCCCTACATTCACCAGCATTAAAGAAACACAAAAAAGAAACACAAATGCTCACACGCTCCAAAGTTTTCTCCTTTTCTCGTTCCTATCACATTGTTGCAACAGATCAGTGCAGAAACATCATTATTATTATTATTATCTATTGTGTTTGTCTGCAGCTGATTTCTGTAGACTTGATGATCACGGACTGTGAATGAAACTTGACTGACGAGCCAGTGACGGGGCGAGAGACAGAGGGCTGGAGGAATGTGAGAAGAGGGAGGTGAAACAGTGGCGTGGCTGAGAGCCTGGTTGGTGCAGACTCACCGGTGCCTTGGTCAGACGCAGAATGCAGCCGTTCTTAATGTCCAGACGATTCTATGACACACACAAACAAGCAGACACTGTTGTAAACGAAAATGTGTATAACATAGAGTATAGTGTGACACCTACACACAGAAATATTCATAGATGTATACAGTGCAGACACATAACACAGACGGACAAATATAGTAATACTGTGTGTATGAGTGCTAGACTATGTGCATATGAGAGGCTACATGTATCTGTGCGGATGCAACAAGACTGCAAAGACTGCACAGATTTGCACTTTTGTCCACTTTGACAAAGACAGAGCCTTGTTGTACTGACAGTCAAGGCACAGATAAACTCTACATGTCACAAAGAAAAGCACCTTATCTGAACTTCACGTATATGTTAATCCAACAGGGATCAGTGCTCATGAATTCTGGAATAAGACAGAGCTTGTATTGAATTGTACTCCGTGTTAGCAAGTACCCTGAGTTCAAGGTTTCAGAATCGGTATCTGAAGAAAAAAGCTTGGATCGCAGCGTCTCTACCCTTGGCCCGAGCAGGGCCGCTTTACATGGACGTTTACAGGGATCTTTCTTAAATCAGGCTGTTGTTAAAAGCAGGAAATAACCACATTATTACACTGCATGCAATCAATCCTGTGTTCTTCCGTCTCATCAAGAAGTTGCTCTTAAACTGAAACATCTGTGTTTAACTGCAAACTCACTAACTCCAAAGTCTGAAAGTTAGCGCCCATGTACCAACTGTACAGAGGGCTCAAAATGAAAGGCTGCTGTGTGTTTCACCCTATAAACAGCAGCACACACCACACATGACACACACACAGCAGTTTATAACAATAAATGACGCATCTATCTGATGGCACTGGGATAGCTTTTGCAGCCCTGCTGTCAGCACAGAGAGGGGGAGGGTCTCCAGTGGCAACCTCTTCAAAAGGTCACTTGACACCAAGAAGCTGCGTGTTGTTCCAGCTGCTTTTCTCTGTTTCTTTTTCTCCCTCTTGTACTTTGCTCCTTTTCAGTGCTCATCTCTCGTAGCATCAACCACACTGTATTACCCTCTCTTCATCTTAAGTCAAGTAAGTTCACGTCAGACAGTCAGAGGTCTCTAAGTGCCGACAAAGTTGTGATTCACCGCCGCTTTAGCGCCTTAAAAAGAGTTTTCTCTGTCAAATGCAGAACCGACCATCTGAGGAGCTGACTCAGGCCTGACGCTCAATCTCTTCAAGATGTGCTCAGATGTTTACCTGACCGATTCCCCGGTGAAGATAAATATTTGTATTGATTTGTGCGTAGATGTGACTCACCGATTCAGTGATGTATGTCTGCACTCCATCAGCATACTGCAGAGCGTAGTTGTCAGGCCCTGGAAGATTCCAGCTGCAGACACACACACACACACACACAGACATTACGTGTCACTGTGATACATACAATTGACTGATAATGATGTCAGACGTATGCGCAGAGACAGACATAGAAGCAGCAAAATAATCATTAACTTACCCATCGCACACCTCCTTTATCACAGCAGACAAAGGCTTTTTCTGCATGGAGACACAACAAAATAGAGTGTAGTCACACACATATAAATGCAAATATATTCACGCATCACAAACAACACACACCTGTTGCATACATGTGGGTCATAACAACAGGACTTAGCAGACTCTACTATCAAAGTGTTTCTCTGTCAGGGAGCCGAACACATGCTTCAGTAATGACATGCTGTTATGGGATCATGGGACCACAGTTATTCGCGCTGGCTGCAAACTTTGTTTGCTGAGAAGAGGAAATCCAAGAGCTCCCCAATGCTCTCTGAACAACATTACCCTCATTGCCCAGATCCCTCTTTGTACGTAAATAAAAGCCAGACTACTTCCATGTCTGACTCTCAGCTATCCTGCTATTAGTGGTCAGCCCAGCGGTCAACCAATCAAAATGTCTTCGGGTTCTGCGGTAGACCCAGTGGCTGCTCTGTTATTAGTGGCAGCCAAGAAGGTTGACCAATCACATGTGTGTGTGTAGACGGCTGGGCCAATGAGAAGTTTTTCTTTCGGGGCTGGCAGGATTGGTGCTGATTTAAAATAATATATTTTGATTGGAGAACAGGCCTTCACATACAAATCAACACCCCTGAATGCTCAACTATCGTGCTGCTCTCAGGATAAATACAACAAAAAGTCAGAGAAATATTGGTTGAGGTATCACGACAAGAAAAAGAATGTGAAACAGGGATCTGTGTCCATTGCAGTTTCGGATGGGCCGCATGTTTAATCCATTTTCTTGGTTCAGACCTTCTCAAGTGATGTACAATATGTGACTGTGAGATGCACACCCTTGCTGTCTGGAATAGAGTTTAAACTCATGCGTGGTGTCTTGCGCAAGGAAGTACAACTTCCCTAAAGTTTCTGGGAAACACATGGAAAACCCCACAAACACATTAAGAAAAAGCAGAAGAAACAAAACCAGTCAGTGTGTATGGTGTTAAACACATTACTGTTTTAAAACAAGACGTAATGAAAATGATTATTTAAAGCTGTGGTCTAGAAGATTTTAATTTTGTTCTCTTATGTGGGACCTACTGCAATATCTAGGTTTTCTCGCCTGTAATCATCAGCCTTCTTTTTTTTTTCAGCTGTTGTAAAACAGTGAGCCGCTTCACACACAGGTGAGTTAAAGAAAGAGCAATTCGGCAGTTTGCCAATGGACGCACATAGCCTCTGATTGGCTGAAAGGTTAGGGCCTGATGGCAACACCAGTCGCAAATAGATGCATTATAAATAAATAAACTTATATGGAAAAGGCCATTTTGAAATAAACATGTCTAATATGAAATATAAATGAACTCTAATAAATCATTTATATATTTTACACAATTTATTTATGTTTGTTTTATGATTACCCTTCCACTGAAATATTGATTGCTCCATGGGTGAGTTAGTACAAAGCAGCAGCAGCGAGAGTGAGCGAGGGGAAAATGTTTAAAAGCTGACATGTTAGCTAACTACCAGTCAGTGACATCGCAGATGTTTATTATTGGCAGCGGCATTGTGAGGCTATTCTAAATATCTAATGGTGCAGATGCTGTGTCAAACCACACTGGTAAGGAAGTGGGGATAGTCAACTTCTGTAGGCACACACACACCACACTGTTACCACAGTTAGAGGTTTTTATAGTACCAGTGTTATCTTCTTTGTGTTTCAGTTTCCAGTGCACGAACAATTATCTCAGTGTGAGCTGCAACATTAATGCTGGTCTTCCAGTCACACATTTAGTCTCTATTGTTCTAATCACAGAGACATCTCAAGTGAGGCAAAGACATTCAGATAAAAGATACTCAAAACCAATTCTACCAACATAATTTGACCAATATTTCAGTTTTTCCAAGTTAATACTCCCATGTTATGAGCCATCTCTATCAATGGTTAAGTTTGGTTGATGAGTGATGATTGTTTGGTGTAATGTGGTGAGAAGTGGCTGCTTGAGCAGCATGTTTGATTAGCAAACAAAAATACACAAACTAATTATAACTCACACACATTCTCGACAGTAAACAACTCGTGTGTGATTCTTGGTTTAACTCTCTTCTCAAACCAAACTTCATCTTCATTATGCTGACATGAAACTCCAGAACTCCTGAGCCAAATTTCATGCTCTAGTAAAAAAAAAAAAAAAAAAAAGGAACATCCCTTAAAAAAAGTTGAGGGTTGTGGACGTTGTTGCCGTCGCTGCTGTCTTTGGGCTCACCAAGATCAGCAAGTGAAGCAGCCCAGGAGGAAGCGTTGCCTAAAAAGGTTCAACCAAGCAACCAAGGGAAAGAAATTCCCACGGTGGCTCACTGTCAGCACATACAGCAGCCGGCTGGATTAAAATCTGAGAACAGGCAGACGCCAGAGACATGACTAAAATGACCTTCCTTTTAAATATCAAGCGGAGTCGCAAATTCCCTGGTTCATCCACCTTTTACCGGCATCTCAGGTTTAAAAGGGGGAGATATTTGGAGTGTATGTGTGTTACCTGGTCCAGTTGTATCAGCTGAGGGTAGGCCCCCGGCATCTGGATGGCTATCTTCACTATGTCCTTCTGCTGTGGCATGTTGGCACCTCTTGACTCCACCACACTCCAGCTGTTGATGATAAAAGAGATCAAAATAAGTGTTAAGTGTCAAAGTGTGTCATAAGAAGTCAAAATCAGTCAAAATAAGTGTAAAGTGTTTCATCAAGCTGCATGCAGTATATTCCTGAATCAAAATGTCATGACCTTTACTACCTGGAACCTAATTTAAAAAAAAGGGGGAAATCTTTCATGGTGACTTCACTGTGTACCAAAAGTTTGTTTAAAAAAAAAAAATCAGAATCAGACTTTCTGTCCTGTTTCAACAAAGATAACTGAGTGAAAACTCAGTGCAATGAAAGTGCGATTTATCTTCTCTCTGATGGGACTTCAAATCCCAAGATTGAATTTCACCAGTAAATGTTATGGCTGGGCTAAAAGTCTGAGCTCCAAACTGGCAATAAATCATCATCATTTAATAAATCTGCAAAACTTTGGGCCTGGTCTTGACTTAGGCTGGGAAGAACTGAATCATCAGGAGCTGTGCTGCTGCATCAACCTGAAGAATAAATTCAAAAATAGGATAAAGTGAAAACCGACCAACCTGAGAGTCTAAAGTGAACTAACAGAAGAGCACAGGGTCTCATAAATGACTCACTGTGGTCAATGCAACTATCATTTTCAATATGAAGTTGAAGAACACAGTGTTCCTCTTTCAATGTGTATTTATGGTGCACTGAGTGAAGCTGAGAGGGCTAAACGCTCTCTGTGCGTGCTATGGATTGTTCACTCGTTCTCCTCACACACACACACGTCGTACACACTTCCTCCTCAGACAGCATTCCCAGAGGATACAGAAGAAGCTGTTGTTGGGCTTCCAACCCGCCCCCACCCTCCTTCCCCACCGTCCCTCTCCGTCTCTCCCTCGCTCTCGGCACATGGAAACAATACAGTTGGAACTAAATTCTCGTGTACGTTCATGAGCTCACGGTGAAAGGAAAAAAGAAAAGGAGGTCAAGCTTGTGCCTGCCTGCATTTGGCCGTGATGAATAACCCCCACCCTCCGCTCCATCTCCTGGATACTTCACATACCATCACTCGGGTCTGAAAAGGAAAGCTTTCGCAGTTTATGGCAGGTTTCAAAGCACTTCTCCTGTCAAAACAACCACACGCCTTTACTGTCCCCTCACTCGCCCTGAGGCAGCATCCTTTCTGATAAAGAGGACCTTCAAAGCGAGAATGAAAATGGGGAGGAGTGACGCTCAACAGCGGCATCGTGTGAGGCTGGGGTCCTGCTGATTTTTTTTAACAAGAACACGCAAGCACATCGGGTTTGTTTTTGGATAATTTACGAGGACCTGATGGCAAAGAAACCCCTCCGGAGTGCTGAAATCATTACGTTGGTGGTGGTGCTGAAGGTCAACCTCAAGAAATAACAACAAGAGCTTGCAGCCTTAATCTTAAAGAGATTTGGGGGGGTGTAGGGTTGTTCTAGGGAGGCTTATGAGTCAGCAAATGCAAGGGCAAACTCCAGGCAACGGCATGTCATGTCTTTACGATAACAAAGAGCGTCTGTGCGTTTGGAGCGGAGTATCTGTCTGAGCCGTATGATGATGAATGATGAGCCCATGTGTGCATGAGCTGAAGGCCCAATTATGGCTTTGGTTGCACGACAAACAACAAAAGGAGAGCTGGCTTTGTTCAGTTAAAACAACTCCTCGCAGTATTAGTATTATTAACTGTAAAACCTGGGGCTTCTACAGCAGGTGCAGCATAAGATGTGGTCTTTTGAATACCCACTGGGAATGAGTGGTCCGTATGAAAAGCCCAGCTCACTCTGACTCGTAGTTATTAAAATCAGTAGTTGAAAAGGCTGGTAGTCTGAAAATTGAAGCTAATTCTACTGGTCGGTCCGCGACTTTGGTCGTAACTAAAATATCTCAGAGTCTACTAAACGGATTGGTACAAAATAATGAATGCCAGTGACTTTTCTTGCAGCGCCGCACTGAGGCTGACATAGCACAGCTGATTAGCCGACTCTTACTGTTGTTTTCCTGAACTTTAACTTCGATTGTTGTTTTTATTCAGAAATACTTCATGTTTTTAAAAATACTTAAAGATTTTACATGAAGTTTTTAACCAAATAAGGGGATTTTGGGACTATCATTGAACTATCACTGAACAAACTGCTCATGGACAATCCGTCCCACCCACTCCACGACACACTGCAAAGACAGCGGAGCTCATTTTCCAACAGACTCATTCAGTTCTGCTGTCATAAATAACGTTTTAGGAAGTCATTCCTACCTTTTACTATTTCACTTTATAACAGCTCACCCCTGAGTGACAGATAAGAAGCTGTTGCACTATCACTTGTACATAAGGTTTATAACATACATATAATGTATATAATTATTCACTGCCATTTCTTACTGTTAATGTTATTTTTGTTGTTTAGGTCTGCAATTGTGCTCTTTATTTTTATATTTTCAATTTTTATATTCATATTTAGATTTTAGATTTTTACTCTTTCTTATTGATAGTCTGAAGATCACCAACTGTGCTTTTTGACTTAGCTTTTAATTTATTATTTATTATCCTTCTTGTACTGTTGATTGTGCTGCTGTAACATGACAATTTCTCTCACAGGATCAATAAAGTCTCTCTCTCTCTGTATTTGGGTTTCCTGAACTGCAGCTTGAACTACAGGCAAGTGTATCCACAGCAGACATATTTTCTAACAGGGTCCATCTGACTTTTGTGCAGATTAACAAAATCAGACTAGACAGGGCAGAGAGACGACAAAGCTCTATAAGCCTACATTCACCCTGACCTGTCTGTACATGCTTCAGGCGCAGCACGCTGCGTAGAGCTCAGGATACACCGACAGCCCCGCTTCACTACAACAAGACGAAGCGCGTTTCCCCGACTACAGAGCAAAACAAGCTCAGTAAGTGTTGTAACCTGCCTTCTGACTCATCAGATGGACGACATGCTACTCTAAGTCTAATCTCTTTACTGGGTGGTAAAAAGAACAAACGAGAAGACATATGATATACATATATATGAGAAACAAACTGTTGCACTTTCAAAGACAGGCCCTGAGTTTGTTGCGCACCTCAGCTCTGAAGTTATGGCAGAAAAGCTGCTGATCAGTAAGAACGCTGAAGGTGTTTGTCATTTCCCTTTAGTAAGTCAGCAGAGGAGAGAGGGGAAGTTTTGGTCTCAGGCTCCACAGAGGTTAACCGCTGAAGTGTGTGCCTGTCTGTGCCTGTTTGTGATGGACCCCAAATTAAATACGTGGAAGCCGAAACTGCACCCTCTGTGCATGTCTGTCTGCTTTTTGAACAGAAGTGAAGTTGGCGTGCTATTCTTAATGTAGTGATACCAGCTGACATGATAATCCAGTACTACAATCCTACATATATTTTAATGAAGGTCTATTCATATAACGCCAGTTAGATTTTTACTAACAGCTAACGTGACAGTTGGGCTGTAGAAATGAATGTTTTAGTCAATCTCTCAGCAGCTTAATTGGACTGATGGTTTAATTAATCTTTGAAGCAAAATGCAAAAAAAAAACAAATACATCTATATCTATATCTATATATCTGTTACTGGTTCCTTTCTCAAACGTGAATTTTACTCAGTTTTCTATGACTGTAAGTGAAGTACATTCGATGTCAGAGCTGGGTTTTGAAACGTATTTTAGTGATATCACTAATCATAGTTGGAAGATAAATAAATAATTCATTTAATTAACATTAGCTGTAGCCTTAATAGATTAACTATTTTTTTCAGTATTACTTCAACGCCTGGAAGATTCATTTACCCTGAAGGAAAGTCCCACAGATCACTTTCAGGATACACAGAGCAGATGTAAAAGCTGCTGTCATTACATCAGTGTGTCGTTACAGTAAAGGGAAGTTATGGAAGCTACGCTGCGGGGGAATTAAACGAGATTAAACTGTCGAGCTGCTGTCAGTGTCTGTGTTCTTCTACCAGCACTTTGCTTCATTAAGCTTCAACCACCAGCACGCCCAGACCCTTTTGTTGGCCTGCACACTCACCAGTGAGCCTCAGACCCCCTGGACTGACAGACCCCCACCACACACCACCTCTCTGGGCAAGTGTGTGTGTGTGTGTGTGTGTGTGTGTGGAGGGGGGAGAGCTCTCAGCTGCCTGAAATTCCTAACCTGACAGGGTACCACACACACACACACACACACACACACACACACACACACACTCTTCTCAGGCTTCTGCTGGGATTTACTAGATTCTGACTTTGTATTTGCAAAAACTAAAAATATATATATAACTAACAAACGTATCACTGTTATGTGACCTGTTTATTACAATAGTTCAGCTCTGTAATAAATATAACTTTAGTATGAAATGAATCACCAAACTTAAGCTGTTTAAGATGATTGTGGTTAAAAATAAAAGCATAAATGCAAATAAAAGGTAAAAGTGCACTGTTTGCACTTCTTCATAAAGTGACATGCCTCCTGCTAAATCTGGGTGAAAGCACACAGGACAGGGCTGTGAACGAAGAGTGAGAGTCAGCTGCAGAGCTTTTTTTTCCCTCACCGCGTCCTACCTGGTTTGAAAAGACAAGTCGAGGTCTACTGTCCTGCAGGAGCCGCAGCCGGAGAGAAAAACATCTGCTCACTCTGCTTTTTCTCTTTCTCCCCCAGACGGAGCCGACTCTTTTCTCTGAGAAACACCCGACCCGCTCGGGAAACTCCTGGTGTAAGTTTTTCTGGACTGATTAGTGGAGTTAAAAGTTCCGGGTTGGTTGGAGTCGTTCAGTCGCGAGTCCGAGTCAAGTGAGACAGCATAATACAGGTAGTTCCGGTGATGACTTTCAAAATAAAATATTCTCTGTCCAGCGCGTTTTCTTATGCGCATTGGTATGAGAAGTAAGAGAAATAAAATGTCACTGTTTATTTATTTAATGACATTTCAGTCCATTCACGAGCGTCCGTGTAGGAATTTGCCTTCAAAGCCACTAGGTTCACTAGGCTACTTTTTAAACAGCCAATAAATCGTTTTCGTTGGCTGCTTTTACTTTGAAATAGAGATCGTGTTAGTTGTAGAAATGCTGTCGCTGCTCGTGCTGAGCTACACCAGCTTTTCTTCACAAATTTCCAAGAAGTAGTAGATGAACTAAATCAAAGTTCCGGTTCGGGAGCAGCTGGCTCCAGCTGCCCCCTGCTGTCCGGCCTGTCTGCACACACGAAGTTCAACACTGCAGCGCTGCTGTTTTTCAGCATTACTGCAGGCAGACAGGCCTGATGTAACCCAATGGACAGCTGGATGTCTGTTGGTTTACTGGACCAACCATGGACTATAAAGTCTGCCCTCTATAACGACCTACAAGTATATTTTTAGTTCTTAAATTATCATGGGAATTAGAGAACTCACAGGAAATGAGGGGAGGAAGAGATAAGTCTGCAGCAACACAAGTCCTCTGCTGGAATCACACTGGCCAGCACATATAGACCCCTACATTTCTAACCTGTAACTTGTATTTGGACATCATGGCCACACACACACACACAAGAACATAACCATCCATCTTCTAAACCTGCTTATCCTGAGGACACACAGGGTCGCAGGGGTGCTGGAGCCTGTCCCAGCTATCTTTGGGCGAGAGGCAGGGTACACACCCTGGACTGGACGCCAGTCAGTCGCAGGCCTAACACTGAAAGACAGACAACCATTCGCACTCACATTCACACCAATTAACCTAACCTGCATGTCTTTGGATTGTGGGAGGAAGCTGGAGTACCCAGAGAGAACCCACGCAGGCACAGAGAGAACATAACCATTAACATTAAAATAAAATATCAACATAAAAATAAAAAAATAAATAATTACACCTGTACATGGTACAGAGAGGATATGCTAGGGAGTATACATATAATATATATATATATATATATATATATATATATATATATATATATATATATATACACACACACTGCTCAAAAAAATAAAGGGAACACTTAAACAACACAATGTAACTCCAAGTCAATCACACTTCTGTGAAATCAAACTGTCCACTTAGGAAGCAACACTGATTGACAATCAATTTCACATGCTGTTGTGCAAATGGAATAGACAACAGGTGGAAATTATAGCAAGACACCCCCAATAAAGGAGTGGTTCTGCAGGTGGTGACCACAGACCACTTCTCAGTTCCTGTGCTTTCTGGCTGATGTTTTGGTCACTTTTGAATGCTGGTGGTGCTTTCACTCTAGTGGTAGCATGAGACGGAGTCTACAACCCACACAAGTGGCTCAGGTAGTGCAGCTCATCCAGGATGGCACATCAATGCGAGCTGTGGCAAGAAGGTTTGCTGTGTCTGTCAGCGTAGTGTCCAGAGCATGGAGGCGCTACCAGGAGACAGGCCAGTACATCAGGAGACGTGGAGGAGGCCGTAGGAGGGCAACAACCCAGCAGCAGGACCGCTACCTCCTGCCTTTGTGCAAGGAGGAACAGGAGGAGCACTGCCAGAGCCCTGCAAAATGACCTCCAGCAGGCCACAAATGTGCATGTGTCTGCTCAAACGGTCAGAAACAGACTCCATGAGGGTGGTATGAGGGCCCGACGTCCACAGGTGGGGGTTGTGCTTACAGCCCAACACCGTGCAGGACGTTTGGCATTTGCCAGAGAACACCAAGATTGACATCATGTCTCGCTCCATCCACCAACGCCACGTTGCACCACAGACTGTCCAGGAGTTGGTGGATGCTTTAGTCCAGGTCTGGGAGGAGATCCCTCAGGAGACCATCCTGCCACCTCATCAGGAGCATGCCCAGGTGTTGTAGGGAGGTCATACAGGCACGTGGAGGCCACACACTACTGAGCCTCATTTTGACTTGTTTTAAGGACATTATATCAAAGTTGGATCAGCCTGTAGTGTGTTTTTCCACTTTAATTTTGAGTGTGACTCCAAATCCAGACCTCCATGGGTTAATAAATTTGATTTCCATTGATAATTTTTGTGTGATTTTGTTGTCAGCACATTCAACTATGTAAAGAACAAAATATTTAATAAGTATTTCATTCATTCAGATCTAGGATGTGTTATTTTAGTGTTCCCTTTATTTTTTTTTGAGCAGTGTATATATATATATCAAGTAAAAGCAGTGAACCGTATTGCACCAGTGGTCTATATTTTAGTGGTCGTTTATATGTATGTCTGTGCATGTATGAACTTGTTCCTCTTGTCAGCCCCGATGAGGCTTTAAAGACTTATAACTCCATGAATTGGTTATATGTTGGCCAGTGGAGTTTAATTTCTGATTCTTGTTACCTTCATCTTTAATGGTTCCTTTTAGATTTATGATCACTATCAGGTCTCCACAGAGCTGTCCATGTGAGTTTATTGGATAATTGCACAGTGGAAAAGAGGCTCTCTGACCTCTATTGACAGAAGCAAACTCAGCTCACATCAACAGCATATCTCAGCACCCTTTTTATGTTTCTCCTCAGCTGAACTCTCTGTAACATGTGTACTCTGACAGGAAACCCCCGCTGGCACACACCAACAATGTCATACATTACTTTTGGAAATTGGAATTGGATTGGAAACCAGACAACACACAGAAGAAAACCAAAGTGTTTATTTTGTTTCATTAGATGCATCTACAGCTTAGCAATGGTGAGCCTGTTAAAAACAGTCTGTAGGCTTGAGTCTCACACGCCAACACACAAGGACATGATTCGTTCAACCCCAGTGCTGTTGAACTCCCTGGCTGCTCTATTGAAGATATAGGCAAAAACTCACAACACTGTCCAAACACAACGACTGGCTACTGATCAAGGAGTGTACGAGTAGCAAACCAATCTGTCCACAGTGATGTAAAGTGCAACAATGAGACAGGATGCTTTGATAAAGCAGGTTTTGTGGATAAAGTTCTTTAACTATGAAGTGTAGCCCCAAATTAGTAGCAGTAATAATATATCTATCAGGTATAAAAAATAAACGCTATTCTATACAAGCGTAACGGGGATATACACAGTACATACTGTACATACATACACGTCATCCAGGGACAAAAAAAAAACAGGACATTATTACACAAAAAGAAGATGAAAGCACTGTAGAAATCTGAATAAAAGATACTTTATCAGACTGTTAACCACTCATCCTGACCTGCTCCTCACCTGTATCCTGCACAGAGGAAATGATTAGAGTTAAACATTTTAATTTAGAGTGATAGGCAGTTTAGTATCTTTCAGAAACAGAAAGAACATTGGAAAAACAAACTACTGAATTTGTGCCAAATATACAAAAACAAGTAAAAACAGAAGCATTTTTCATGACATGGTGGCTATATTCACTGCATCAATAAAAATACATCAGAAATGCATACATGTCCTTTTACATACAAATGATCTGAGTACAATGGTATTCATATACATACATTATAAGTGAAACACAATCGCCACAGAACTCATTTTGGAAAGGGGAAAAAAGCTATTCCTCTGGTGTACATTGGTGAAGTTACATATAAATCAGAGCCAATAAAAATCTGCAAGGTCCAAAAGTCCAGAGACAAAATGAAACTGAAAGAGAGCTTAGTTTTTAATAATCAAACCTCTCAGTGTACAAGTGCCAATACTGAACCAGTTAAAGCACAAGGCAGCCAAGATGTGGCTCTTAGAGGAGAAATTTCATTTTAACAAGCATCTTGTTGACCAAAAAAGGCTTCAGCAACTCAAATATTAAGATCCTCCATCTTTAACTGATACACCAACAGGTTTGATTAAGACAAATCGCCATGATTCAAAACGAAGCACTTCATACAGTTTAAATATTTCATTCTGGTACCTTTGTTTATTTGCAAACATGCCTGCGTTACAAATGCAGCTCATAGTTACACAATAGTCTTGT
Organism: Scortum barcoo; assembly: GCA_023238725.1. Taxonomy (NCBI): domain Eukaryota; kingdom Metazoa; phylum Chordata; class Actinopteri; order Centrarchiformes; family Terapontidae; genus Scortum; species Scortum barcoo. The sequence goes on along the minus strand of CM041536.1, from coordinate 22,747,567 downwards.
GTGCTGGTAATACAAAATATATATTCTCTATGTACATGAGGACAGTGCATATTTAACCAGCTGTGTTTGGACTCTTTGAAGCCATGCGTGAGCAGCTGCCGGGTGATTAAGGCTGCGCTCCGCTAGTCTGCCATGACTCTTTACCTGATATGAAAATGGGTTTCTCTTTTTCTTCCCTGGTGACGCCTGACTCGAGTTAAAAGAGTGTTCTATACAAAACTCTATCACACATACGCACACACACGCACGCACGCACACACACACACAGCAGACAGGAAAGCTGATACACAAACATAGCGCTTTATCATACATAACAATCCAAAAATAGAATTATTTGCCATTTGTTTTGACTATATTTCCTTGGAAAAGCAGTAAGTAAAATGTTTTGTTCTCGCGTGTATTTCTTCGTGAGGCTGTACATGGAGCTGCTGTCTGAGCTTGTCTCAGCTTGAGCTCGCCATGTCAGTGCAGAGGTGTCCTTGAACACTCATCGGATTATACTGGCTTTCTTGCACCTCTTCTCACCTTCACCGCCAGTAAGTGGGGAGGGGAAACTTGGAGAAAATGAGTGTAAATTAGCATGAATAAGAAACTGTGTCCAACACGGGCAACAATCTCAGGGGTCAGAGGTTGAGTATGGGGACGTCAAAGAGGTCACACAAGCCTTCTGTCTCATCCAGGTTGTAGATGTAGTCGTGGTCGCTGGGTGGAGGGGACAGACGGAGGAGAGGCGAGAACACTGGGGGTGAAACAGACAGAGAAAGACATGAGACACGTAGGATGCATTCACATTGACTAGAATTGTCATTGTCATTTGCTTCTCCTTTGGTGCGTCTGTAAACAAACCCACCTTCTGATGACATCAAGTCCTCCAACAGATCTCCACTCATGATTTCTGTCAGACATAAAGGAAAGAAGAGAGAGAAACTTTCAGTTTGCAGGACACAGAGAGTAACATACAGGTAACTACCACATAATCAATAGAGAAAAAACACCAATACATTTGTGTGACTGAATATTATTTGTGTAATACTCAAGAGAAGTTTACCTTTTGTTGGATCAAACATGTCAGAAAGCTCTTTGGGAAAGTCCAGCACTAGAAGGAAACAGCAAACATTTCAGCTACATTACTACATACACTTTAGTGTGTAATATGAATTAAAATGTCCTTATAGTATGTCTCATAGTCTCACATGGAGTTGTTGAAATAAAAAAAAAAAGATTTTAGCAACAGGAAACTTACATTCAGAGTGCTCTGATTTAATTGGTTCAAATACTGCAGATGCAGAAGAGGACACCGATCCATCCAATGAGGCAGATGACTGTAGTTGCTGAGTGACTGCAGCAGGTGTATCTGTTGTTGGCGTGAATGGCGTGCTGCTCGTCACTTCTGAAATGAAATGTAATGTTGTTTCACCACATTATATTACAGTAAACAAATTGTTAGGTTTACATTATAATGATAAAATGAAATGCAAATTAGTTATGTAGAAATGAGTTTTTAGACAGTAGGCAGTTCCAAGTCTTATAAAGTAAAAATGTGGTACCTGTGACTGAGGCTGTCTGATTGGCTGCTGTAGCTGATGTTGTGGCAGGACCAGGTTTTGCTGGAGCTGCCTTGGCAACCTGGAGGGTGAAAAGAGGAAGGAAAGAAGAGGGGAAATCACAACATTGCATCATCATAAAACATTAAGAAAAATGAGCAGAAGTTTTGTGGTTTGAATCGCCTTTCTATGGTGATTGAGCAAAATTGAGTAAATTGAGTAAATATTGCTGTCCTTGGATCAATTTCTGTCATAACCTCTTTACTGTTTCAATAAAGAAAGACGTCTTGAGAGTGAGTTCTCTTACAGTAAACAGATCAATACATAAATAGAGGTAATTGCACAGACAGAGTAGATGTGTGTGTGGACCTGGGAGGCAGCAGTGGGCAGCTGAGAGGTAGGTGTCGGCGCTGGGAGGTTTTGAAGGACATCATCTGGTGGAGGGACAGGCAAAACAACAGGAGAGGCACTGGACGGGTCCTTATTGACCAGCAGGACCTCGATGGGACCAGATGAACTCTTAAGACGAATCTGGTATTTCCTCTGTCCATTGAGGACCTGAATAAGAACACATACACCCAGTCTGAGACAGGTGATCAAAGATGTAGCTGGACATAATGGTGATAATGAACAAACCACTCACATGACTTACAGATTCAGGTATGGGGACCTCTAGTTGTGTTCCGATGGGGGCGCGAATTGCTAGGAGTGTGTCACCTGAGAAAGAAAGACAGGTGTGACTGACACTGTTAATGTGAGTGTCACAGAAGAAGAAAAAAATTCTATTAAGAGTTAGTATTTGAAACCATTACCTTTGAAAGCTCCACATAGGTCTTCATGTTTTATATATGCCATAGTATGAATGTGTTAAGGGGCCATTTCCAGTAAGAATCATGTTTTACACTTAAAGAAAAAATAGCACCTTTGCACACTGACATTGCACATAACATGACCGTGGAGTGGTTAGCAAAAGCTATTTCATCACCAAGATGGTGTTTTAACCAAGGACATGATGGTTAACTAAATACTTTATTTATTCATTAGGTACTCCAGAAATGTAGCATTGCACTTCCAGAAAGGGGGACTCAAAAGAGGTGGATTAAAAGAGAACATGTCGTGTTGAAGCAGCAGAGGCCAAAATATCCTGACTTTTAAACCCTAGTATGAGTTAAGCTTCAGACATGGAATAGATCCTACAATTTCAAGAAGGAAATTAAACAGCAATTTTCTACTGTTTACGACTGTTAAATGCACTAGTGACCTCTGATGACATCATCAGGGTTATTTTCTCAGACTTTAGAAAACTCACTCCAGAGCAACTAAAGGTATTATACGACTGTTTTTACAGGTTGAATAATACTCTCCATGACTTTCATGTCTAAAATCGGAGGAGTGTCGCTTTAAGTGACCCAGAGTGAGAACCTCAATATGAGCTGTGTTGCTGACAGAGCTGGCAGAATCTGTGAGGATGTATGTCCAGGATTATCCCCTATGAGATGCCAGATGGTGTTCAGACTGGGTATGTTTCACAATTGAGTCACTGCGTCTGCTGTTGCTCTGTGCCACTGAGCACCACATGCACACACCTAAATACTGATAACGAGGGGTTTTCACAAAGTATATAACAGAAACATATATCTAGGTAATTCATCATGGTATGTTTGCAAACAGTAGAAAAATGTTGTCTTGCAGGTTGATATGATAATAATTGGCCGTCTGTCCTATACAGGGAAAAACCCTGGCTGTAGTCTACATCTGAACATGTGGACTTCTGTAGTCAGCGATCTGGCACTGCTCTGAGCAACACTTGAGCCTGCAAATTCACTAAATATTTTTGACAAACAGGTGAAAATCACTGAACCATAAATGGCAGATGGGCCTTAAGTACAGATGCCACAGCTCCACTAAAATAATAGCATAAACAGAAAGACTGAATAACTGGGCCTAAAGGGAAAAATTTACACATCAAGATCACTTAACTTGTGATGAGTAAAAGTGAATTTGTGTAAACAGCTCCACAGTGCCTTGGGAGTGTCTAGGGAGAAGTTTTATTATATGATGTCACAAGTTTTAAAATGCAACAGGTTAAACAGAATTAAGGGCTGATTAAACTGTCACAATAAAAGAGCACTGACTGTGGGATACGTGGCTGAAAAACTATTTTGAGCTTTAATATACATGTAAAGGCACGGTGCAGTAAAGGATATGGGCTGTTGTTAGAGTCATCTGTGACATTCTTGATGCTCTGTTGGACCCAGACTCTCTGCTGGTCCAGCTCGTGTTCCCTGACAGCCAGGTCATCCAGCTCGGCCTTCAGTTCGATCAGCTTGTCGGCTATTTCTCTGGTGTTACAGCCTGGACCTACACCCCTGAAAGACAAAGACACAAAACATAGTCAAGTACAGACAGAAGGCTCATGATCATACATGCTGTTTTTAATGAACAACCTGTTTAATTATTGATAAAGCTATGTAGATTCATTCATTCATTCACTTTCTCTTGGCTGCTGATCAATCTGGCGGGACTAAACAGATACATCAGGAAACATTATTTATGACAGATGTTGTGATTATGGGGCGGCACAGTGGTGTAGTGGTTAGCACTGTCACCTCACAGTGCCCCTAGATTGCTTAGGTGTGAATTTACGTGTTAGTGGTTGTCTGTCCTTCAATGTCAGCCCTGCGACTGACTGGCGTCCAGTCCAGGGTGTACCCCACTTCTCACCCAAGATAGCTGGGACAGGCTCCAGCACCCCTGCGATCCCTGTGTGTGCTCAGGATAAGCAGGTTTAGAAAATGGATGGATGGATGCTGTGATTATCTCACTGGCTAAAGTAATATTTCCTTTACATTCCCTGATGAGTCCCACAGTATCTTCTGTTAAGAAGTGATGAACAGCTCTGAAACGAATCCCCCATAAATCATACAAACAGGCCTCTTTTACTGAAGATATTTTGATCTGTCACAGTACGAAAAGCATGGATGTAAAAGGCGAAATTATTGATTGGACATGATGGTGCACTGTCAGACTGTTGTGGCTTCTTGGGACACCTGAATAGAGCAGACGCATCTGCTGGGAAAAATGCCCATCTGGGAATTAAAAAGGCCACAGTTAATACATAATTAATTTGATGTGCATGCAAACACCCACAAATAAAGCTGAGAGCTGGTCAGTCAACTGCAGAATCATTGTTACAAATCCAATGTGCTTGACTACAGAACCAAAACAACAAAGAGGTGTCAGTGTTTTCCACTCTTACATTGACCAAAGTCATCTAGAAATTCTCATATGTATTTATAACTGTTCTGAAATGACATTACTCTGACAATTACTTGTTGATTGTCAAAAAAGTACAGAAACATGACAAATACAACTCACATTGTCTGTGGACAGTTTTACTTTCTTATTTGTAACATCACACTCTCCTGCTCAGTAGTTCTTTTTATACAGTCACAGAGTCATGAACACGTTTGACACACAGATTAACACACAAGCAAGAGCATAGGAGCACAACATGACATCAACAGACAGTACTGTGATGCTCAGATGAATCAGTTTCTCAGCAATTTGTCTTTAGGTAGAATATGTTTGTGTTATTTGAAGTGGAAGTGTCTGTGTGTGTAGCGAGGGGAAGAAGGGTGCTGGGGTGTGCAAGTATTTGCAAGATGCAGATTTAGTTATATGGTTGCACACAGTTCAGCATACCCATGGCCTCAGCACAGTCACTTTTCTGCGATGAAGATCACGTAAGTTCAGGAATATATGAAAATATTAGTTTAATCTGTTCATGACATACAAGGTGTGGAGCTATTTTTAAATTAAAATTTACATTAAAAATGAACATTTGCCTTTTCATTGAGGCAAAATGTAGATAGTAAGTCTTTCCACGTTTGTGAAATAATAAATGAACTTACTTCCACTGGATGCTGTTCTTAGACTTCTTCTCTATCAGTCCGATTCCTTCCAACACATTAGTGATATCGTAGATACGCCGTTTCTGCCGCACTGCCAAGGTGTCTGCCGCCTGAATGAGGACAGACGCAATGAAAAATACAAAACGGATGACTAGCTGTTTCTTTTAGTAGCTAAAAACATGGACAAAGAGAGACTGCTGTATCTGTGCCAATAAGTTCAATGCCCCGCAAGAGCACAGCAGTGTCATTTAAACTTCTTTCCTAGCCCAAACTCTTGGAGTTCAACAAAGTAATGATAACCATATGGCTGATGCTGATAAGTCTAGGTTTTGCGTTGAGTCACAGACCCGCTGAATGACTTGAGTTACGGTTTACTTTCTGCAGCAGTGTTAACAAACAGACAGACTTCAATCAGAGTGTAGTTTTGTTCTTTAGTTCAAATACACATTTAAACCACAGCCCATTTAGAAAAAGACAAAAAAAAGTCTAAAACAGAGTCTAAAATGTGTGCTATGAGCTACCTACCATCACCTGATGATAGGAGAACAAGACGCTGATGTTATTCCTTAAAGGTGATCTGTTTTCATTATTCAAAACATGTTTTGTGCAGTCTGTTTTCATTGACAGGGGAGTGTGTAACAGTCACTAACACAATGCAGACATGAGTGTCAGTGGCTATGCCACCAAGTCGTTGGGGGTCACTGCAAAAAAGAAACTGTTTATACAAAGTAATGCTTGGCTGGTCAAGCCGCCATCTGGTTCACTAGCTCTGACTGAGAACAAACACTGGTGGCGCGTCTTAAAATGTTTCTATTTATATTCCAATTCATGGAGTGTATTAACATGGTTTGATAAGTCTGGCACTTCAGGACAAACTTCACATTATTGTACTGGAATTCAAACTTTATTGCGCATCAATTTGTTCTAAACAGTTTCATCTTATTTGAAGTAAATATGAAATAGTTCTTCAAGTAACTTTAGAGACTAACAACAGGTTCAACAAGCAACATCATAGATTTGTGTAAGTGTTTATGTAACATCTGGTGGGCTGGACTGTGTTGGAGAAGATTTATAATACTAGCTGAGAGGCTAATGCACTGCCCTTAGCTGTAGATGCTTCTTCTGGAGTAACTATTGGATGCTGGCTGAGTGGATGTATGTCGTTAAGTGACAAAGACATTATCAATCAGAAAAAAATTGTTCATGTGTGAAGAAGCAGCAGCAGTGGTTCAGAAAGGGGGAACGACAAAAGCTGACCCACTTTTTAAACTTTGCATCTGCAGGGGGCAGAGTCTGAAAAGTTCACCAGCTCCCCCGAACCTGCTTTACCGAGAGGCGACGAAATATTACGACGCAGCTTATAAAACATGACAATTACACATGTGTGCCTGTGAAAAACCCCACCAGAAGGCACAAGCGAAAAGCTATCACCCATTCAAACGAGCCTGTCACTCGGCTAGGCTAGGCTAACAGGCAGGCTAGCGAAAGTGCATGTAAGCGGACGACAGGCTCAACATGACATGTGCTAGCTGACAACAAAGACACCGGGGCTGCGTGCTCACCGCTTTCAGGTCCAGCACCCCGTCCTTCGCCTCCTGCAGCAGGGTCACAAACTTGGTGGTGAGCAGTCCCAGGCTCTTTTCGTGCCTGCTGGGGGTCTGTGGCTGCAGCGAGTCGCCCACAGCTCCCAGCTCGCCCCTGTTACTGGCCGACTCCAGCTCCATCACCGCCCGGGACCAGCTCCGTACTTCCCCCCTGCCTCCCCGACCAAACGCAGCCAGCGAGCCCCAGGAAATCACGCCCCACCGCCGCAGCCAGACAGACCGAGGGCCGGGGGAGGCGTGTGGCGGATGGCGGGTGTTTGAAGAGCTGGTAAGGACCCGGTTTGCTCCGAGTTGTTTGGTTAGACCGAGCAGGCGGAGAGAGACGATTCAATGAGCGAGCCGTCGGTGGAGAGAGCCGTTGGCCACGCGAGGTATGACGGGACGGTTCAATTGTAGGAGGGACCGTCTGCAAAAACTCACACCGATTCAAACGCGTGTCAGGAAACGAGACACGATTTATAAAAGCTTCTAAAATGTTTACATATTTTATAATGAAAGGATTTATACTATAACACTTTATCGTGAAATAAGTGCAATTATTACTTGTTTTATTTTTTTACTATCGTAAAATGAACTCTCATCCGGATGTACGTAGAAGTGCTGTTTCTCCACGGCCCCTTATCCACTCAAACTTGAAGAAAACACACGCACGCGTTAATGTGTGTGCACGTATACATGCACACCACACATGCGCGTACACACACATTTGATGTTTCCAGACAGTTCAGAAACTCTTACTACTGAATTTGAAGTCTCTGCACAAGATTGCATATACTTTGTATACAATTTGGACCAGAGTCGAGAGTCACGGTTTTTGTTGTACTTTACCATGTTTATATGACATATGATATTTACACTATACTAAATATACTATAACATAAACACCACCACCACAACCACCAGCTACTGTATGATTTTATTTTTATCACGATGGCAAGAGGGCAAACCTCACGAACTCCATGTGCGGATGAAGACTGTGAGATGTACCTGACAGACCGAGAAATGGCTTGTAGGTTCTTGTTATTAAGCTTTTTTTTTTTTTTGGACATTCTGCATATTCATATTTTATTTTATTGTTTGTTTATTATCTAGACAACTTACTAGTTGCTAATTATACTTTTAATAATAATAATAATAATAATAATAATAATAATAATAATTAGACAACCATCAAAATACATTAATAAACAATTAAGTAAAATATTTAACTTTTAAAAAAAATAAATGGCATGCAGGGGAAGTTTTGAAGATAAACATTTACAAAAAAAAAACACGCCAAGGAGAAGAATCAGTTTAGCAACATCATTGCTAGACTAGTGTGCCTTCCACAATAGAACTGAAGGAATAATCTGATCAGGAATCAATGTGAGATTACAGCACCCTCAAATTACAATAATGATCTTCAGCCTATTATAGAGACGATAGAGTGAGGCTATGAAGCATCATCAGGCCACAACGTGTTATTGATTTAATATTAATTGAGGTTAGTTTTAATAATTTTTAGTCATCATTTGACATCCTTTGCATTGGGTACAATGTACCTTTCATATAGTAACAAAACAAGCATGTCATAACAAAAAGTCATCTTAAAGAGTATCTTTTCCTGTGTTTAACAGTATATTTGTTCCACTACGTCGGCGTTTTCTTACCAAATGTTTAGCTGTGAGGTAACTTCAAGAATCATTCAGTTTCAGTCATAAACTAATCATCTTTGTCCAGCAGAGGGAGGCAGTGACCGAGGAAAAACACTAAATTCAGCTTTGGGCTCAGCAGATTCGTGCCTCTGAAAATCTGCTTTGTACGTATAAGAAAGAAAATAAAGAAAATATTAAATTAGCTTAAGTATTAAGCTTCCACGCACAGACACACGCATCATATCAGGTCTGATACTGAACAGTGTCAATAACCAAACACAGCGGAGTCTCAGTGTGTCGAAAGTGCTGCTCATGTGACGATCAGTCAGCTGACTGAAGCAAACAGGAGCTCTGTCTGCAGCAGGAAACATCCATTCATACTCAGGTAACTCTGCCTCTTTTAACATCCTCATGTGAATTAAATAAAGCAGACAAGCGGTGCACAGCTCGACAAGTCCACGACAGAGTCCCTCTATTTTATTATTTTACAGTTTTGTACCTAAAAGTTAGCTAAACTGTAAGCTAACGTCGAGCTAACCTTACATTTACAATAACAGTAATTTAAATCAGCTATTAAAAATATCAGTTTTAACATATTAGTATTTCCGGGAACTTGCTCTTTGTTTCATTTAAAAAGATATTAACCAAGAAGTCTGTTTTTTGTTACTGCAGGATCAGGCTGTTTTTCCCTTGACTGTGCACATTTGTTCATAACTTTGCTGATATTTTCATTTTTTCCAGCCTCAACCATGAAGAAGATTAAAGGCAAAGCGAGCGGTATTGCCGAGAAGGAGTTCGTGTTTGAGTTCAGGGCAGGGAGGCACAGCTGTGTCCTCAAAGTGCCCCTGCAGTTTCCTGTTCAGGAGAACATCAGTGACCTGCACGGACGACTGATGCTGCTGCACAGAATCCCCTGCTACATAGAAAACGGTGAGAAAAAAAGACAACCATCTCTGACATTAGAATGGGGAAAGCCAGACAGGAGTCCAGTGTGTATCCTGGCAGGAAACCCCCCACTCAGGCCCTGTTGATGGAAATAACCTCCTCAACTAACTATCAGCTACTTTTTTAAAAATCAAGAAATCATTATTCTGATTTACAAGTGACAGTATTTGCAGTTGTCACAATATGGTCATATAAAACTTATTGATTTATACATCACGATGTTGTATTATTTAAAATCTTAAATACAACACCATCTGTTATTAAGTATTAAGATCCCAATACCTAAAACAAACAGAAAATGAACAATTAAAAAGGTTTTTTATCATTATTAGTGTCTATTTTTTTGGTCAGGTGCAGGACCCCCCTCCCTCTTTAACCCCCCCGAAAGTGTGTAATCTACAGTTGGACAAGAAACATCCGTGTCTTTGACATGGATGTATTGAAATAATTTCTCTCTCCATGTCTTCCTCTGTCGAGATGGGATTTGGCAACACGCCTGCTGTTAGTCTGAAACCTAAACTTCTGGGGTGGATCCAGCTCATTGATTTAGCCTTGCACTACTTGGCTTGAAGAGAAATGAGAACATTTTTTATTTTTATTGAATGGTTTTTGCTGTGTGTGCACCTCCTCCTCCGCAGAGCTGAAAACCTCGCTCTCCACCTTCATCGAGAGGGAGACCATCCTGGATTATGACAGAGAGGCGGAGCTGGCCCTGCAGAGACTCACAACAGGAGACGTAGATATAAACCAGCTCACCAACGCATGGACCAGGTCTTATGTGGAGGTGATGACACATTTCACTGTGTTATTGTGCCTAAAAACTAACACTGGGCTTTTAAATAGCTTCTAGGTGCTTATATCGCAAGCTCTCATATTGATATATGTAATCATGGGTAGCAGTTGTAGATTAAAATATCTAAATTTAATGGTAAGTGGATTATTAGATTGAAGAGCAATTCCACAAATATTATCAGTCTTTTTTCTTTTTTAATTTTACTCTATGGTCAAATTCTTCACAAACTTTAGGGAGATATTTCTGTGGAAAACACATCTATTAATAATGTGGACAGCATGTTTTATTCTTGGCAGGTGTTGCAAAAGGTTAATTTCAGACTCTGGCTACTCAACACACCCTGATTGTATATCCACTACTCCATGATCATGTAGTAGCTGAGCAGTGTTTCAGAAGTGTCCTTGAACGCTCCCGCTTACTTTCAGGGCAGTCACGGATCATTAAAGTCATTTAAACAGAAGTAGTGCAGAGCATCTCCAAATTGTTTATTCATGAGTTCCTTCGGAAAAAAAATCTCATTACATAGGCCCGCATGCTGCGCGTAATGTCTCTCCATTGCACTTGGTTACAGTTTGATGCGTTTCCTCCCAGAGATCCAATATGATTTGATCCATTTGAAAATGGAGTCATTGCTTTTACATGATGGTTCTCTACAAAACAAACAGTCAAGTGACGCACAGAAGTGCACTTTGTGGTTTCCCAATAAAATTATTTATGGCCCTCTGACACATTTTTTTGAAAGTGAATGTCTCCCATTTCATGTTTAAAGGAGGTCAGTAAGATCATTTGGTTTTACACCTCAAAGTTCAGGAGTCTCAACTCTGCTGTCACTTGCCCCATGCATTTATAAAAAGACAACGGCTGCCTCAGCTCATGTTGTGAAGGCCCCCTGGCTCACTGCGCTCGGACATTTAGGACCAGCTACCCGTTAAGATTTTACTGCAGTCACACAGAAATACACATGGAAGCTTTCCAGTGTCCACCGTGTTTGTGGCCTGAAGATTCCTCAGCCTGTATAAATAGAGGAGTTTCAGATTCTGAATACTGTTCTGTTGCTTTTCTAATTATGGAAGGGGGTTCATCAGCTGGTTATTAAGCCGAGCTAATGTGTCGACATTGCATTTTGCTTTTGTCTTCCTCTGACGTCAGAAAATGCAGTTTTCACGCATTCTGCTCAAAGTCAGCATCTCACTGCTCACTCTCGCAGATCGTTACCCACAATGACATTTTTCAGTTCATGTAGTGGATCCTGTAATGTGGAATTTACTAGTTTGTTTGGTTGTATTTCTTTGCCTTTGCATAACAATCTGCAATTGTCATTTTAAAGTAGTTCTTGTCTTTCTCCTGTCACTGTTTCAGACTACACTAGAGCATGCTCAGCCTGAAGAGCCCAGCTGGGATGAGGACTTTGCCGATGTTTACCATGAGCTGATCCACTCTCCTGCCTCAGATACCCTTCTCAACCTGGAGCACAACTATTTCGTTAGCATCTCCGAGCTCATCAGTGAGAGAGACATGGAGATTAAGAAGCTACAGGAAAGGTTAGTAGTAGGGATTATTGCAAAATGTAAATTCACATAGTGTATGGCTAAAGCTGTTTCCTCTGATCCAGAACAAAATAACAAATTACGCATTGATGCATTTTAGATCTGGTCCTGTTCATTTTCACGCCAAAATTTTAGAAAGACAGTTACTCTGTGGTCGCTACATTTCACTTATTTGTGATCTGTTGAAACAGACTAAAGATAGGCTACAAAGATTGGAATATCAATCAGTTTGACATCAGCAGATAGGTTTAATAATTGTTTAGCTTTTTTTTTTATTTCTGCTAACGTCATATAATAGCTATAAAAAAAACTGTTTTGCTTTCACACCACAAATACACCTCACCAGAATACAGTTGGGAGTTAACTGAGACATTTTAGACATTGTCCAGTAGAAAATCCTTTTGCCACATTATCCTCGTAATGGCAAATAAGTTATTGTCTTTCTTTTCTTAAACCATCTAATCTATGCTTTTTTTCAATAAGTGTTGGAATGATATTTTAGCCACCTGCCATGAATACATGTGACTGAAATAGCATATGAATCTCATATTCATGAGTTGTATTGATGATGATTTATTCAGTCTGATGAAATCAGTGAGTGTTTCTCTTGTCTGGCAGGCAAGCAGCAGAAATGGACAAAGTGATGCATGAGCTTGGGAATACTTTGAGTGACCAGGATGTAAATGCAGTTGCCTCTCAACACTTTGATGCACAGCAGGTAAAAAAGGAAGTTGGGCTACTCTGTGGCAGTGCTGAACACAGGCTTACCTTGATCCCAGTACAAAGTTATCATCACACCACATTTGAATTAATGAATGTTCCATTTATAGGTTCACATTTGCATTAGCCTGCCCAAAATTTGTTGTTGTCATACTAAAGTTATTAGTAAACAAACTATATTTCATGCACTAAAGAGCATGGCGAAAGTGCATTTTGGGTGTGTCCACCTCCATTATTGCTGGTTAAAACAGCACAATCTGGGTGCAAATGTGTTGTATTTAGTCTCTTAGTTAGTCATAAGGGTGTTTTGAATGAAACTAATCAGAGTATCATGTCCTATTCCCTTTTAAAAGGTGCTGGAGAACAAGTGGGCCAGTGAGCTGAAGCAAGTTACCTGCATTCAGAAGCAGGAGTATCAGGAGTGGGTCATCAAGCTGCACCAGGACCTGCAGAAATCCAACAACAGCAGCAAAATAAAGTGAGTTCATCTGCATGTGTTTGTGTATACACTCGGGACAAACAGTATGTGATCATGTTGTATCTGTGTGTATGTTGAAGCATGATCTTTGTTTATGTACACACATCTGATATCTGCAGTCTACCTTTACCCCCATATGCACCTGAACTTTGAGTTCTGTGACCAGCTCTTTTTTGTTCCTTTTTTACTCTTAAATCTCTGGGTGAAGCAAAAACATTGATCCAAGATAATGAACAGTGGAGTCAGGTGTTTAGTTGCTTACTCTGGTTAGGTAGAAAAAGAAACGCTGCAGTCCAGACACGCATGAATGCACCATGCAGATGCAGCAGCTTGGACTGGCACTGTCAGAAGGCAGCGACTGAACGGCACTTCATGGTCTTTTTTTCACTGACATTGTGCCAGCGGTGCAGAGGTTTTGGCTTGTCTGGGCCGCCAGGTTTAAGTTTGGCTTTAGTTTATTTGTACAGTGATTAAGCATGGAAGTGGAGTGAACATTAAACCAAAAAACATATTCTGATGTTATAGGGTGATTTAAGAAATAAAAACTGGGATCTAAATGATAATAGGAACATCTTGTTTAGCTGACTCATGAAACAGCATGGAACTACTTTAATGAAATGCTTTAAATATCCTTTATGTGAATTGTGTAGCAGGAAAAGCTCTGCCGAATCTCTACTAGAGGTCAAACTGCTCTTTTACTAACAGGATCTCAACAGCTGCGCTTCTGCAGCCGTTTTAATCCAAAGCATGACATGCCTGTTGGTGCTTTAAAGTACAGGCTGCATTTACATAGAAATTGAAGTGATTACAAGAGGTCAAAAACTCATCTTAGCCTGACTGATGCGCGGCATTGGAGTATCAGTTATGACGGGCATCATGAGATATGAAGCAAGAAGAAAAAACCCAATAGTGCTTAACAGTGATGTGGTCCCGCAGAGTGGTGTTTAAATTCAGGTCTTACACTCTTCTGCATATATTGGATACTCCATCAAAACACAGATACCACCAGGAACTGTATGCTCAGAGCCTCTCAGACAATGTGCTGACCCTGCATCGGTTTTTCTTAATGATGAATATCATTATCTTGTTATGTGTGGGTGGAACTTAATACTTCTACATCAGCACTTTGAAGACTTTGTAAATATGCATTTTCAAAGCTGTAGTCTGAACAGGAAAACTGGAAATAGAGTTCAGTTAGGATTTTAGATTCCTTTCATGTTGGTTCTTATTTCCATTAAATAAAGGAAGCGCTTCAACCAAATTAGACTATAATCAGATTTTGTAATACAATATTCCATTTATTGTCCAAGAAATCCACAAAAAATGGATTAATGAGTTTTTCCTTGATTTTGTGTCTTTGAAGTATTAAATTGTTTTCTAAAGATATTCAAATATCATGCCTGTGTTTCACCTTTTTCTTGATAAAAATCTTCAGGCTCTGTACATATTTTATTTGAACATGCATCAGACGTACTGTCTCTTGTGATATCCTCACTGATTGACTTCTTTTGTGCATGATCGATTTCCAGCGAGGAGATCAAGGTGCAGCCCAGCCAGCTGTCGGAGCCGGCAGATTCTGGGGCCCGCATGTTTGAGGAGCAGCCTCAGCTGGAGGAGAGCTTCACCATACACTTAGGTGCTTGCTTTCTAACATGCTTCTCAAGTGTTTTTTACACATTAGCGATATGCATCTTCATAAAACACTTGCATTGCGTTTTTTTTGGGTCCTCATCAGGAGCACAGCTGAAGACGATGCATAACCTGCGGCTGGTCCGGGCAGACGTGCTGGACTTCTGTAAACACAGGCGGCACGGCAGCGGTGGAGCAAAGCTAAGGCGGCTGCAGACTGCCCTTTCGCTCTACTCCTCCTCACTCTGTGGTCTGGTGTTGTTGGTCGACAACAGGGTCAACTCCTACAGTGGCATTAAGAGAGGTCAGGGGACATTTCTTCCTTGCGATTTCTGTGGGGTTGTTTTACAGAAAGATGAGAATTGTCATTCTAATAGTATTTTGTTATATTTTGAGAATTTTAATATTTTTCCCATTTATGACTCAGTCTGATTGTCTCTCATCTTGACTGTGAGAATAACAATGTTCTTTTACACCTCTGTAAATGATTTGTTTAAAGACTCCTTTCTCCTTTAAATTTTTTTCTTTTTAACCAGCGAGTACAGTATGGAGATTTAATTACAGAGATAAGCTCTGGCTCGATATTAACATAAACGATTCATGCATCATTTCATTCTGTGCTTGTTTTGTGTTGATCTACAGACTTTGCTACAGTGGCTAAGGAGTGTACCGACTTTCATTTCCCCTGTCTGGAGGAGCAGCTGGAGGAGGTGCAGCAGGTGGTGCTCTATGCCAGAGCACAACGGAGCAGCAAGCAGAAAGAACAACCTGGTCAGGCTTTTGGCTGCTCCTTGGCTCTCAGCAGTACAATAACTTAAACACTTTCACAGAGTTAGAGAATGTCAGTGACATGCCAGCGTTATGAGCTGGGGATTAAATAGTCAGGAAATAGAAGACGCTTTACATCATTGCTTATTGCGTTGACGGGAAACCGTCCAGATCCTTATCACAGCAGAGGGTGAGTGGTTCACAGAGCAGAGCTGTACATAGAAACATTCTTTCCAGCTTACAGGCCTGTCAAGGAAAGTCACGCTGCCATTTCCATGAAGTGCCGTTAAGGGATATTTCGATCCACCGATTTTCATTGTATTTTTTCAACTCTGCCTCCTTACAGAGATTCCAAGGAATGGAGGTGACGATAAGAGCAAAAATGTTGAAAGAAATCCATCTAACATCTTACCGGGTAATGATTTTTAACACTTTTTATTCATTCCACATTATTCTGCAGTTTTAGATCTCAGTAATTCAGCACACCTGTACTGAACCTGCTTCGTCTCTTTCTCAAGGTGAGTTTTACATCTCGCGGCACTCCAACCTATCAGAGGTCCATGTTGTCTTCCACCTGTGTGTGGATGACAACGTGCGCTCAGGGAACATCACGGCCCGGGACCCGGCCATCATGGGCTTGAGGAACATCCTGAAGGTCTGCTGCACCCATGACATCACCACCGTCACCGTCCCTCTGTTGCTGGTCCACGACATGTCAGAGGTAAGTGTAAGTGTAAATGCTGAGGGCACTGCGAATGGTGGTATGTTTGGATGATGCTGTAAATTACACATTCCTTCTCCATCAGACTCCTCCCACACTCACTAAGGATTATAGTAACGAAGCCCACAGTGAAAATTCAGTTATCTTTTTACCCTAGTGTTTGTTCAAACATTATTTAAGTTTGTAGGCCCAGCATAGCTCCCACAGTTCTGTTCTCCCAAATGACACAAGTTAACAAGTCAACTATGTCGGCCCCATAAGGGAAAAGTATGTAAAAGTTAATTATTTTTCTCCAAATGGATTAAGGAGAAAATACAGTACATAAAAGGTAAATGTTTGAGTTGGGCAGTGCAGTTGTTTGGTTATCAAACACTTGACTTTAACAGATTAGTAAAGGGCTGCAGTGTAAGCATTACTTTCAAACAGCTCTGTGTTTGGTGGATCTATGAGTTTTGGAGGAATTTCATCGTAGGAGAGAAGAAAATCACTGAAGTTTGGGGTAATTTGGGGTATTTGGGATATGCTGACTTCAGTAATTTCCAACCAGAGTCACCTGTACCTCAGGTGAGTAGCTCAGCAAATTCATTAAAAACGTAAAAAGAAAAAGACTGATTTCCAATGGTCATGTCTGAAAACTACGCATTGTGATTCAGAGCACATAAAAATTAGTGAAAAACAGGTATCTAAAAGAATGAACACATGGTTAAACTATAAGAGAAAAGTAGAAAGCACCTCATACAGTCTAGTAAAGGTAATAGATACACAGCCACAAAGCTATAAAAGTCATGGGTCAAATGTTTAAATAGTTCATTAAAGATGATGAATAAACTGATGAAATAGTTAGCTAGAGGTAACTGATAAATGGATGAAAAGTTTGTTTAAAGATGACGGATAATAGTTGAAATAGTTAGCTAAAGGTAGTGGATAAATGGTTGAAATGTTTGTCCAATTTTTGCCACTCCATGTGGTATTAGTGCGAATGCAAACTTGACCACACCAACCTAAGCATTTACAGTTCAATGGTAATTTAAAAAAATATAGTAACATCCAGTATCATACACTCCTGCGAGTTCAGGGGTCAGACTTGGCTGCAGAACATCACCCCAAGAGCCAATATGGATTCAGTGTTGCTCAAAAAACACTTCAATGGGGTGACCTTCATCATCAGCACTTTAAGAATCATTTTCTATCCTCTTTGGTCTTGTGCTTCTGTGTAAAGCCTCGGTATCTCGCGATTATTTGTGATAGAAGGTGAGAAGAACCTGCTGGCCAGACAAGTTTCCATGGTCCCAGCTGATGGCACAGTCACAGCTTGTTCCTTTTTCATTCTGCCTCTGCTTGTTTATGCGCCGGATCCTCAGCTGTGGTCTGGCTTGTCAGGTGCTGTCTGTGAATTCAGCCCACATCTTAACATTTCCCAGGTTTAAAACCAGGAGGGCAAAGAAGAGAGTCGTGAACTCTTGTGTTTACTTAGTGCCTCAGAGTGTATGTGCAGCAGCCCTCTGTACTCACACAGTGGGGGAGAGAAACAGAGAAAGCTTTCAGTGACTGATGAACTGAGCCCCAATCAAGCAGACTTTGGACAAATATCCGAACACAATAAGGTGGATTTCTTTCTTTTATATCTGGAAATTGGAAAATCTTTTTCTATTTGTTCCGATGAAAATGAATGGAATTGGGATTTACTCTTAACCCAAGTAGCTGCCCCTCCTTAGCTCCTCAACTGAGATCAAATTAAAACATAATAAACTGAGAATCCCATTAGATGGAAAGTAAATTCTCAACAAGCCTCTGTCTGGAGTGCACTGCCGCAACATGCCCGGTGCAATTTTTCTTCTCATGTCTAATCAAGAGTCTTTGTTTACATAACCAAAGACTTTTACCTTTTGAAGTCCCAGAACCAGAGGAACTTTAATTGATAGCTTCTGGTTTCACATCAAAACTATCCATCTGCCATCTTCTTTTAAGTCTTTTTTTTGCCATTTAGTGCAGATGTTTGTACAAGTCTGTTCTTGTTTTTTGGCCTTTAAAACAACTGACAGAGTTTGTTTAGATGTCCTGCAGACAATGCAATCAAAGTACAACAGGGCTGTGCCCTTCTTCCTTTTAAATGTTTTTTTCTTTTGTCCCTTGAGCATTTAGAGACTGAGGGAAAGGACTATAGTACATGTTTTACAGTTTGCAGAGAGGAAATTGAAACCTCTCACAACCAATTTAGAGAGCCAGTTTGCAGACAATGACTCTCACACAATTTCACAACCGTTATGTTCATTTTTCTGGTTGTCAGAAATGCTCCTCCTCGCCTAAGTTGCTCAGCAAAGACCACAGCTGCCTGTGAACAGTAACTGCCAGCTCAGCTCCACACTGGCACCACCCTTAGTCAAAACAGCTTCTCCGTCCTCTTGTTAATGTGTCAAAGACACGTTTCTCAAACTTGCACAGTTTATCTCGAGGGCAAAACAGTTGGCGGTGATGCAGTTGTCGCACTCTTAATCATGGGCCCTGAATGATGACCCAGCTCATGGAGCCTGTTTGTTAACCTGGGATGGGTGCAACACATTTGAAAGTGGGTGAAAGGCTCTGTGTGTGTGTGTGTGTGTGTGTGTGTATATGTGTGTGTGTGTGTGTGTTAGAGAGAGAGAGACACTCTACCTCTGTGACACTCCTCACAATGAGCAAAGGTCGACTACAGAGATGTCATCCTGCCGAGGTCACTTTGAACTGACATACGCAGTCAGGTTTTGCAGGGACATTACTGCAATTCAATTAGCAGGAAGTGCCCCTTCTGCGCTTATCTAACATCTTTTGCGTAGGTATAGTCATCTGACAGGAGACTTTGCGTTTGACCTAGTTAATGTGTTATATATACAGTGTCTAAGTTGCATGCCTGCATAATACTCCTAATTAGGTATGTGTGTAATGAATCACATTTTTAACCGCCAATATGACTCAGCACCAACGTCCCCAACGCAAATTGCTCTGCTGAAGTGTGAGGTTGTTTTTATTGTGCTTTTAACAAATCACACAAGCACATAGAAAAAAAACAGCTCAACGTGGGTGACACAAAATGGCAGATCTCAAACAAGAGATGTATGTGCCATAATACGATTATTCATAGCCAAGGACAGGTTAAATGAATAGCTTCTTATCCATGAATTAATTAATTAATTAATGAAGTAAATAAATCACTGGAAATGATAATAATGACAATGCTTTATTTCCTGATCTAATTAAAGTGATCTATAAAAGGTAACTTTGAATGATGAAATATACGTTCCTGTCTGTTTAATCAAAATTGCATTGTCTCTGGCAGAATACATCTTTGTACGATATACAATATGTACGGTATATTGTATTCAAACAAAGCACTTCAGTGATCTCACCTCTCTTCCCATCTGTCTGCAGGAGATGACCATACCGTGGTGTCTGAAGAGAGCCGAGCTGGTGTTCAAATGTGTTAAAGGTAAGAAGCTTTGAAATTATTTTTTTAATAATTTAAGTTAAGGAATTATTGTTTGAGCAATTAACACTGTCAAAACAGCAATTAAGATTGCACCGTGTATTCTGCCCATTTTGCTGTGTGTTGGTGTATTCTTGTTATTTTCAAAGATAAGTACCCAAATACAAACAACGTTACTTGTGATGAGATGGAGTATTTCTAGCATGAGTTTGATTGCAGAGATCACCCATGTTTACAGCTTTTTAAAGCATTGATGGGGTTAGGGTTAGCTCTGAAATACTTCTTTGAAGAGATGGACTTGCAGTGTGTCGACTGACTTTTCTCCATAGTTTCCATAATGCAAATCTGATCAAACATGTAATGTGTGCTAAGAGTCACAATGTTTGTTTCCTCTTGATTGGTAACACAGTTGGTTGAGAGGAAAATGATGCAGGTTGAATGAAGGATCATGACAATTTTTTTTTGTTAACTGTTTTATTTGTAGGCTTCATGATGGAGATGGCCTCATGGGATGGCGGTATATCACGCACAGTACAGTTTCTGGTGCCAAAGGTGAGAGTGGAATGTACTACCTATACTTTTGGTTTCCCAACTTTTACCTAAGACAGCACACAATCACCCTTTCGAGTAATTGCCTGCCAGCAAATCTGTTAATTCAACACAAATGTTTACTTAAGGCCTCACCTGCACACCACATCACAAAAGGCACACCTGGCCGTGCAGTACACACCTTCAGATTCAGGCCGAGGAGTGAGTCTGTTTGAAAAGCATGCTATAAATAATAGATTATAAATCTATAGGTTCTCCTGACCAGTGTTTACACTGCTGCAATCAAAGAAGGCTTAGAGACTTGGCCAAAGCCAAGCAGTGGGATTTACGTGTGGCTTTCCAACACTGAGGCAGTTTTGAATTTACCTGGATATCCAAGAGGAAAAACATCCATGCTGAGCCTTGAAGCAAGGTTTTTTGTCATATAATTGTGACATCCCTGCTGGAGGAAGCACGTCTGTTATTTTATTTTGGGCTTAGCTGGATGTTATATAGCTATAGCTTTTGTAGTTTGTAAGGGTGGCATAGCCTATAGCATGATCTCATGTTGACAAGTTAAGATGATAAAAACCAGCGGCATCAAAGGACCCCGACTGTATCGGCTTCCTGTCAGCTACATGCTCAGACACCATTTAAAATAGCGCCTCTGCAACAACATTGTTTTCTCAGCCTCAAAGAGACGCGGCAGCTAAATATACACCCCATGTTTGTGTGGGGTTGAATGATGGGCATGTGACCGTGTTTCTGCTTAAAGATTAATACTTAACATTCTCAGTTGACGGGTGGCGATGTTTAGAGTGACACAGAATGTTCCCCTGTTAAAGTCTCAGCTGCCGGAGATCGCTTAAGCATCTTTACTACTGTTCCCTCAGGGGAAATAAAAAAAAAGACCCTGTGATGTTGAACTAAAGGGCACCACGGGGGCTGTTAACACTCATTAACACTAACAGTCCAGATGTATTTTTGTGTTCATGGGGACAATTTCAGCTGGGTTTAAAATCAATCAAAGGTTTCATTGGCTCCTGCCCGTTATCACAGTGTTTTTTTTTTTTACATTGGTGCTGCACAAATCTCCTCTGTTGCTCACTTATCCTGCTGTGTCTTTGTGTGTCTCTTGTATTGACAGAGTATCTCAGAGGAGATGTTCTACCAGCTGAGCAACATGCTGCCTCAGATCTTCCGTGTTTCCTCCACCCTAACTCTCACCTCAAAGCACTGATGGATAGAGATGCACCACATTGCATCCGCAAAGCATTCCGACTAACTGAGACACATTTATTTTAACAGCAGCGACAAGTTATATTTCTTGTGTTTTTTTTTGTTTTTTTTCAGGAACTGTGGATTAATGGAGTGCAGATGCGATGAAGTAGCACATAAGGCCCATTCACTGAAATGGGGTCAGTATAACTTGCTGGCATTAAAGCACCAACAGTAGAGGTGCAAAAAGGGTTTTAAATGAGATGAGGCATTTTTATGCAATTAGTGAGCGTGTTATTTTTGCACAGTTCCAAAGTTACATGCACTGTAAATACTTCTTACTGAAAGAGGAATGGGTTCAGTGGCTCGCCAAAGCAGCTGCTGCAATTATCATTTCAAGCCTCCAGGACTGCGGTTCTGTTGACAGAGTTTTATGACATCATGACATCAGCCGCCAGTGCTGTAAGTTTTCCTTTAAAGCTGCAATCTGTGACTTTACTTGCGTTAAAGCTGGGGCTCAGTGGAAAAGTGATGTGGTTTTACGTGGCTGGTACGGAGTGAAAATGCCATAAACTGAGAAGATCAAGTAAATGTGAAAATGAAGTGTTGTTTACTAAAGTGATGGAGCTGAATGAAACCCGTACTGGCAGTTGAACAGGTGTGACTTGGCAAACCTTACTAACATTTCAGCAGAGTTAGCAACATTTAATGGGACTTCTGCAGTGTTTTAACCACACAGATGGATATGATAACATAATGTTTATTATAAAACCCAGATCTTAGCTTCATTTTTTTTATTTTGATGTACAGTATGAAGTCAGTTTCAACATCATATTCCATCTGTTGAATGTTCACAAATCAGACATCAGTGCTGATGTATGATCGCACTTTTCAGCCATGGTATGGGCAGTGGGTAATTGGCTTCATATTTGAGGGCTAATTTGTCCAGAGAGAGGTGACATAAACTTGGCTGTTCCAGCCCTACAGACGAATGGCCTTGCCACTGAGATGAGCAATGTGCAGGTCCTTTTATGCTGCATTGCAGTGAGTTGTAGTGGTGGTCACTCTTATTGTGAGTGTGTGCGTGTGCGTGTGCGTGCACGTGTGTGTGGTCCCTCCCTTCTACCTCTGTAACAGCAGATGGCACTGTTCCTAAAGACAAAGATGTGAAAAGGGTGACCGTGCAGGCACTTATTTTTATTAAATTTCATAAAGTTCAAATGAGTGTCCTCTGTTTGTTGACATTCATCTCAAGTCCACACTCATCATGATGAAGGGGAAGACAGCTCCTAAGTGGGCTTATGTCTTGTTTGTCAAAATGTGTTGAATATTTGAGCCTACTCAGCAGTGTATTCTGTATATTTACTGTATTTTTATGTTTTAATAAAAAAAGCAACACTGATTTGATATAAAATCCTCATGAAAGTTTTCATAAGCTCATGATAATTTCACATATTTGATGATTACTTTTTTCTCCCTCTCTGCCAACACTGATGCACTGGTGTCATTTGGTTCAGCGCTCTGTTCAGCGTTGATGGGTTATACACAGGCACATAATCTCGCTGAAGTTAATAATCCATGTCACCCATCGGAATTGCATTCCCGCACATCTAACGGTGGCCCTATAAGCCATCTCAGATGGAGTGAAATCAATTCAACCCTTCAGAAAGATTAAAAAAGTCGAGAGTGTCAAATCAAAGCAAGTTGCTTTTGAGATAAGCGAGATGGACAGTGGCTCTGAGAGAGTTCTTAAAATCTTCATGTTGAAACCTGCAACTGTTTATATCACACTGCCATGCTGAGAACCCACAAAATTGTAAGAATATGTGTTGCTGAGTGTTTAGCATTCTTGGGATTGGTCTCAGTGGCCTCCAGTCTTGGGTTTCCTGTGGTAGAAAAGAGAAGGGTGCCGATTCAGCACAATACTCCGCCTCTTCTTCTTCTCTCAGCTCTGTGCACACGGTTGAAACTGATCAGAACAGCATTGACAAACTGGACATGAAAAGCATTGATCAAAATAGGTTTCATGTGGAAACAAATACCACGGGGCACCTGTTGGCCCTCCTCAGTCAAACATTGCATGGGCAGAGGTACTCGTTGGATGGGGATGTCTACTCTCTTACAGGCACAGAAGCGGACCAGGGATAGTTCAGAAGTGATAATGTCTTGAATGGAAAATTGCATCTTTTCAGAACCTCACTGAAAAGAAATTTGTTTACATTCATCTGATTTATCTCTCCAGGACAAATGAGGGAAAACCACAGTAAAGGAACACACAGTACATATATTTGATAACAACAATTGCAGTGAAGTGTTTTTGTTGGTTCTATTTTTATTATCATGCATGAAAATGTGCAGTAATGTGCAGAAGCGTTGGCCCCTGACAGAGCAGAGTTACACAGCGAGGATTGATTTCCTCCTCTAATTTAACCTCCCTGTGAGTTTCAGCTCTGGGAAGAGGCATGTCCGCCCTGACTGGACAACAGCGTCTTTACATACAAGAATTACAGGACAGTTTGAATGAGAAGAAAAAAAAAACATTGTGATTGAGAGTTACACAAGCCATGATGCTCGAGATTATGAAAAAGATATGACGCAGATGCCTATTGTAGAGCATAGCATCCTCAAACATAGTTATTAAATACACTTTCAATAACCAGTTTTTAAGGAAAGAGCCTAATTGACACTTTGTAGGTGCCTGTTACATGACACACTGGTGCAGAAAGAGATCATGTTTCTGCTAAAACTGATGCCTGGCTATATCTGCTTCATTAAATGGACCAAATCATGATATGTGAATGAGCTGAATAAACTAATAGGTGCCCTTTCATTGTAAACATGTTATGTACAGGTAAAGTGTCAGAGGAAGGATGGAGTAGAAAAGTAAGAAAAAAAGCAAAGAAGAGTTCATTTGAATTGTTGTCAGCTAATAATTATATCTGAATATCGTGGACCTTTTATACAAAGTGCAACTTAATAAAACACATTTATTTGTTTATTCGTTTTGTTTGTTTACAGCCGTTTTCCTCTCACGTCACAGGTACCGCAACCGGAACCTGATATTCTTTTGCGTAAATAAAATAAAAGCCTTTGTGTCACTCGACTGTTATAAAGAACTTCAAAAATCATTATAAAACATCAAACACGTAAATATATTAGCTATCACAACCGTTTCTTAACCTCTCTTCTGTTTTCTGATGTTTTAATACTGGGTTATTTTCTTGTTATTGAGGAAAAGAGCCTGTTTCGAGTGTTTTCGATTCCCTTTATTTTGAAAGTGCATCCCGGTAGCGGCGGCTGTAATGGCGGCGGGCTTGACGACGGTCGTCACAGCTGGGTCTCTGGCTTCTCCACAAGTTGAGCAACAGCGGCACGTCGGGAGCGGGCAAGTTGCTGCGTGGATTTCCCGGAGCCGCTCATAACTTGAGGTGAAGTTGGGAGAGCTTTTCGGCGCAGTAATACCCTTTTTGTTTCGCAGGTACCACAGTATTTTAATCCCTCCCGGTGTGTCGGGCTCTAATCCGTCGCGGTGCTTTGTAATTTAACGGTCTCCCGTGCGGGTTGAAACTTATTCATTGTACGCGGCTGCTCCTCGGCGACTGCCCGCGTCGACACCGCGTACCATTTCGACCCTAAACATCGTGTCGCTGTTTATTTTTTGTGTATAAAAAATCATACGACGCCAGAACAGAAGATGTGTTGTTTTTTTTTTTAGCTGCGCAGATAATGAACCCGGGTGGTCGTGTTCGTACCGCGGCTGAAAGGTGTGCGGTCAGCCCGGCTCCAGTCCACTCCGGCGGCGTGGTGGTGATAGTGATAGTGGTGGAGGTGCTTTTCTACAAGTTTTTTATTTTTTTCCACTGAATGCAGCTCTGCCCGCACACCGATGCGGGTGCCAAGTGCCGTGGTGGTGGCTGAAGGGGGGCTCACACACACGCATGGCCTTTATTTTGTCCCCACGAAAACCGCCGTCTAAATCCCTGGAAACATTTGGCGCTGTGCTGGAGAGAGCCCCGCTGTTTTGACACATGGATGTATACGGCAGGAGGAGGAGGAGGAGGCGTTTGGGAACACCGTGTTTGGAAAGTTGCTGCCAAAACTCTTCCAGCTGGCAGCGGTACTTTAAATGTTGAGCAGTGTGGTTGTCCTCCAGTGGTCAACACTCTTTAGTCTGAGAGCCCGGCTCATCATAGGTGTGCAGATGCAGAAAATGGACAGCATCGTGTATTTTTTATTTTTTTTTATATAGTGCTGAGTTATTAAGAAAAGCTTCAAGAGCACATTTCTCCACTTCATAGCCACGCAGAGCTCTGGGGGTGTGACTGGAGATTGGGGATGAGTCACTGCTCCTGCACTGTCTCCATGTCTGCCTTACTGTGGGGAAACTGTGGGGAACTTCGGTAATTTCCCAGCTTGGGATCAATAAAGTATATCTATCTATCTAACTTGAACTTCCCTCTGACGCTGATTACTCACCAGTCTCTCCTTGTCCTAACAATTACTGGAAACATGTATTTAGCCTCTGTAAATAGTAACAGCAGAGTGACTGGCACATCTTAACACCACTCATAGGTAATAATGCAATAGTAATAGGCCTGTGAGTCACTGGGTTTTATCACTGATGTGTAACATCTCATGCAAAGCTAAAAAAATTTTAGCTTTGCAGATGTGTTTTGTCTGCTTTTGTCCCACTTTTTATAGGCTCTTTCCACATTTAATGTCTTTATCTAGAGAGTACAACAGCAGTAATGTAAACTAACAGTTGTCCACCAAGTGAACTCCTTCTCTAGCAAGAGCTAAACATTTCCATGCTTGTGTTTTTACTTTTTGGCTTTTTTTTTTCCCTGTGAATCTGCCTCTTTGGTTTAGTACCTTCAAGTTCCCAAAAGCCACATGAAGAAGGAAGAGGATCAAAAGGTTAAACAGCTCTAACCCATGACAGAAGGACTTTTATTGTCACCATGACCGTGACTCTGCCGTCGCACAAAGACCTCTTTCCCCTCTCCATGGACCACTCAAGTGTGTTATTCATTCAACTCTGGGAAAATAGACTCTTCTCTATAGCCCTCTTGGCCCCAGCAGCTCTTCTTCTCTGTTGACAGTATGTTGCTTAAAACAAACCTGCAACTATTTTCTCTTTCCCTCTTAAAATTACACAAACTCTGACCGTGTGTCCACCCTGCTCGTCTGTGTTAAAGTGGCTCCCATGTGAGATCCCCAAGGTGCGCTGCGTTAACATCACCCAAAAGTATGACCGCCGGTGATCGGTCATCATGATCAGACCGGTGAGGCCCATCTCACAGCGGCTGCATTGTTACCACTCGCTGCTCTCTATGTTTTGCCCCCAGGAGGGGTTCGCGCTGCTCTCTGCAGAGCTCATCTGCTCCACAGTGATAGAAATGCCTCCTCACCCAGGATGCTGTGGCTAGACCAGCTGGCTGTTCTCTAACTGCTTTCTGACAGTCTCATATACCCCCAAGCCGAACGCAGGATAATCACCCACCGTCGAGGACACCAAGCTACTTAGGCTGACTGAAGGCTTTGCAGTTTTAATCAGTCGTAGGCTGTTTATCTCCCGCTCGGAGTGCTCTCTGTGCGTTTGCATGTGTACCTGGATTCTCAATGAATTACACTCAGCTTCTGCATATGCCTTTTTGAAGACAGGTGCTGGATTATGTGGTGCATGTGATATATATTTATATATTTTTTTCTTTGCTACTTCCTAATGCAGAGGGCCCAAAGAGTTTTTTTTTTTTTTTTTTTTGGAAGGCTTTTTTTATCTCTTAAGCTCTGTGTCCTCTTCAAAGCTTCGTGCTTTGCTGTCGCTCTGGTATCATGTGTAGCCATGAACAATCACAGGTATGCGATCTATAAAATGGTTGTCTCTCACATCAGAGAAGAGCATGAGAAGCTTGCTTCAGTGGGAAAGTGCTGTTTTATGGCTCTCATGACGACCCCATTTCTTAACCGTGCTCTCAGGTTGTTTATGTTTGGGGCACTTTGGTGGCCTAAATTGTTTTTCTTTGAGTTTTTGTAGCCTGTGTCATGGTTGATTCGATTTTCTGCATTACAAAAAATATTTACTTTTTAAAATTTTCTGTCTGCAGGAAATTGAATGAAATCTTGTCTGCACTTAAGTTGCACCAATTGCCTTGGGGTTTTGTGTAATTTGAGCTCTCGGCTTCATATTGACAGAATCCATGCTGGCTGTCTCTATTTCCTTTGTCTCTGCGTGAACCCCGATTTAGCGGGAGTTCATTTCTCAGATCTGCGTGGCGTATTTTGTTGTTATCTTTAGGCAAACACTCAGAGCACTTGGGCCTTGTACATTTACTGCTAAAGTGAATGTGTCCCTCAAGCGCTAATCATTGTGAAAACAGTGAGCTCATTTGTTGAAACAGGAGGGGGGTATGGGGGAGGGAAAAGTAATGCTTTAAAAAAAGAAAAAACAGTTGATGGGAAAAAGTGTTTTTTCATTATCCCCGGAGGACAACAACCACCAATCAAAAGCGGCACACCACCTGCTCTCAGTCTTCTTGCAAGTGCTTGAATACACATTATTAGACCACCATAACTCATGAACAGCAGGGGGGAAAGGGTTGAATATTAAGCGACCTGTCTGGTTCCTGGATCTCTCGTTGACGGGAAGCAGAAAGTTTTTTTTCTTTCTTTTTTTTTCTCAGCTCTCTGCAGGCTATGGGGTCAAAGACCAAACAGTTTCCCTGTAATAGTGCTCTGTAGCCAGCTGGGCCAGAGAGAAAGACCGCTTACGGGCACCCCTAATGGGCCAGAGCTAAAAGAAAAGATGACAGCTACCCCACCACCGAGGAATGTCACCTCTGTGACACTGTTATCATTCAGCTTGTGTGTTGTTTTTGACATTACGGCTGCTTTCTCACAGCAGTTTGCTTCTGCTTTAAGACGAAGGGATTTCGACTTGAGAGATAAGACCGAAACTTCAGTTCAGTCTTGTCTTTAACCCGTAGTTGATTCAGCGTTTGTGAAATACTTATTATCTGTTTTTAACAACATATCTAACACCTCCCTCTTCGTGTGGCATCTTGATGGTTAGACTCATTCAAGTCCCCCGACAGTATGATGTGTAAGAGCTTCTGTCAGGACCAGAGACCTGATTGGCGCAAGGAGGTGAAGGCACAATCGGGCGTGCATCGAGGTTATCTGTCTTCTTTCAATATCTGGACATGAATATTCCAGATCTCCTCTCCAGCTTGGCATGAAATCACTCTGTGCCAAAGTGTGTGGGTGCGTTGGCACCGGTTCAGTTCTCTAGTGGTTTGCTTGGCCAACTGTTTTTCTCTTTAATCCTAATTTTCTACTCTGTATTTTTGTCTGTTGAACTTAAATGCACTGTAACACAATGGGTGAAATTTGCCAACTGCACAGCACTTTCTAAAAATGGAGTCGTTTAGTAAATTGTGGGAACATGTAAGTGGCTCTCATTTGTTATGACTGGCAAAAGTAACTGTCTGTCTCATATTTCTCCTGTCATTGAGAAACACAAGAATAAACGGGATACTTCCGATACAAGCAGACCGAACTGTCGCACACGTCGACGCAGCTGGCGTGTAAGAATAGATTTAGGCCTCTGAAGATGTTTTCAGACAGAAAGCGAAGCTAATTCTCGTCTTGCTTTATTCGTATCTGTTTGTGCACTCTGATTGATCTCAGAACCCAGCAGGAACTCTAACTCTTCCTGTTGCTTTGCTTCAGTCTACCTCCGTTTTCCTCTCCTCTCATCTGCGTACATTCATGATTTGGGAGTCATAAAACCTCGGGATACTAGGTGCACATTTTCAGCCCAGTTGAAACATTTCCAACTGGCGTGCTTTTGCCTCAGTCTGCGCCGCACAGATAAACACAGGGTTTGTGTCCAGTCTTTGGACTGACCTCTTGTTCTGTCTGAATACATCTCAAGTGTGTGTCTGATAGGGCACAGTTGCCACTGTGCCCTTTTAGAGGAAAACTCAACCTACTGTATACATCAGAGGGTGTTGAGACGTCTTGGGGTGTGGAAAAAAGTTGTTACGCCTTTTGTGGCTCCAGAAGAATTCTGACATGTAATCTTCATATCATGACCTTGCCTCTCATTCTTATAATTGTTGTTGAACACCTAGATCCTCCCTTATCAACTCCAGAGTTCCTTTGACAGAGAAATCAAGTCATTCTTAGCGATCATGGCAGTGCTCTTTTTGGTGACGACAAACAACAGCCTGAGTCTATTCACGTTGTTTCACTCTCACACCCCCTCTGCTAGCCTAATTTAATTTACTGACTTTACTTAGTTCTGCCCACATGGTACAAGTGTGGAGGAGACAGGATAGCATTGAAGGCAAAACAGCCCCAGGTCCAGCTCTCATGAAGAGGCGGGGAACAGACGGCAAAAGAGCCCATCCCTTCTCCGTAATTCCCCATAAATGGGAAGCATGGCTTTTGAGACTTTGACATGGCTGCTGTTGGAAGTCCAGATGAGACAAGCTCAGGCCCTGGAGCAGGGATAACGCAGGCTTGTCCTTAGAATTTTTCCCATGGTGATAAGGACTTGGCCAGATGTTGGCAATAGACATTCACACTTTCACTTTGACTCTGTATGCAAGTCAAAGGAGCCCCTGTGTGTGTGTGTGTGTGTGTGTGTGTGTGTGTGTGTGTGTGTAAAGTGGCAGATCTAGAGAGAACAAATCTGGTAAGGCGTTTAGTGTGCCAAATTATGAATGACCCTGCCACCTCCTGATAATTCCTGACTGAAACTACAAGGACACGCCGCGCCATAGGGACAGTGAAAGGTTTCCAACTTGATTTAGGCCTCTTTTGAAGTTTGGCTCCGTCAATGGGGAAAACAGCATATTATAAGACACCACAGTGTTCTCTTTCATGTATCGAGCTGAAAGGGATGCTATTGAGTGTTTAAGGGAGTCCTTTGATATGTGAGATGCTCCGTGCCTTGTGAAAGGATCCAGCTTATGATTTGAGTCAATATGTGTGCGAGCGCTTTAATGCCTGCTCCCTGCCGGTCCATTGTTTTGTCAGAAATGTTACGTACAGAAGGCTCAGGGGGGGATCAGCCTTGATGGGTGCTCAACAGCTCACATACGTGAAAAGAAAAGACGCCCTGCTCCTTATTTCATCAACAAGGTTTTTTCTTTTTTTTGTCTGATGGTGGTAAACAACATCCCATGCGCAAACCTGTTTGGGTAGTTTTGATATCAAGTGTCCCGTCCAAGGTTTAGAGGACATGATTAAAACGAAGGAAGGAGTAATTTGTCTTGATTACACGTTTCTTTTGTTGGCAAGCTTTTTGCCTTGTTGAACTGATGAGTGACATTTCTTATTTTCCCCAGAAGGCCTTTTAGTCTGCATTTATGGGTTGGGCACACAAAGATAGTAACATTATAAAACCCTTCCTTTTGTGTAATTGTGTTTTTCTTATACTGCTGTTTTTATGTTTTTGAAAGAGAGGCTACATTAACTATGATTACAATTCCTCTGCAGAGAACCCCAAGACTGTGGGCAGGATGTTTATTAAAAACAATTTAAACGTTGTGTGTGTGCATGAGATTAAGCATATGTGTGTGCGTGGGTTCGTGTCTTCTGTGTACAAGCGGGAGAGGCAGAGAGAGAGGACTTTGCCCTTCTCTCCCATCTTTACCATCTGGTTTGTATAGCATTTGACTCAGGCGTTAATCATTGTGCCTTGGGGCCACCTCTGCTCTGACAACAGCTGGAAAAGGGAGATGGACCTGTTGATGTCCATCTGTCCTCATGTCTGTCAGTCCTCTGCACTGCTGTATTAACTGTATCCATGCAGCTGGAAGGATCATGACCTTGGTGTTTCTTGAAAAACAGCTGGATGGGCCTCCCTGGCACTGCTCCCTCTATTCGTAATCTCTCTCAGGCCTCCACTTCCTTCAGGTCACCCAGTGACTCTATACTACTATTCAAATGTTTTTAGGTTTACTCACTTCAGCAGTGTAGCTGAATGTGTTTAAAATGGAAGTATGAACAAAGCTGAATATCTGGTAGACTTTATGGGCCAGTTTATTGCTTCACATAAAATGAAAAGTAAACAACTGCAGCCGTGGGTACATGGCAACATGACATGTTTGGACACTATATCCCGATACCACAAATCCATGTATAAAGAGCACAAAACCACAATAAAATGTAGTGTAGCAAGATCTAAACATTTTAGATCTTTTTGCTAGTGTGCAGCTTACCAAAAGATTTGTGTCTTGTGACACACGTGATGCCTCTTCTTGTTTTTACCAAATGGTGTTTCAAAAGGTTATCCATCTGGTAATATCACAAATGTATTTCATGGCATTGCATCACTTAACATTGTGACATCAGTTAATGATGAACCTTTTGGCTAACATGGGCACAGTTATAGTCCCAGGGTAACCACTGTTTTTTAACACAAGATATTTCAGTGAGGTATGTTGGAGGCATCCCAATCTTATAACTGTAACATGTCCTCCTCCAATCTTTGTTTTCCTCCCATTAGTCGCCTGGAAGATCTGCAGAATGAGAGTTCCTCTTAAAGACAGTTAATAGAAAGGAAATTGATTGTCTTTCTCAATGGACATCTAACGTAGTGTTCTTCTCTCTATCACACAATAGCCAAAAGACATTCCTACATTCCAACACATGCCCTGTGTTGAGGCTCCTTTCAGAGAGATGTAATGCTGTTTTTTCCTTGAACGTGGAAGCAGTGCTCTTTCAGTTGCGGTTTCTGAAGTGTCCAGATATTAGTCTGATTCCAGTGGATCTAGATGGAAGTAATGCAAAATGATGACTTATGCTGGATTTTGTTGTCAATATGTCAAATGATCACATAAAAAGAGGAGAACTTTTTTTTTTTTTAACATGGCATGTTATCAGTTATTTGTGTGATGGTTTTATGCAGTCTAAATTTGGTTGTTCCCCATTTCAATTCTGAGAAGTCCCCTGAACAGACTTCTTGCATTATGAGCAGTAAAAGAGAAGGTGATGGTCAGTGTGGTGTTGCATTTGTGGTGTTGCTGTTGAGACATTTTGATAAGATTATACTTTAGAGGTGGAGTTGTGTCAGTAATTATTTGACAATTGTAGCACCTCTATTATGGACTTCGAGTTTGATTAAAAACAAAACAATATTAACAAGTGATAATACTGTGTGGTGGTGCAGCACACTGGAAACTACATCCTGGGCAAAACCCTGCATTTTTTGCCGACACACATCAACTTCTTATTAACAGGTTTTAAAAAAAATAAAAGCTTTGCATGTGTCAGTCCTGAAATCTGGTCAGTAGGAAAAACCCCACACTAAAGTTGACCTATTGCTTAGAGTTCATCTTCTCCTCTCAGTTGCTCAGGCAAACATGTGTGAAGCAGTCTTGTGCGACTCTGCAGTGTGACTAATCCCAAATGAACATGATGTGTTCCTCATGGTGCAGCTTTATGGATCGATTTATAATTGAATTTTACTTATTTATGATACTGTGGCAGCTGTGACAGTTCTGTAGCAGTGTGCAACAGATGGCCCTGTGTGAATAAAACACTGGCGGGATTCTTGAGCCTTCAGGGACTGCATGGAAGTGTCTCAGATCATG
The DNA here is from genome assembly GCA_023238725.1 of Scortum barcoo. Taxonomy (NCBI): domain Eukaryota; kingdom Metazoa; phylum Chordata; class Actinopteri; order Centrarchiformes; family Terapontidae; genus Scortum; species Scortum barcoo. Next base: position 22,714,458 of record CM041536.1, on the reverse strand, counting down.
CATGTTACGTTATGTCCATGTATAGATAACTCCCAGAGAATGTTAACTGTGTGCCGCTCTCACACAGTTGGGCGGGTAGTGCTAATCCTGACGGCGCTACATGTTAAAAGCTGTTAGGTATGTATAGAAGCTCCCTTTAAGCATCCGCATACGTCACGTATTTATTTAAAGGTTAATTTGCTGTAGAAGCACACAATGAGTGATTGATCCTTCCCTTCCCATCCTTCGTGCTATGTATAATGTGGGTGACATTTAGGCTTTATTGGGACCCTGCTGCTGCGCCAAGAGTGGTGGCCCTTGAGTTCTATTTCTGACACACTGTTTGGGTTTCCTTGGTTTTATCAAAGGGGAGAGCAGTGTGTCGTAGCTTATTATGGGCACATTGGGTTTGGCCAGCTCCAGAGCAGCCGGGCTTGTGGAAAAGGCTACCATGGAAGTTAGGCCTTCCTCGCCTGCTCGTGTGTCTTTTTAGCCAAAGCTCCCCATGGAAACAATAGAAACATCACTTGCAGCGCATGAAACATGTTAAAAGATGTGTATGGGTTTTGGTGCAGGGTCATTTCATGTAGCAACAGAGCCATTTGTAGACAAAGTTGTCAGCTGGTTGGGAAAGTAAGAGTCTGGTATGTGTGGAACTTTGGTTTTGGCTGGAGCCTTCTTTTTTTTGTCTTTCACAGTATACTTCATTATTCTTACTTCCATACAGTTCTCCCGGAGTGACGCAATGAAAACCTTTTTGGCGTTTTCCATTCCTAGTTAATCATTAAGTTCATCTCTGGTGTTGGAGACATGCATATTTGTACTCGGGGTGGTGTAATTGCACGGCAATATAATATAATAAGATAATGTTCCTTTTTTAACTAAGGAAGGGCGTTGTTGGTTTTTTGCGTGAGTGTTTGCTTATTATGTTCCAAATTTATCTGAACAAAAGACTCATGAGGGTTGAGGCATATTCGGTAAGTTGGGAGGTGTGTGTGTGTGTGTGGGGGGCAATGGAGGTCCAGGCTGAGTGAGTGAGGCCCGGCCTTTTTCCAAAATGGGATTTTCAGAATTCTCTTAATTCCAGGCAGGCTGCTCCTGTGGCAGAGGGTAAGTGCTGCCAGCAGCCATTCTCCGCACTCTGTCTTCATATTGATCTGCCTCCGGGCTCCAGAAATGGAGATTCCTTAAAGCCAGCCGTAGTCTAATGACATTACTCAACACCACCCAGCACACACACACACACTCCCCACCCCCACCCCCACCCAACCACCACTAACCACCCTCCTCCCTCCCCTTTTTAGATCTCCCTCCGTTCTGCTTTTTTTTTTTTTTCTTCCTCTCACTGTTATCTAATTAAAAGCTTTTCTATAGAGGGTTGGTCTTGGCCTCCAGGCGCAGGGTACAGTCCAGCCGGTGGTGGAGTGATAGTGTGTGCGTGCAGCAGCAAATGTGGGTGCCTGTCTGCACGTGTGTGCATGTACATGTCTGCTCAAATAGGCTTAATTCTGGCTGAGCCGGTGAACCAGGAAAAGGGTTAAAGGACTGTGGACAAGCGGTCATGCAGGAGTATGAGCTTAACTAAGACAGGGCTGCAAGAAGGGAGGTAATGAGAGAGGGTGGGAGAGCTGCCCCTGCCCTGATAGGCAGCTGAACATGATACTGGGTCAGGGAGTATAGTACAGAACTTTTAGGGAGTGGTTATAGATAGTGAGAGAGTGGGGTCAGCACAGGGTTGTTAGATGATATCAATTCATTCTTTGTTTCCTAACTGCTTGCTGTGCTCCCATTATACAGCACAGGTGTGTGTGTCTGTGTGTGTGTGTGTGTGTGTGTGTGTGTGTGTGTGTGTGGCATATTTCAGACTTTTTCAAAGTTTTTGCTTTGTCTTCCCTACAAAATCTTGAGGCAAACACTGAAACATGTCATATTTTTGAGAGTGACGCAGGCAGACAGGCAGACAGGCAGACAGAAAGCGACAAGATTCCTCAAGTGCTTTGGGATTTTCCCTATTCCCACCTTACAGACTAAGGCACAGAGGAGAGGCTGGGAGGGGGAATAATGGGAGGGATGCAAAGGAGGTGGGCTAAGTAAGAGAGGAGGGAACAGGGGACACAAAAAGAGGCAGGATAAAAAAAGAGTCAGACTCTTGAGCATAGAGTTGAAGCAGGTGGTCTAAAGAGTCAGTGCAAGATATGTTCTGCAAGTGAGTGGTGCTGTGTTGATCTTGCAGCCTTTAAAATATATTAGATGCTCAGTTTTCAACTGCAAGACTGTAGATGGACCTTTTGGGCTTCGCTTAGCTGGTAAGAATCATTTTGCCAAATAACTCAATTCCTTTTGCGGCTCATCATGCTGTTTTACTATTTTCACACTTTCTGCTATATCATCCTGCCTCAGTTTGTGAAAGGCCACAGGTGTAAATGGTAGATGTGCAGGGTAGAACAGAACTGAATACATTTAATTTCATTTTAGCCATTCATTTGGGATTTTTAGATGCTTGTCATTCAGCCAAGCATGATGAATGTGATGAGCTCACTGTAGTGTATAAAATGAAACTGTACCTCCTGTATTGTCAGCAATAATAGTCTTAAGGTCAGTTGTACTATTTAATAAAATGTGTAGATTAAGGCATGTTTCTGAAGTAGAATATAAAAATCATTGCACAAGATAGTTCTTTTATTGTAATGTATTGAAACCAAGCCACATGTTGATGTTGAATAAGTGCAAACCTGATTCAACACCATGATGCATGTTGCATGAGATGTTAAAACGTGCAAGAATTTGACTTAAAGTACTGATTTTAAATTTTAAATAATGTTATGCAATTCATGAACATCTGCTCACAGTAACTAGGTATTGATTTCTGGTGAGTCATGAGGTGGTTTGATTATAAAAACAGTAAGAAGTAAAGATAAAATGAATGATAAATGAAAAAGCTGCGTTGTTGAGAAATTCATCAGAAAAGTCATTTAACATTTCCTGTGTTTTTTTTATAGATAACATTTCCTGCTTGCGTGTTGCAACACAGTGATTCAAAATACCATCTCACAACAATTAACTGGTGCTTGTGCAAACCTAATTAAAAGTTGACTTCTCTATTAACTAAATGTAAACACACGTGATTGTGCTTGAATGAAAAGCCATTTGCATTCCCTCCTATTAGTCCTTTTACCTTGACATAATAGGTTTTCAGTGACTGGAAGGCAATTATCAACCACATTGACTCACAAGAGGCTACACGGCTCAACTCTGCTGCACTCCATTGTTGTCTTATTTGCATGGGCCAGTATGATAACGGTCACCTCACTGAGCCGTGGCTAGCTTCTCCCTCCAGTTCACCCTCCACACACACACACACACACACACACACAATAATCCCACACTAGGGCAACCCAACCTAACCTGCATTCCTCTCATGTTCACCTGATAAGTGTGATGTGTGGGAGTGGGTGTGTTGGTGTATCTGTGTGGATCCTCTGTAGTCCCCTCAGATAAGCACTGCTACTTTTCTTCATTCACTTTTTCAAGGTTGAGGTCTGGTGTAGAGATGCTGTTTAAAAGCAGTATTGGGGTATTGCTGTGTTCTGCATGAATTACTGAATGATTGCATTAATGACAGATTTTCAACAAGAACCAGGAATTACATTTTCTTGAAGTCTTGAAGACACAGATAGCGTTGATCTCTCAGGAGCCACGAAGTGTTCGTTTCAAGACATCTTTTTGGTCTTTTAAACTTGAGGGACGTGTTCTGAGTCATCGTCCTAATTAGGTGAACAGATGGAAAGAGCACTTCACATTTTGGCTCCGCAAAGAGAGCAAATTAGACCCTCCAGAAATAAGACAAGGTCGTCTTTCCCGCTCAATTATAAGATGTATGTCCTTCCATTGTATCTTCTCTCAGAAGCACCCTGAAGTTAAAGTTAAAATAAGTGGTGGCAGGTTGACTGTTCATTTCAGTAGGCAGCATGGTACAAGGGGAGGATATTAGCAGCGGGCAGCTTTAAAATGTTACCTTGGTCACATGATTTGTGGTGAAAGGCAGGGTCAGAGGTCACAGTGACGGATGTGGGTTTAAGATTACAGACTGGGGGGTAGGGTCAGCATGGTTGGGGCTGCCTTTCAAGTAAGCAGAGGCAGAGCACAAATCAAACACTAAACTTTTTTTTTTTTTTTTTTTTTTTTTATTGAAGCAGGTTTAACAAGTTCCATGTTATTATCCAGTTGCTGGTAACAGGAGGAAAGGGTGTGTTTGGGGAAAATGGTCAGAGGTCTAATGTGTTGCCATCTGGATGACAGGCCATGGGACGATATAGAACACCTGGTGGAGATGAACATAGGCAAGATGGAGAAAAGAGTGGTAGGAAGAAAAACAAGAAATGATTAAAAAACATCTATAAATTGGAAAAGACAGAAATATGAAGTGCTGGCTTATTGCATGTGCAAATAGGTTGAAGTGTGATCATTGTTTGCAAATGTTGTATTGAAGTTTATGTTTAAGCACTTTGAACGGTTTGTTTAAGTCAAAGGACATAAAAGAAGAAGTCGTCTGAGGTTGCTGAAGTGTGAGAATTAGACAAATTAGAAGTGTAACTTCAGAGTGAGACACGAGGCAAACTTTCATGTGCTTGAACACACCTTAAAGCCTGAAAGCAGTTGGAGTGTAATCAATGTAAGTATCTGAAAGTTTAAGATGTGTGTGTACATGTAAACAGTGGAAGTAGATGAACACCTGAAGACCTGAAGAACCGCAGGTGAACCATCGGTTGATTATGGAGTGAAAGCAGCTCAAATGACAGTTTCTGTCTAAGTAATGAATGAGCATGAGACAAATGTAATTGAAATTAAGCAGTAAAGGCAAATAGAAATTTGAAGAGGAACTGAAAGAGATAATGATAGTGGTTGTGGGTGTGTGTGTGTGTGTGTGTGTGTGTGTGGATGAATTTCAGTCAGCAGTTATAAGATGTCCAGTCTCTTTTATGAAAGGTTTTGTTGTTCCTTGGTTCTGCCATCGGGTAGAGACCCTGGCATTTATCTCCAATGACACGTTGAAGGCCGCGTCTAGACAGAGCGTGACATCATCCCGTGAGCCTGGCACCTCCCACGTCCTCCACGACCGTAGCAATCTGCACTGTTAAGAAATGCTGAGGTAGTGATGTTACGGCAGCATTGTCAGCAGAGCGGTGTGTCCCTTAGGGGTTGCTCCACCTAAGCTTGTTTGTGTTGTTCAGAGGAGGCTTTGCAGAAAGTAAGCCAGCAAAGCAGTCAGCATAAAAGCCGGTCCTGCTGTCCCTCCATGTAGACGGTCGGGCCCATTAATGTGCAGGAACTCAAAAGGGAGGAAGGCCACAGTGCTGTAGCCATTCAGCTTGAGCCAAACACACAACCAGACCCTCCTGCTGAGGTTTCTGCAGCCATGGCCTCGACTGTGCCTGTGGCTCTGATGTCATCTCGGAGCAATTTCTTCCCCTGGCCTTTTCCAAACCCTGCTGTCTGCTAGGAGACCCCCCACCCCTGCCCACCCAATGCCACACACGCACAAACTTTATATATCCCACCATCTATATGAACACTGCATGAATAAAAGAGTTGGAAATGGACTTGATACCTCACTATATCAAATTACTCTGCCTGGCACAATGTATACAAAGCCTGTTTTGTATTGTAAGAATACCGCTCAGAGTCATTATGACCGATTTTTGGGGGGCCTGCGGCTGAATAGGGCTTGGTAATGGAGCAGTGGGAGAGCTGACAAAAGCAGTCCTCCACCGCTGCCACCACCGCCACCACCACCACCACCTCCCCTCCTCTCACCAGCCTGGCTCAGATTGTAGTGTTTAAACACATAAGGTGACAAGGAGAGCTGTTTGTCTAACAGTGTGTGCGTGTTTGTGTCTCCAAGGCTATGGGAAGACGAAGGAGGGCATGACTGGAATACATTGTAGAGTCAGAGGTGTCATTAAGCGAGTGGTTGAATGACTGTGTGGGTTGCCTGTGTGTGTGTCTCTCCCTAAAATGCAAACTTGAGTGCTCTCTTCTGCTTTGTGCCAAGTACACAAACATTGCACTGGTTAAAAAGCACCATACTTATAACAAACAAATGGATTTTATTTTTATTTTTTTACTTTGAGGTGGATAAATGGATTGATAAACATTTTCTTGCCATTGTATTTCAGCCCTTCCATCATCCTCCCTCACTCCTGTCCTAACTCTGACTTGCTGCTGCTACGCGGGTTAGGACTTCAGCAACCATTCAATTTACAAATCCCTGGAATCTGACTTGCATTCGGGCAGGTGTCCAGACAAGCCAAGGCCGCTTTGGGTGGACAAATCAGATTTCTCTATTCTTGCCACCGGGGGCTCTTCTGTTCTCTGTGAGAACGTCTGACAGAGAGTCAGCTGGGGCGGCAATAGAAAGCAGTCACACTGAGATCCAGAACCATAAAGGCATAACCAGTCGTGGGCAGATATGTCAAAAGGGTCCTCTTAGAATGCAGGTCAGAGACGAGGCTGACCTCGGGGGTTGAGGAAGGATAAGGAAGAAATGCAGAGGAAAGAGAGAAGGGGAATGTACATATACACATAGACACAGAATATGTTGGTAGGGGGTTGTAGTGGCCAGACAGGCCGTAGGGGCAAAGGCTGGTCCCCTGATGGGTGTCTTTCAGTGTGCCCAGGCTGGGTGGGAATGAGATCTGACGGGTGTGAAATGGTTCTCTCTCCCAGTGACCCAGGCCCCTGCAAGGTCCAGCCTGCTAACACTGTCGCTTTGTCCCTCAGAGTCTCAGTCTGTATATCAAAGGGTGCATAATGACCAAGCTGGGACTGTATGAATGCCGCAGGAACTGATGGCATCATTGATGACAAGTCAATTAACATTTCTGATTACTACAATGTTAAAGGCTTGGGAGGTTTTATTTGAGCATATTGAGTCTGGGATGCCCAGTGCTAACGATTTGTGCAAGTGAAAGTGGTGTGAAACGGTGATGTCTTGAAGGCACCAAACTGCTCAGTTGATAACGGAAACTGCTTGTTTTAACACCCCAAGTAGTCAGGCATCCTGAGAAAACTGTCATCTATTTTGTCTCAGCTTGTTCAGTGTATGTTGCTTAACTCTGACTGTGCAAGGTACATTTCTTTGGAAATACTCTATGAGAAGGACTAGCTCACTTACTGAGCTCACATTAATCACATTTCTGTGTTAACCAAGTCCTGGAGATGATGACATCCATTTTGTTTGCTGGGAGAGAACAGATGGGTAGCATTGGCAGAGAAATGTCACACCAAATGCAAATATAGCACCTTGTTGTTTCTGTGTTTGCTGCTGTTCTGACTGTTCTTGCTCTTTCCCTCTGCTTTAAAAGAACGCGCACCTCATTGGCGGATGATGACGATAACCGTTATCTTAATGTTTTTTTCTTGCAAGGAAACGGATGGACGTGTGCACAAATGTACACAGATTAGGATCAGTCTGATACGTTATCTGAAGACGTGTTGCTTCATCAATCTGTCCCCTCTCAGCTTAAATTAATTCATCTGCCAGAAGTGGTTTGTCTTCAGAATTAAAGTCACAGCTCATTTCTTCAGGTGAATATCGGTCAAGTATGAGACTAACATCACTTTAAATGGATTTAGAGTGAATTAGGGTGGAATGAACACATGGTAGCTTGACAACAAGGCATGTAATGGAGAATGTCAGAAAAATGATCTTCCGAGGTGTGGTTCACTTGTTGTGGTTCACCGTGGTGTTTTACCGTGGTGTTTTGTACGTATGGATACACAAAACTTAACCTCTGACTTAAGCACAACACCATGACGCCGGAGTTTTCGCTTTTCCAGCCTGGCAAGTCATGCTGTGTTATATCATTCTTCTCACATACGACTTAATCTACCTCCTGCCTTATATTCCTTTTCTAGTGACTTTCAGGTGCTAAAGACCGTCTAATGCGTGCTCAGCTGAACAATGGTAGTAATCTGCTGAAAGTTTTCTGGAAGGAGGACTCGCGTATGTGACTAAAACTGCAATCAGAGCTTAATAATGGAGATAATGACAGTGTCAGCTGAGGAAAAGGCTGGATTTTTGATCCTCCCACTAATACTAGAGTTATTATGGAGAAGGGAAAGGGAGATGTAGTAAGGAGAGAGATGGGGAAATTATAACTTAGACTCCTTTTTTTTGAAAGGTGGATTTTTTTCAAACTCGCTCCAAGTGTGTGTGTTTTTGAGACTTAAAAATGGCGAGCAAAGCAGCGGGGGGGAGAATGAATCCTCTTGGCAAATGGTTTGGTGTATGCCATGTCGCTCCAGCTGACTCATCTCCTCTGTCCGCCTGTTGTTGTTCCCGCTGTCCTAAAGCTGTCAGTGAGGAGACCCGAGAGTGCAACAATATCATATCCATGTGTCTGTCGCTGCCATTTCCATGTTTCTGGGAAATGTGTTGAAATTTGCATTGATTGTGGATTCTGTTGTGAGAAAGCTAGTGAGCTGATGCTACCCTACACAACCTGAGGCTGCTCACAACCCGGTGTAACAACCTGGGAATGACCTGTCCAACGTGGCGTGCCTTAGTCCTTACTCACATCCTCTAACAGTCTAATGCGGCAGCAAATTACATACTACATGACATGCTATGTGGGGGCTGTGTGAAAGCTGTGTGTCATATTAAGGTGTTTCTGTCATTTTGCTGTGTAAAAAGTCTCACTACTTTCTTCTCCTCTTCCTCAGGTCCAGAATGCTGAGAAGAGGATGAATCCTCCAGGTCATCTGCGACATCCTTGTGTCTTTGCTGCTGTCCCTCCCCGACAGCCCTCTTGTCCCAGCGGGGCACCATCTGCCTCCTCACGCTCCCCCCATTGCCCCTGCCCTCAGTAGTGACCACCCCAGAGTGGGAGGAAAGGCAAACCGGCCCCTTTAAATATGCCTGGATGGAGGTCTCAGTGGCGTCTCGTCCTGCTGAACTCCCTGACCTGTGGCCTGGAGATCTGTGTGGCAGCTGGGATCACATACGTGCCCCCGCTGTTGCTGGAGGCTGGAGTGGAGGAGCGCTACATGACCATGGTGCTAGGTGAGGGCTTGATAAAGGCTGGATGTGGTGGATCTGGGTACAAGGCATCAGAGTATGTCTGTGCATGCAAGTGTTTTTCTTCTGCCTTATTCTTTCTCACACATATGAATCATTTGTCCCTCTCTGCCCCTTTCTGACAAGGTATTCATTAAACATGAAAGGACAGACTGCTGAACTGCCTGGATTCTCCTCTGTGGCTTGTTTACTGACCACATGAGTGATTGTTTCTTGTCCAAGTGTTTCAAATGACAGGTTTCTATAGCCCTCAAGGGCCATTTATTACTTTGTGCATTGTCATAGGGCGGAAAAGAAATGAGATGTTATTTTAATCAGTCTGAATTCCTTGTTTGCTGTGGTTACATTAAGGCCATAATACAAATGGAAAGCTATTTCATTAGCTGCTATTCACAAGAAGCATTGTACTTTAGAAAAGAGTGTACCCTCTGAGGAATGTGTGTTTTTGCAAATTAGTTTGATACACAATGACGTGACCTTGCCCAGTGGTAGCCAAGTTTGTGTGGTGGTGGGGGGTGCAGAGAGGCGTAACGATGCCACAGGGCTCCCATCTTCTCCATTCAGGTCATAAAGACATAATTGAGGCCGTTCCACAAATCAGTGGCCAAATCACCTGTTGTTTTGTTGAGGTGGTAATCAGGCGCTAATTTAAAGGCAACGGGAGGTCAAACTGCCGGAGGAGGAGCCACAATTTTCAGACAGATTTACACATGGTGTTGCTTAATGCAGTTCATGGAATTCACTTTACATTTAACGTTGTAAAACTGAAACTATGATTTCATTTAATGCCTCTTGTTTGCTTTTCTGTTAGTGAAGATCATGAAATGCTGTCATTATCATTGTTGATAAAGGACTTTTGTTGTGTTTAATCAATGTATTTTGTCAATGTTTTTATAGGGAAGATCCATTTTTATGCAGTAAAAGTCTACTTAGTGACTATTCTCACTAAGTAGACTTTTACTGCATAAAAATATATACATATATAATTACATATATATGCATATAATATTTACAGCCTGTGTTGCCCGCCTTGATAACATATTCGCTCAACCCCCCTGTATCACAGCTTACTTGTGTTTTTCTATAGTATTTTATCTGGTCACTCATACTAGCTGCTGTAGGATCTATTGTGAAATGAGCCGAACACTGATATTTAAAAGCAGTTTTCACTGTAGCAGCACTTCAGATGCATTAGGATGACCTGAAGAGCCATTGAGTCTGTGTTCCTCTGACATTACACTTAAATAGGGTTGGAAAAAGGGTTGTTTTCAGCTGGGAAGCGCAAAACATTGTTTTTACTGGTTTAAAGATGTGGACAACCCATCTGGAGTGTAAATATTGATTTGAGGTGCAAAACAAATGTTTCCAGCATGTTTTGTTTTCAGGGGAACAGCGTACACAGAGAGGTGACAGACATTTTCCCTTTTTTCTTCAGTTTAAACCGCTGTAGTGTCAGATTGCTGCTGAGCCAAAGAAGCTAGTTTAAAGTAATGTTGAAAGGTAACTGTTGCTGACAGATACAAGTGGTGGACATAATTTAAGCAACAATGATGGCACACATTCCACTACAATACAATTCAGGTTTGCAGTAAGTGCTCCATTTGTGAAGCTCAGAAGAGACATGTTTAGTTTAGACCGTGCAAGAAAGGCATTGATCCAATTGTATGGTGTTTTTTGGGGCTGAAGTTTGTGGTGGATGTCTCATATTGCACTGTGCGTAAAGCCGTTTATTGTTTTTAATTTGTGTAGAAATGCATGAAAATGACATGCATAACAACATGCAAGCTAAACTGCAGAAAATTAAAAACCTCCTATCTAAGGTGGTATCATTTTTTTACAATGTTATATCCAGAAATTCTGGGAAGGCTCTTGAAAAGTAGCTAATCTTGCTCTGTGTGTACTGCATGTCTGTGTGACGTACACACAACCAATGTGCAGCTGGTGATCGTACATTATGTTTCTCGCATAATTCAGTTTAGTGTGTTTTTTTACTTTAGTTGCCTCTTACCCTTAATTCTAACAATAGTCCGTACAAATTTATTAAAACTGTTTGTAATGAAGATGTTAAGAATGACATGTTTGTATGTACATACACACACCCATAGGGTATATATTAACACACTGTAACTGAGTTTACTTGCAGAGGATGTGAATAGTTGCATTATCCTGTCAGATTAAATGGCATTCACATGGTCTTCACTAAAGGCGTCTCTTTGAGACATTGTCTTGTGACTATACAGATGATAGATACAATTCCACCAACCCAAAAGGCTCTATGTGGATGACAGAAGTGACTATTCAAGTATAAAAATTAAACAATATACACTTCTACTCTTCCGTTTCTCTAACAGCTGCTGGTGATATGAAGAAAAATTATTTCATTGTGGAGTTCCTCCCGAACAGCCCACACTGTAAGCCAATCTGGAAATGGCACTCAACCCAATTCCCATCTCCCTGTATTATAATGGAGTGCCTGAGTGTTATTTGAATGAAGATAGATATTGTGTCTTGGGAGGGTTAAAGCTAATTTCCCCAAGCAGTAGTGTCAGGTTCTCAGATGGCTGCTTTCTACTTTATCTAATAGCCATTTGTTGGCTGCTTCATCCTCCAGTTGTTACTTTCTTTCTCTAGTTTCACTGTTGGGGGATAGATACACACTGCTGAGGCATCCGTTACTCCTGTTATTTTAAGCATATTTAGGTGTGTATTTCAGTAACAAAGCACATAGTGGAATGTGACACGTGTTTTTTTATATTTGGTAGCATCATGTGTGGTGTGTGGGTTAGCTTAGACACCACACCCATTTATGTGTATGCATCTGTAAACAGAGCAAAGCAGCTTGCATTATACTCAGGCTGGAAAGAATGCCTTAGAATGAGTGTCTGTGTCTGTGTCTGTGTGTGTATGTGTGATATATATAGTATATTTTAGGGAGTTGAAAGCAGCTACTGAGTGGGGAGAGTGTGAGAGAGACTGTAAGTCTTACAGCTGTAGATGGTGAAGATTGTTATGATGGGACCTCCACAGCTGCAGCAGGAAGAAATGTGGTGGAGCTACTGACTGCCTGGCTGCAGTCAACTTGTCTGTCTTTCTCAAATTGCCCGCCTGTCTCTTTGTCTCTGTGCTTGTCTATGACCCAACTTTCCTGCCCCTGTCTTTGGGCCTTTCTTGAAGGGCTCTAGAGTGCTCTTTAGACACCAGAAACACATCTGTTGTCTTCCTTTCTCTGTTTCAGTTTCTTGTCAAACTGTAGAAAGACCTTGGTTAAGTTGTGTATTCCAGTCACATTTCTTTTTGATCCCCAGTGGTGCTGTTGAACAAGGATTTCATGAGGCGGTCCCCACATTGTTTGTATTTTGTGTTTTACATGCAGGAAGACAGACATGGATTCACAATATGGCCACACACAAAATGGCTTTTGATGGGAAGCACTGAGTGAAAACAAAATCGTGCTTGTCGATAATGAAAACTCCACAGGGTACCCTTTTTAAATGTCAGGCTGTAACCCCAAGATTGTGTTGTTTTAGAGATCATGTGTGTGTCTGTATGCAGACATGTTGTGTTCTAATTAGCCAGACCTGGCCACGTGTGGAGGATGAGCTGTGGGTGGGTGAGCTTCAGGCAGCAGGCCATCTGTAGGAACCAGCAGTCAGTGATGATGGCAGAGAGAACATGCAGTTCACCCCCTGGTAGAGCGGCAGCAAGGAGGACTTGAGGACCAGTAGAAGGCAGACTGAAAAGAAAGGAAAAAAATGCACAATAGTTGATGTATGCCACTAAAGCTGAACAGAGGTGTTAAAGACAGTGTTTTTGTCTTGGGATATTGTGAAAATCAGATTGGAAAATACGAGTGAAAATCTGCTCTGTCCCCATCCTCTAAATATTGTGTGCTTTACTGGTGTCGTCTGACTTCTTCTGTGCGCAGGTATTGGTCCAGTGCTTGGCCTTCTGTTCATCCCTCTGATTGGCTCGGCCAGTGACCACTGCCACAGCAGTTATGGCAGACGACGGCCTTTCATCTGGCTGCTGTCTCTGGGAGTCCTTCTGGCACTTTTCATCATTCCCCACGCCGACGTACTGGCTGCGCGCCTTGCCTGGGGTGGGCGCACCCTCCAGGTAGGATAACTCTTTATCATTTGTGATTGCCATTTTGGTGCATTTTAACGATGAGGGTACACAAGACAAGAAATTAACTGGTATCATACCATAATTATGTGTCACACACGTGTAACTTTCCTTGCTTTGTTGCAGGTGGGCTTCCTTATCCTTGGGGTGGGGCTCCTTGACTTTTGCGGACAAGTGTGCTTCACTTCACACCACTGGAGGCTCTTTTGTCAGACCTGTATCGTGAGGAGGAGGACTGCGGTCAAGCCTTTGCCATGTTCTCTTTCATGGCCAGCTTGGGAGGATGCATAGGATATTTGCTACCCGCACTGGACTGGAGCCGCGGCATGCTCTCCGTTTACCTCGGAGGCCAGGCCGAGTGCCTCTTCTCCCTCCTCATCCTCATCTTCGTCTCCAGCGTGCTCATCACCATGAAGCTGTCCGAGGAACCCTCATGTGCCAGCAGTGTCTTGGCGGGATCTGGATCATTACTGGACTCAGGGGCGGGCACGATGGAGGCCGGCCGGTGTGGCGTACCACGCTCATGCTGCTACCTGATCAAGTGCAAGCTGAGACTGCTGAAGTCTGGACCCCTGCTGTGCCTGCTGAGAACGTGCTGGTCCATGACCCCTGCCATCTATAGGAGCTACTGCCATGTCCCGCGGGTGATGAGGCAGCTGTGCGTGGCTCAGCTCTGCAGCTGGATGGCTGTCATGTCATTTATGCTCTTCTACACAGACTTTGTGGGGGAAGGCCTGTACGAGGGCGTGCCCAGTGCATTACCAGGAAGTGCGTCCAGGCAAAGATATGATGAAGGTCAGAGCCCCTCTTTATGCAGTACATTGAAGAATCATGTGTTATGTGTTGTTTTCAAACTTTTTCTTTCTAAATGTGTATAGCTCATTGTAACGCTCACACTAGATATTTTGGCCTTCATTAATCTCTCCACAGGTGTCAGAATGACATCACCACAAAAATCCACATACCCTAACAGCATATTACAAAACAAACTTCCATTGCGTTATTTAAACTCGGGGTACGTCTTACCCTTTTGTCATCCTAGCCTGACCTCCACCACCTGTCCAAACTGGACAGATAAACTAGCTCAGGGTCTTTCCCGACTGTGCTGCCCGCTCTGTCCCAGCTGGGCAGGATGCGCTCACATTCCTCAGGCACAGGTGGAAGACAGAGACGGAGTCTGTGTTCCTGCATGCCTACATGCCTTCCTGCTGCCCTCATTTTGGCTCCCGTCAAGGCTTAGGACATGCACAGCACAGAGTCAACCGTTACCATAGACTGTGATGCATGACTTCCCATGAGGTGTTGAACATTTTGCGTAGCTGTGCCACCAAACAAGTAGCAAATCCTTTGGCTAAATATGCTTAAGCCCAGGAATTTCAGGTATTACCTTCCACCCTTGCACTTTAGAAAGTGTAAACATACACACAGTCTTTATCCTTTCCTGTTTTTGCTCTGTAAATCAGAGATGTCACTAATCCTGCCAGACAGATATATGGCTATATTCCATAGCTATGCAAATGCTTAGCTGTATGATTCTACCTAAATATAACTTTTTAGATAGACTGGCAGATAAACCTGAACAAATCTGTTGTGTCAGTGGTGTAAGAGGGCCAAGCATGCTGGGGAAATCTGTTTCTTTGGTATATTTCACCAGACCATGTTCTAGAAAGAACAGCAAAGGGGAACAATGAAGCTGAACTAAACAGTCTTTCTCTTTCTTCCTTTACTTAACGATGTACTTTTCAACTTCCCTTCTCATTTTATCACTCCTTCTCCAACTACTGTCCTCTAGTTTTCTCATCCTTTTAATCCTTGTTCTTCATCTGTTCCTCTCCCACCAATTCATCTGACATTTTCATCCATCCATCCAAATTCTTTTCTCCACCTCTATTTCCCGCCCCACTTTTTTCTGACTTTTTACTTTTCCTCTTGTCTCTCCTCCCTGTGCTTGCTGGACCATGAGGAATGTCACACTCACAAAGAGTTAATGTCAAGGAACCGGCACACAAAGAACATGTTCATTCAAGTTAGGTAGACGGCCAAAGCGCACAAGTCTGAGGTCTGTCTGAGACGCGTTTGTTTAATCTGAAACACAGCGGATGTTATTAAACCACATCATTCAGCCTGCAGATGTTCCTCTTTAGGAAGGTTACCTGCTTTGTCTGTAGTCACATAGACTTTTCATTTAATTTATTTTTCAACTGTAATTGCCATTCCCTTTGTAATCATCACTCCCACTGGGAAAGTTTGCAGAGCAAAGTAGTAATCTGTGAAGGTTGTACTGCAGAAACATCCATTTCCCCAAACCCCAATAGTTCTGTTTTGCACAGATTCAGTAGCATTCTGGCCCAGTCCCATATCTCTAAGGGCTTGAAGTTCGGTCCTCATTAGCTTCTGTAGTGTTTGTAAAGTGGACTCAGCAGCTTTGCTTTCCAGGAGTAATATGATCCACATACTCCTTTCACATAAATGATTGTGTGCTCTGCCACTGAACTTCTGACCCACACTGTTCACTGAGAGATCACGCTGACTGCAGACTGAAATAAATTACACTCCTGCTTCCGTGGATTGGTACCAAAATTAAAATCTTAATTAATGGCTGACATAAATATGTGGATAAATGGGGAACATTCTTAGAAATGGAACAGTTTTCTCACAGCAAACAAAATCATTTGGTTATTGATGAAAACTGCTGCATTCCCTTACTCTGTAGAAGATGGAAGTCCAAGTTTTCATTTCTCCATCTCATTTAAAGGCTGAGTTCAAAGGGAGGATGAAAATGCTTTTATGATTGTACTGTGCTGGAGACCTAAACAAACATTCAGCTTGTTTCTTTCTAAATAGAGGTTTGCACAGCCCTAAGAAGACTGTTTCACATATTGGTTAACTGTCACATATTATTTAATTTAATATAAATTTACAGGTTGAAATCATTCATGGACAGGAACATAACAAAACCACTCGCTGACAAGACTAACTGTTGATTTATTTTTTGGAAATTCAAAACCTTTTTGACACAGTTCAGCAGGAAACTCTTCCTCGGTTGTTTGAACTTTAATTTCCACCTCGCTCAGTTCCCCCCATTCAAATGCCTGTTTTCTGGCTGACTCACCGGGTCGGGCTCCCGGGAGGAGGCACGTCCTAGGCATTTCAAGGGCTTCATCTAAGGTTAATGGTGTCTGCGATGGTCCAGGTCTGTCATCGCAAACAAGTGTGCCGAGCCACAGAGCTCAGTGAACGTCTCCCGATCCGGATATTTGCCTGTGTCTTTATGAGCTTGAGCAAACAAAAGGGTTTATAGCTCACCCAAAGACTTACATGACAGTGTCAAGTTAACACTGGGTGGCATGCTATGTGGCTAGATGTGATAATAGATGCAGAGAATTAGAGATTATGCAAAGTGTCAGATAGTTTCTGTGCTGACAACAAAATAGGAGACTGTTTAGTAAGGTCATCATCATCACTGCCCTCAAGAGTGAGTCATTGTGAGTTTGGTGTGCTCAGCTGGTTGTAATACTAGTTCCATTTTTCTCATAGGTATCCGTATGGGCAGTCTGGGCCTGTTCCTGCAGTGTGCTACCTCAACATTCTTCTCCCTGGTCATGAGTCGTCTGGTTCGCCATTTTGGCTCACGGTGGGTCTACCTGAGCAGCATGGTGAGCTTCACACTCTCTGCTTTGGTCATCTGCCTGTCCAAAAGTGTGGTCCTGGTCACTGTAATGGCAGCCCTCACTGGTTATGCGTACGCCACACTGCAGACTCTGCCCTACACACTCACCTGCTACTACCACAAGGAGAAAGATGTAAGTAAAGACCAAAATAACTTTACACACAGAGGTGGTGTGTTGACAAAATCTGTATGATTAACAAGTTGACTCTGATCTCATTTCAGGTCTATATGCCAAAAAAGAAAACCAAAAGCATGCATAAAAATGGTATTACGACCAAGAAGGACTATTTGACTCCTGTGGAAGAAGAGGGTGGACTGAACCACAAAATGGGGGCTGCCTACGGGAATGCCTTCTTTAGCCAGGACAATTATCAGTACTTCCCCAATCCACACAGCCAGAATGGCTCAACTCACAACTCCGGTGCCACCGAACAGGAGGAGGAGTTTGAGTTTGAGAAACGTGGCGTGGGCTTGGACTTTGCCATCTTGGACAGCACCTTCCTCCTCTCTCAGGTTTTCCCCACCCTCTTCATGGGCATGATCGTTCAGTTCGCACAGTCTGTCACTGCCTACATCGCCTTCTCTGCCATCTTCGGTGCTGTCGCCATCTACTTGGCCAATCAGATCATCTTTGACCAAAAGGACCTCAAAAACTGAGACTTGGATGTAGGAGTGATGGATTCACAAGTAATCAGTCAGTCATTCTGGTTCCGTTGGGGGGACCTCAGTGATGCACTAATGTTTCCCAGAATGCCTTGCTCTAGTGTGTTTGCTTTTGCGAAAGCTCTGTGTTGGGGAAGTGTGTGTCTGTCAGTGTGCGGCAGGTAATGAGAGAAAGTGACAAGGAAAGAATAAAAAGAGACGTTTTCTCTGTCGGTGATGTGCAGTTTCTGTGTTCGAGCAGGGATTGTTACCTGCCTCCAGAAGAGCCAACACCAGCTGCTAGTACTCTCTGTACTGAGCGCAGTTGGGTTCTATAGAAATCTCTCTCAAAACCTTTGTTGCGGCATCTTTTCTGTCCATCGTCTTTCTCCTCAGGTACCACAGATTTACTGTAGAACTTGTCAACCTCAGATACACAGCTACTGACCATTTTGATTAATGGTCTTATCCTGAGCTATCCATTATTTTTTCAAGTACAGTATGTTTAGTGCTCTGAACAACAGGTCAGACACAGTGTTGGCTTGTACCGACATTTTGCAGCATCACTAAGCCAGTGTGGAGACTGGTCCTCATCTTACTGGGACAAAGTCTGTCTTCACAGCGGAATGGATAGATTAATGCATTGTTTCTACCCGTTCAAACAATAGGGTTAGGGTTAGGGTTAGTACCTACAAGTACAAGTGGGACCACTGGACTTGACCTTGTCCAAGTGCATCATCTTTTAAACTTTTTTTTTCAGATATTTGATATCTCAAGCCTAACTTGAGATGGCCCTGATGACATCTCTATGACATCCTCAGTTATGTTCTCTTGGCAAAGCTCCCTCAGGCACAGAGGACTTTTTATAACACAGTTTTAGAAGGTGAAGTTACTACTTCCCATGATGAGTTAACTGACCTTTTTATTCATAGAATTGGTGAGTACCCCTTTAAGAATCCAGCTGTACTCTGATGTTGGCCCCATCTTGTGTGTTTCACCCCATCTAGAGTCATCTATTAACTAACAAACTGTTTTACTGTAAATATTTTTCTATACAAATTTACTGTATATCCCTATGGGAATTTTGTTATGCAACCCGTTGAGGTGAGGTTACTGATTGGTTTAAAAATGAAGCCGTGTACTGGAACTGGAAATATTGTTTCAAACGCCCTCCTTTTCGATAATCAAGAGTAGTCTGGTCTAGTACCCAACTGCGCTTCTGATCAGGACAGATGTCTCAGGTTAGTGCCATGTTTTAGCGCCCCATCCTGTCCTTATGCCACTGATGAAACACTTTTCCTGCTGTATTCTCAAATGACAATCTGTGACATCCAGAGGAGCTTGTTATGTAATACTGTAACTAAATGTGTGTGGGGGGGATGTCTGATGGAAGCCCACTTCATAGCACCCATTCCTGAAAGACCAAAAAAAAAAAAAAAAAAAGAGTAATGCAGTAAATGGAAATATTTGGGTACTGATGCAAGAGTAGGCACTGTGTATTGATGGACTGAAGGAGAGGCTGGATTTGTGTGTGTGTGTGTGTGTGTGTGTGTAAACGTATACATAACATGGAGGACAGACGTGAGAAAGCATGAGTAATATGTAAGCGGGCTAATGAAAAGTGATATGCAGATTTGTTTTCATTGGTTGCAACAAACTGCATAGACTTTAGCCTGGCCACTGTGATGTACGTTACGTTGTATCGCAGCCTTCAGTTTTTGAGCTTTTGAAACTGGCTTGTTGGAGTGAGCACCGTGTTTGTTTTTCGCAGCCCATACGCGTTCATTTGAGCATTTTGTATCCAGGTTGCCTGATCCCACGCGAGCGGTGACTGATCAGGTTCAGCAGATACAAACAGTGCTGAAGGATCTTACTACCTGAGGTGTCCTAAGAAGTAAAAATAGCTGATGAATTTATTTGTTGTGTTGCAGAGCAGAGCACTCGAGCAGCCACATTATCCTATTCAGCCCGAAATGCACAGGAAAATATTGTCTAGCAGCAGCTGGAGAGTCAGAGAAAAAAAAAGTTGTTTTACAAGTGCCTGTACATTTTTCAAATTTTTTTTTTCTTTTTGTACATATGTATTTATTTATGCTTTTATTTAAAAAAATAGCACGTATTAAACTATTGGCCTTTTTGGCATCCTTCATAGGTGCAAGGGTGAAGGCTGTTTCTGTGAAAAAGATAAATTATTTGTATAGGTGTGGTAAAAAAAAAAAAGCATCATCAAACCTATAATTTATTTTGTCATTACCCATTTTATCCTGTAGCTTTGACAACATCACGGAGCTGACTGCTGATGTCTGCTGTCAGTGTGTTTTAAATCAGCTACAGAGGAAGTGTCCAGGATTTGGCCCTGCAGTTGTTACCCATGTAGCCTGTATCAGCTGTAACTTTATTCCCCCCGCACACAACCGAGATGCTTTGTCGTTTTTTTTTTTGTTTGTTTGTTTTTTTCTTTTCTTTTTTTATCTCTGGTGCAGCTGATGCAAATAAGAAACCTCATCACTTTATCAATACTGCTTTATCTGGGTCTTGTATAACCACTTGTTTCTTCTCATGAGGTATCTGTTTTATTGTTGATCTTACCAGATAAACACCACAGATATCTTTTAACTTGGTGGGTGGAGTTGTTTTCTGTCCCTGTTGATCTCAACCAAATGTTCTGTTTAACTACAAACAAAAAAAAAGAAGTGCCAATGGCCTGACTACGTTAAGGCCAGAAGTCATAATGTTTTAATATGATTGATCAGGGTTTTTTTTTTTTTTTTAAATCAGTGTTTTGTCACAGGATTTCAGACACTTGTCTGTCAAGAATGCATTCAGCCAGTTGACTTTAATTTCCATCATGCATCCATCAGATTGTGTATAAGTATGCAGTTACCAAATAGATTTTATACAAAAATAAAAGAACTGCATTGTTAATGAGATGTTGTCCTGGACTGTTTTTTTTTTTTTTTTTTTTGGAAACACATTCTCCACAGTATAACAACAAATATCACCAACTTATTTGTCGTCACTGAGTTTAAACTGAAGCATTACATAATATGAGTCACTTCATTTTGGTCTACATTTACTAACTATTTGACTATATTTAACATAAAGTGCATGTTGAACTCTCTTTTTCTCCCTCTAGAGAATATTTTGTAGTGTCAAAAAAACCCTGTGCTGTGTTTGGCCTGCAGACAGGACAGGCTGACATGAACTTGGAAATGGCGCCATCCTTTGGAGAAGCTGTGGGACTGCGCTGTGCGCCACAGAGCGCTGGTGCGCAGCTGCACCGGCCTCACTGACGCATGGGCACGCTGCTGGTGGCATTATCTATTACATGGAAAAGACGAGAGGCTTTCATGTTGCACGGAATGGCACGCTGACAATGTGTGCCATTTCATGACGGGGCCCCTCCGGTTTGCTCGGCACGAAGGCACCATGGGAAATACACTTGGTGGAGCTACTTATTTATTAAAAGATGACAGCTTATTAAAAACCGGGCCCCTTCACCCAGCTGCTGTGTGGAGCTGTCTTGCTCAAGGACACGTCGGCTGGGCTGATGCTTTGGCCGAGATCTTGAACTCTGATCTCAGCAGACCCACCACCTCCCTCCTCTCCTCCTCCTCCTCCTCCCCCTTGCTCCAGCTGATGTGTCATTTCAGGCCCACAGAGAGAGAAAAACCCACAGATTTGTTGAGGGAAAGTTCTTGAACGGCGCGGCAGAAGAAGTAGGCCCTGTCATTGCTCTCCGGTGACAAGTGGGCCTGTTTTTACACCTTCCTTCTAAATAAGGAAGCGGCCTGACAGACATATGACCACCGACCCAATTTGGGAGCAGCCCGAGTCCCACGGCCGCTGATCGCCTCCAATGAGCTGTCGGCCCGTCGGCCCGGCAGTGGACGGCGGCCTCGTCCCCCCCTTGGCTCTCCGCACACTTTTTGCTATTTCACCCGCTGTCAGCACCCTCTCTCTCTCTCTCTCCTCTCTCTCTCTCCTCTCTCACACCTCGTATTGTCCCGGCGGTGAAGTCAGCATGATGTCATCCAGGGATGCGAAAGCCCTGACAAGGTTGAAACGAGGTTTTTGGTGAGTGGTGGAGGATCTGCCCTGAACTCTTTGCCGAGAGGGAGACAGAGAGGGGGCAAGACAGACAGACAGACAGACAGAGAGAGAGAGAGGTGTGTGTGTGAGAAAGAGAGGGAGAGAGAGGCGCGCGCGGAGGAGCTGCAAAACATGGTAATCACCACCAACATCACCATCACCTCCAGCTCTGCCGCGCACTCTCCCGTCTCCTCTCCTCCTCTGCACCGGGGCTTGCGTTTCATGCCCAAAGCTCTGATCCGCGCTCCAAAAATAACCCTCAGCCAGCAGCATGCCGAAGGAAGCAAAACAAGAAGAGCGGTATTTTTAGGGTCATTAATTTTGACCACGTGGCCCGAAGGTAAACCGGATGGCCGTTGCGCAAAGGCTCCTCGTCAGTATGTCCTGCGAGGCCGGCACGCCGCACTGGACGCTGACCGCGGTGGCTCTCCTGGGCTTTCTGCTGGGGATCGTGTCAGCGTACCCGCTACCGAGCGGCCGGACGAATGCAACTTTGCTGGAGAAAAGGTGGGAGACCCTCTTCTCCCGCTCTGTGCTGGGGATCTCCGGGGAGAAACCGGAGCTGAACTGGGAGAGTGACTATCTGCTGGGCATCAAAAGAGTGCGGAGGCTCTACTGCAACGTGGGCATCGGGTTTCACCTTCAGGTCCTCCCCGACGGCAGGATAAACGGTGCACATAATGAAAACCAGTACAGTGAGTTATATACCTCCACCGATGTAATGCAATAGACATAAAGGAGAGGCAGAGTCAGTACGCATGGGTCTGTGATGAGCAGGCTTAGTCTAGCCCCTCTATTAATTTGCATGATCATGTGTCATCCGGCTCTGAGGGAGAATTGGGTTTCCTCCGAGGCAAAGACGGATCTATTAAAAAAAAAAAAGAGTATCCATCAGTGCTGAGCACCCCCTCCATTCCCCCCCCCCCTTTCACCTCCTCCTCCTCCCCGAGCTCAACCATGACATGAATGTATGGACGCTTTTAGACACAACTTATTTTTACGCAGCCCTGTGAGGGCGGCGGGCAGACCAATAGCCGCGCACGTCCGCGCAATTACTGCAATCACTGCAAAAGGCTCAGTGCACGCTTAATTGACGCGCGCCTGGATGCAAACGCAGAGGATGGGGGGCTGAAAGATGCAGAACAAAGGCTCGGCATGCTGCGCAGCAATCTGCAAGGTTACACCCATAGGCGCAGAGAGAGAGAGAGAGAGGAGAGTGAGGGAGAGAGAGGGTGCACAGTGATACAGTCACCATGATTTGAACAGGAAAAACAAACAAACAAACAACAAATCCCTGAATCAGCTATCACCGGTTGGTCATTATTATCCTCTCTAATGTGAGCACTCTTTGTCTTGCATCAGGTCTAATAGAGATCTCTACGGTGGAGAGAGGAGTGGTGAGCCTGTATGGGGTGAGGAGCGAGCTGTTTGTCGCAATGAACAGCCGTGGGAGGTTATACGGAACGGTAGGTATGCACAGTATTTCATTTATTGTCCAGCAGTGTGTTGCTTAATGGGGGGGGGACCGGGGTTGGAAATAGGACGCACTTGCAGCTCGATCACAGTCATATTTCGGGATGGGACCCCTGCCCTGTCAGCCAGGGAGGAGGAGGAGGAGGAGAGGAGGAGGAGAGGGGGGTCATCATGTGTTGCGAAATCCATATATTTTCATTTCCTCAGGAGTTTATAAAGCTCTATTTAAAGCAAGTGCGCCAGGCCCGGTGGCCTATGGGCAAATAATGATGAGGTTAACAGATGCGGGGTAATGTGGTGTGTGTGTGTGTGAGAGAGAGAGAGAGAGAGTGAGAGAGAGAGAGAGGAGGGAAAACCCCCTGACGCACAGAAACCTGTCAGCAGGGCTGGAAATCGATTTTAACGTCAAAGCGCTTCTTTTGCAGGGCAGCGCGCATCACACACATCTTGGGAGGCAAAAGGCTCTCAGCTCACCCACCTCATCATCACCAGCAGCAGCAGCAGCAGCTTCTCCCACCTCCAACCTCCCAAAAACAATCTAATGTCTAGTTTATATTAGACAGAAGTCTCTAAAATGTGTCTGACTGCAGCATCAGGACTGTTCGCTCTTCTCAACAAACTGCAGTTGTTACATTTCTGAGAAGCATCCAGTATTAAATGACATGCTACTGGGTGTAAATTTGTTACTCCAAAGGAGACCTTGGTGCACATTGATTTTTCATTTATCTTTGATGTCAAAGAGCAGCTGAATATGAAACAACAAACCCTGCTGCTCTGATTCTAACCTGATGGCATTGAAGCTTAATAAGAGCAACAGGGCTGTGACAGAAGAAGGCTTTGGTGGGTGTAAGATCACAGGTGGAGTACAGGCAGTGAGCTCTAAGAGGTGTAATAATGGCAATAACAGGCCGTAACTGGAACGTACGTTTGAGCCTGCTGCTGAACGTGTTGGGTAGTCTCTTGAAATAGGAAGTGAGGTTTTCAAGAAGAGGAGGGCTCTTTAGGTGACAGCCTCATCTTGTTTATTTATTCAGTGAACATACACTTAATTTACTTGATTTATTTGTATCTGTTTTATTCTTTTATATTTCCAAATGCACATTATTGATTTCAAACTCCGATCTTTCACTGATTTTCTGATGAAGGCATGGCTTTTTGAGTGTTTCATCTGGATATTTTTATGTCTTGTAGATGTTTTTTCCCTGACAACAAAGAAACTGAATTTTCTATGACAGTTTAGCTAAACTTGACCTTTTTATCAGCATCACACTGATAGGATGTATTTGTAGAATTACTCAAGATAACCTTTAGAAGATGCCATAGGCTTGGCTTCTCAAGCGGCTATTAATACATGAATGTTCCTGCTGGTGGGGGAGGAAACGTTGTGTTTAGTAGAGCCCCGCTGACACATGGCTGCTGCTTCACCCGCTGTGGCCAACGTATCTGACAGACAGAATGTGAGACAGTTATCTGGTCATGAGTGATGAAGCATTAGCTTGTGAGCAGGCTGATGATCTGATAAGAGATTGAATTAGGCCACGTGGCCTCTGATGGAGAATAGCTGCTCTGCTGCCGCACACTTTGAGTCATGCACTGTCAGCTCAGCGTAGCAGAGCACTTATATGTATGTATATATATGTATGTCACAGTGACAGATACTCTATTTAGAGATTATTTCTATAGTGTGACTGTATGTGGAAAATAGTGATCAGCGTCACTCTCATACCCAAGATCGCCTTGATATTTTTTAAATTTATAATTTAATAATTAAAAAATTATAATTAGAATTTATATCAACATTTACTATAATTACAGTGCTTTGATTTATAGTATGTTCCTCAAGATTGGATTTTTTTCATTTTGAAGTAATAGCTTGACATTTTTGATTTCTTAGATTTCTTGACTTTTTTGTTATACTGAGAGTGAGATGAGAAGATTGATACCACTCACACATCTGTTTAACATGACACAGTAACCAGGAAACAATCAGCTTAGTTAAGAATAAGACTTGAAACAAAAACAGCTAGTTTGGTTTGATCCAAAGGTAAAAAAAAAAACTTCAGATCCACCAGCACCTTTGAAGCTCAACAATTAACACGTTATATCTCATTAGGTGAAGTTGGGCTTTTGTCCGCAGGACTGCTGATTAAACAAACATGCTAATTGTGGAACTTTAGAGGCGCTGGTAGGCACATTTCGTTACCTTTGAACACAGCCAGGCCAGCTGTTCCCCCCCGTGTCCAGTCTTTATTCTAAGCTAAGCTAATCGTCGGCTGGCTGTAGCTTCATATTTACCTGCATGACAGTGGTAGCCTATCGTTCTTCTTATCAGCATGAAAGTGGATGACAAAATGACTCAAAATGTCAAAATAGTCCTTTAAGTTTTTTTCTTAAATATACCATCGCAAGGTGACCATACCAAATGACGTGACCCACTGTGTCTACTGTGTACACTTAAATGAAATAAAATGAATACGTATTTTTAAACGGTCAATACATTTTTAAGAGTGGTCGGTGCTGTGTGTTGCACAGACTAATTGTTGCAATTGCTGCGTGTAATCTAAATATAGCTTTATATTTTTGTGCATTGCTCAGAACATTTTTAAAGAGCCTTTTCATGTTCTGCCATCACAGCTTCAAACCGCCTATTTCTCGAGCAGCTCATTAAAATGCGCGCTGTCTGTCTCTTTGTCCTCCGCAGACAGTCTTCCATGACGAGTGCAAGTTCAAGGAGAGCTTGCTCCCAAACAACTACAACGCCTACGAGTCTCTGGTTTACAGAGGCTCCTACATAGCACTCAGCAAGCATGGCCGCGTGAAGAGGGGCAACAAGGCCACCACTGCCATGACTGTAACGCACTTCCTACCCCGAATATGACGAGCAAAAACTGGCAATAACAAACTTATTTGCACATGTGGATTATTTCCCAGGTAACATAAATACCGAATACGTACGTACAAACACACAAAAGACAAAATGGACTGTAAAAGAAAGAAATACCACTATATCTGATAGTATTTATTCAAACTTTATATGTATATTTGGGTAGCTTACTTTGTATTAGAAATGATGGAAATGCCATTCTTTGCTGCTTTTATGATTTTCATCATTTTGTGATATGAAGGGGATGGAGAGGCGTCATTTATCCCCTCAGTTTATATGGGTGCTTCCCGGAATTGGTTGAGTCCTCTCAGCAGGTGACAGCTCATCCTTTTTGGAAATGAAACGGATACGTTATTACCTCAAAGCACCATATCCTGAGAAGAGGAGGAAGAAGAAAAAGAGAAATGTGTGCATGAAATTTCTACAGAGAAGAATGCCTGTTTACTTTAAAAAAAAAAGTTTTTGTTGTCATCCATCAAGGATTTGGATGTTTCCCACCCTCTATGTTTGACTGTCGCTGTCAGGGCAACTGGAGCACTTGCAAATATGGCGGCGGTTCTTCTTGCTTTGTGCCATGAGGTGGCGGTGCCTTGAATTCCTCCTTGCAGCCCCCTTAACCCTTGCATGCGAGAAACGTGGTGCTCAAGTCAGAAATAGGAACGAAACGCAAGTCATCACTCCCTCAGACACCACTGGGGGGCTTTAGCCCAATTCCTGGAGGGCCAGAGGTTTCTCCGCTTTATTTTCTTTCCATAATTAGATCAATTAAGTAATTGAGACTCTATGCTGCACAGGACCCAGTGGAGCCTCTTGTTAATATGGAAAGCTAGATTTAGAGTCTGCTCTCATCCCCCCTAACATGTCCAAGGGAGCTTTGACAATCCCAGGTTTTACTTTCACAAATTTTGTAGCCAGATCATCAGGCCAGACTGAGTGTGTGATTGTGTGCTATATGGGTGGGCATGCATTTATTTTAAGTACGTATGTGAGAGGCCTTGGTTTGAGAGATGCTTAATTTGAAAAAAAATTTTTTTCATTGTGGGAAGTCTGGGAGGGAGGGAGGGGGTGTCTGTGTTACCGAATGTGATAGACCTGACACTATGAAGCAAAATGTCCTCCTTCTCTGTCTGCTGTATGTTGTATGTCCCTCCAGTTCAAATCGAGCTGGTGCCATCTGTCGCATCTGGTCTGTAGCCTTGATATTCTGTTGTTGTTGTCGACTTATTTTGTTTGCCTTTGTTTTTGAAAAGTTTGAGTTTATGGCAAAAGACGACAACGGGTGCCGTTTGACTTTCACGCCGGTTTGATGATACTTGGCACTTAAAGTAAGGTGTTTTCTGTGGAAATGAGTGAAGTTTCAGTGGATGTTGATGAGTTGTTCAGTCGTCTGTCAGTATGATGGTCGGCTGCATTCATTTGAAATAGTGTTAACGCTCCAGTTTGGTTTGGAGAGAGATGGGACTGCTCCCGGGTTCATGATCCTGGGATCTGTGAACAATACTTCAGGTAACTCAGTCTGTCTGATATTTTAGATGATGTGGATTGCGCTTATTGATCCCAGATTTTTAAGCTATTTATGCATTATTCAGATCGATCACTGGCTCACAGTATGGCTCCACGTGAGGAAAAAAAAAAAGAGCTATGAGCATGTTGCAAAAAAGCGGCGAACCAAAGGGTTATAGTAGCAATGTTCATTCTTTGCTTTGTGTATGCAGCATCCCATACTTGAATTCAACAACTGCTTGCTCCTCTATTAAGATACTGTAGTTTTCCATTGTGGAGACGAGGGGGGAGGGAGGAAAGAGGGAGGGAGGAGGACAAAGAGCAAGGAAAGTTGACGATGGCAATGATGCACAGAGGACTTATGTGGGACTCTGCATGTGGCACCGGTTGTTTGTTTAATTTGGCGAGGATGTGGATAAAGTTGGGTGAATACCTGAGCATCAGACCAGTGGGCCCCTCGTCCGTCGATGTCAGACTGGACGGTCAGCACAGGGCCCCGGGAATCCTGTCCCATTCATCTTATCCATTTCTGTACCAAGGTCGAAGATGCGGGCTTTCTGTCCTTTTGCGTCGTCCATCTCAGTGACTTTTACCTTGTTGTTTTACGGAGCTCTGCACCTGTCAGGCTATTTCTTGAGCTCGATGAAAAAGGTTGCTTTGGAACGTGCAATGAAGATGTTAATTACCTCCTCTCTCGTAGTTCGAGTAGAGGAATGACAACTATTTACTGTTGAAATGAGGTGCAACTGAGCTCAATTTTGAATGATTTTGAGTTCAGTTATTATATTTTGGTACTTGACCTGCAATATTCTGTAAGTAGCAAACTCACCGGTCAGGCTGGATCAGGCTAAGGTTAAAACAAAGTAGCTACCATAGATTTATGTTGTCATATTTTACCTCATGCCCTTTCTAACATTACTGTAACGCAATGACAAAAATGTCTGTGAGCGACGGTTTACGTGCCCTTTAAGCTCCGGCTCATGCGTAGTAGCAGAATGAGCGTGTACGTATGTACGTGTGTGTGCGTGTGTGTGTGTAAGAGCGTGTCTATGATCTGTCTCTGCCAAATGACAGCAGAGGCAGCATCAGATTGATTCACCTTGAGTCAGGAATAACAGGGCATTGTCTGACTGTGCAAGCTGATGTACTGTAAAAGCGAGAGGGGTTGGAAAGAGGCACCGCGGAGGCCACCGAGGGATGTCTGTCAGAAGAAAGCAGCGACTGCGGTTTGAGCTGGTAGTCATGTAGCAAAAGGCCGTTCGAAGAAAGAAAGAATCTAATGCTTCCAGGGAAGAGACACTTGAGTTTTAAACAGGTTGTCTGGTGGACTGAATACTGTGATCCAAGAGAGCAACTTGGCACTCCCAGGATGTCATGTTTAATGCTTTTGAATATTGACACCACTGCTGTTTGTGGGGTTTTTTGGGGGGCGGGGGGCGGGTTGCCTTGAGTATCTTATAACTCAGTTTGACTGATCAGCCTTTATCACGTCACTCTGATCAGAAAACAATCACCTGTAGCTTTTTTTTTTTGGGACTGATTTTTGTGGCAGTCAATAGCTGTTCTGACTTATAAAAATACAAAAGGTGCATTTTTTTTTTTTTTTTTTTTTTTAATGGAGTGCAATTTATTGAGCAAGGGGTAGATGCTGTTTTCCCTTGCTTAGCTTTCATCAAAACAAGCTGACAGGCAAAATCGAAATAGCTTGTTTTTGATGACGACATTGTGTTTATCACTGTACATCATTTCTGATTTATCGTGGTGTGTTTCGGAGGACACTGTCAGCACAACAAGCGGTGAGCTGAATGGCAGAATGGGAATTGTAAAGCTACGATGGCTCCTCAAGTAGTAAGGGACAACTGCCACATTGATAGTGTTTACACCAAAAGCAACCTAGCTTGGTGTAGTCAGCTTTTGAAAGCTGGATAATTGAACGTTTTTTTGAAGGCAAATCTACTCTGTTATAAGTTCTACAACTTTTGCATGATGTTGTTTTTGAGGCAGAAAAGGTTGTACGATGTAGCAGGGGCCGAGAGAGGGTAGCTAATGGCAGGAAAAATATCACCTTTCAACATTAACCCTTACTTCCTTGATTCCTCATTATGCATATAGAGTTCTGAGTGGACTCGATATGTGTTACCCCTCTTTGATTAAGGATCCAGTGTCTGGATTTTTGCCATTGTGCTTATCATACCTGTTCAGCTGGTTTTAAAATGTGTTGGTTCACAGGGAACTGGAGGTCTGTGGGAGGATCTGGGATCAGACTTGTGTGAGTGTGTGTGTGCGTCCCTGTGTGCCGGCAGCCTTTGTGTTTCTCTCTCAGTTTTCTATTCCTGCACTGAGGGGAGAGTGCTTCCTCTGAGTCCCCCTCCTCTTTTTTAACATATACCTCACCTTCTGCCTTAGTTCCGATTATTGAAATGATTGTAAATTAGTTTGAAACAACAGACTTCTCCAATCATTTGTTTCTGAAAAATATGATGACGAGTAAGTAAAATACTATATTACAAATGGTTTTCCTTTTATTTTTGTACGTATGTGCTGTGCACAGCAGTCAACTGTATTCCTGAGATGATAATAAAAGACGTTTTGTAAATTGTGAGTCGTGATTGAATGCTTTAAGTTTGGCTGTGCCTCTTGACCCTGAGTGACACAGATTATTATAGACACTTTGAGTGCCAGTAAAAATGTTGGACCTCGAGCCAGTTATGCTCAGTATCATGAGTCAGTGTGTGGCTCCCTCTTGTGGTGCAGCAGGGCAACATTTTGACTGACAACTGACACTGAAATGAGCACAAATTGCAGTAACACTTTATTTTATGGGTCGTCTTCATTGATTTATTGTAATTTTAAGGTAAGACTCCTGGACAAAACTATATAATTTGGCACTAAATATTCTGTGGGTCAAACAGAGGCAGTGTTCAATAATTAGCAATAATTGGCATCATGTATGAAGTCTATAAAGCACCGCTGTCTACAAGCAAACATACAAGACAACACATGAGGAATCCAGCTTCCACTAAGAAAAGAAGAAAATTCCTCTGAAAAGCTAAAGTATAATCTCTATTTCAACTATTATTAGTACTGAAGCGCATAGTTATTTCCAGGAGGTTTTCGAGACATTATTTGGAAAAGAGAGACCTGTAAAATAAAACGGTACATTTCATTCCCACCACTCTTTATTGTCTTCATGAATAGCCTCTACGCATTAATACACACCATACATCAGCAGCACAGCCATCTACCTATTGACGAGTGCTCTAAATACAGACTCAGACTGTAAATATAAGACATCTACTCACACGTTACTTGCTCAACATTCAATTAACATGTAATAAAGATTTCATAATAGTGTTATCAGATACACTCATTTCTGTTGGGGAAAATCCTCCCATCATACCAATGCTTTGTAAAGTTGATGAAAACTTGATGAAGGGATCATGACATCAGGGGCTCAGGGAATTTGAAATGAGGTAAAAATACGAAAAACATGAAAAATGAGGGTTCAGAATTATGCAATCTAGTGAAAGAAGTCAAGAGGTGAGAGCACTGTGTACAGCTAATTAAGGTACGAATCATTCTCGTTGGCTTTCAGTCACATGTGACTCACACAGCACAGTCACATCTTCATTAAGATCAGTAATGTATTCCTAATTTATACCTTATACTACAGGTTTTCTGAGTTTTTGGTCCTCAAAGAAGACCACCCTCAGTGTACCCTGATGGTAATTGATGTCAGATTTAAATATAGTTCAACCATTAAAGGAAAAAAAAGATTGTACGAACAATGTGTTATTCTTACCTCACTTCTTTTTCTTGATCAAATGAGTAAAGCTGAATCACTATCACCACCATTCTTTCACATCCTCTGCTGTCTCTTCATCCTCTCTGCTCTGCTCCAGCTTAAAGTTTAATCTCTTCAGATTTCATTTTTTTAGATTTAAACAAACAATAAATGATGGCTCCATCATAGCAGGACATCATTTCAGAATTATTTCCATGTAGAGTAATAAAACTCTGCTCTCCTGTACAGATAAAATGGTATTTAACCAGTAAGAGCTGGCAGGAATTCCACCTCAGCAGCTCTTGGTATGAAAAACAGGTCGACTTTGAGTCATTTTGGTAAATGAGTTAGCCGGTTCATTGACCCCCTGTTTAAATAGACCTGCTGGACTTTCTCCTCCTCCAGTAGCTGCCCACACACCAACCTGAACATGCTGAAGAGTAAGGAGAGCACAACATCCCCATTGATCATGCAACCGGCTTTCCTCTCGCTCATCCTGATTGCCGTACATGTGTCTGTACCGGTGGACTGTTCAATGTGGCTCCAGGACCCCGAGCAGGTTTTACAGCATCAGCAGAGCAGCTTCCATGAGGGCGCACACAAAGATATATCCGCTGGTACGGGACGTTTCTACTTGGAGCTGAGCGGATCAATGACAAGAGGCATTCGAAGACACTTTCTGGGTAAGTCTGCCTATATTCATAAAAATATAATTTATTTCAACACAATTCGGCTCATCCATTGCTGAAAATGAAAACTGCTTTAACAATAAATGCAATTTCCTTGTCCAGCTTGGTTCACTTCACTTCTCAGAGGGGAAATACATGCAAAAATGTTTTAAAAAATACTAAACAATAGGCAAATGTATTTGTACATAAAAGAAAGTTTGGAAATACACTCTGCATGGCATATTTTAACATAAACTGCAACACGTCATAATTTAAGTGTTCAAAGCATATTTTGCATGTCATCTACACAAATAAACAAGATTTACACAAATAAACAAGCTGGCAGCCAGCAATGATCAGTTTGTAATATTTCTTACTTTATAACCATTTATAACTGATGACGGTATGTTTAAACCTTTTCTTTTTTTTTTTTTACAGTTATTTTGCCTGTAAGAATAGATACAAGCAACTTCGTGTCAATATTTGATCTGAGAAGAAAGCGGTTCTTCTGTATGAACTTAAAGGGAGAGCTGTTCAACTCTGTAAGTATTTTTAGCTGCACTTTGAGTGAAGTAAGGCAACGAGAAAAAACAGGAACATTAAATGTCTTGTACTTGCCTGCTCTTCCCACAGAGGCAACGGGACAGAGAGGATTGTCTCTTCCAGCGCATTTGGTTAGATTTGGCCAACCACCATGACGTGTTTTACTCCACGAGCCGGCTGCTCAAACTGGAGGGAGCTGAGCTGCGAGACGCTCACCAGGAGCCGCCTGAACCCTCCTCAGTCCTGTTGGAGGGGTTCCTGGGCCCCTCGGTGAAGAGAGAGAGGAGGAGTGAGGCGGTGAACCCCTCCGACCCGTTAAGGTCGGAGTCCTATCCCCCACATTCTGCCAGGGGTCACAAGGATGCAGATCACAGGAAGCATGAACAGGACCAGGCGGGCGCTGTGTCCAAAGAGACCATCACCTCCTGTGATGACCCCCTGCGGGTCTTACAGTCCAACGGGCCTGTCAGTCCTTTCAAGACTAATATTGCAGACCGGGCAGAAAACGAGTGAAAAGTCAAGAGGGGCTGCAAATCTTTCTGTTTGTTCTGCAAGTTCACTTTATGTTTGACTGCACAGTGGCAGCAGATACTCCTGCACCTCGTACTGCAGTATCAGTGAGAGCCACAGAATGACTTACAAAGGGCCGGTAGAGTCAAACTGTTGTCATTCAGGGTCACACAAAGCATTAACCTTTCCACAGCTTAAGAGAAAAAGGGATGGTGTCTTATAAAAATGATGAATGAGATTTTTCAGAATTTGTTTTTATGGAACTCTTGCGCTTGTAAATGTGCTGATGAAGCTTGTTACATCACAGCTGCTTGTACAGCTCTCCTGTTTGAACAGCAGACGAAGAAAAAGTTTGGCAACATTCGACACGATCCTGCAGCAAGTTTGGTCCAGTGTCCTGCTGTCCTTTAACCTCCTTTGTCTGTTAAATTTTAAACCTTGAGCCAGATGTGGCAATGTTTGTTTTGGATATATAAAAACGTGTAATCTATTAGTAATTATGACTATTTATGCAAAAATTAGTTGACACACTAATGCTCCACTGAAAACTGAACAGAAATCGACTAGTGCAAACTGTGTTACTGAAAAACAATCTGTCATTTACAGCCAAACAGGATCAAATTACTTTAGGTGCCGGACACCAATAGTCACAGCAATGCAAAGTATTTATTTATTGAAATGTGTTAAATGACTTCCTTCTTAGCCTACTGTTTTATTATTTATATATTTCATGTTGTGTTACTTCTGATGTAGAAAAATAAATGGTAACTACTCTGCTGAGTGTCTGTCTGCTTCATACTGTGACTTCACAGAAGTGTCTGAAACTTGTTCTGGGATATCTGCATGTGAGGACGGCGTGAAACAGCAGGAAGGAAACAGAAAATATAAACTGCAGGCTCTGTCTTTAGTTGTTGCTTCAAAGACCACTCATATATCAGGAGGTCACCACTAAAAGTAATAAAATAAAATGTCTTTGCTAGGAAGTTGTTGCATAAAGAAGGAAAAAGAAGATCTTGGAATGAATGCTTTTTAATTTCCTCTCTTCTTAAGCTGACATATTCATTCAGGTCCACTAAAACATTATCAGCACTGCCAAAGGTTAGAGCCATGACAGTTACCAATGTATCATGAAGTATCTGGGTCACTTAAAATTTACTTGAACATTTAAAGTGTTCCTGCTCATAAAAACGATGTGAATAGAACAACAAATGAATTGCTGCACACCCTATTTCAAGGAAAGGCCACATAAAAAACACACGGTTATTATGCACACGGCCATTTTGTTATGTAACTAGAAAATAAATAATAGACCTGGACAAAGAGAGCTCAAATGAGGTGATTACATCACATAAATGTAGACAATGGTGTAAATGATGAAGCAGACGTACCAAAACTTAAACAGTATAAGCCTGATGTCTCCAAATGAAAATGTAAAATCAAAGGTACATATATGCAAAGACACACAAGCAAGTTTTTTAGACTGCTTCTGTCTCTGTTGGCAAGTTTTCATTGATACCACTATGGTACACAGACATGTAACACCTTCATTTTCTCATTAAAAAAACATGAAACTGCTCAAGTCAGACACCATACCTACATTATAAAGAGTTGAATTTTTATCGGATTAGTTAAATGTTCATTCATACAATACTCCTGCACCTCGTACTGCAGTATCAGTGAGAGCCACAGAATGACTTACAAAGGGCCGGTAGAGTCAAACTTACTTGTGTTGTCTTTCGGGGTCACACAAAGCATTAACCTTTCCACAGCTTAAGAGAAAAAGGGATGGTGTCTTATAAAAATGATGAATGAGATTTTTCAGAATTTGTTTTTATGGAACTCTTGCGCTTGTAAATGTGCTGATGAAGCTTGTTACATCACAGCTGCTTGTACAGCTCTCCTGTTTGAACAGCAGACGAAGGAAAAGTTTGGCAACATTCGACACGATCCTGCAGCAAGTTTGGTCCAGTGTCCTGCTGTCCTTTAACCTCCTTTGTCTGTTAAATTTTAAACCTTGAGCCAGATGTGGCAATGTTTGTTTTGGATATATAAAAATGTGTAATCTATTAGTAATTATGAATATTTATGCAAAGATTAGTTGACACACTAATGCTCCACTGAAAACTGAACAGAAATCGACTAGTGCAAACTGTGTTACTGAAAAACAATCTGTCATTTACAGCCAAACAGGATCAAATTACTTTAGGTGCCGGACACCAATAGTCACAGCAATGCAAAGTATTTATTTATTGAAATGTGTTAAATGACTTCCTTCTTAGCCTACTGTTTTATTATTTATATATTTCATGTTGTGTTACTTCTGATGTAGAAAAATAAATGGTAACTACTCTGCTGAGTGTCTGTCTGCTTCATACTGTGACTTCACAGAAGTGTCTGAAACTTGTTCTGGGATATCTGCATGTGAGGACGGCGTGAAAATCTTGAAAAAAAAAATCTTGGAATGAATGTGGGTGCTTTTTTATTTCCCCTCTTCTTATGTTCACATTTTTATTTAGGTCCACTAAAACATTATCAGCACTGCCAAAGGTTAGAGCCATGACAGTTACCAATGTATCATGAAGTATCTGGGTCACTTAAGATTTACATATAAAGTGTTCCTGCTCATAAAAACGATGTGAATAGAACAACAAATGAATTGCTGCACACCCTATTTCAAGGAAAGGCCACATAAAAAACACACGGTTATTATGCACACAGCCATTTTGTTATGTAACTGGCAAATAAATAATAGACCTGGACAAAGAGAGCTCAAATGAGGTGATTACATCACATAAATGTAGACAATGGTGTAAATGATGAAGCAGGCATACTAAAACTGAAACAGTATAAGCCTGATGTCTCCAAATGAAAATGTAAAATCAAAGGTACATATATGCAAAGACACACAAGCAAGTTTTTTAGACTGCTTCTGTCTCTGTTGGCAAGTTTTCATTGATACCACTATGGTACACAGACATGTAACACCTTCATTTTCTTATTAAAAAAACATGAAACTGCTCAAGTCAGACACCATACCTACATTATAAAGTGTTGAATTTTTATTGGATCAGTTAAATGTTCATTCATACAACTCAATTCAGTGCATTCTCTTGACTTTGGTATTGAAGAAGTAATGTCTACTATAGATCATTTTGCTTTGCACAGAGTGTGAAGTGAATCAAAGTGTATGCGCTCTGTCTTGGCATGCATTTGTCCTTGTTGACTGGAGTGTTAATTCACAACAATGAAAAGGTCACTAATTCACAAAGAGTCAACACTGTTGCAGTTCCGCTCTGTGTTCCTATGCAAAATCTATGAACTCGTGTAGGCTAAATATAGAAGCACAGACTCATCAGAGCACAAAGGTGCCCACATTTACAATAATGAACAGCCAGTCAGTAACAAAGTGATGACATAGACTCAGTCACCATTATGTGATTGAGTCTATGGCTCACTGATGAAAGGGCTTCCATCTGCAGTATTACGACCGGTGGAGTGGGTGAGCAGCGAATTTCCCAGAAAAATGACAAGCGGCACACAGTTAGGCTTTAGTACGGCTTTTAACGCAACGCTCACCTGTGTGTGAAATACTGTAATGTTTTTTTCCGGTCTCTGCCAATGAATAAAGTAAATGATTTCTGTGGCCAAACAAACAAAGAAAAGATCGACGACCATAGACAGTGAAACTAGAAACTGAAATTGAAGCAGGGTTCAAAAACATACCTTATTACCAAATTATTGCCACAGGAGCTGCATAAGACAACAGAACAAAAATCTTTGAGATCATAACTCATTATGACTGATTTTTTTTTTTAAATGCTGTAACTGGTAAAGTATACATTAATAAACACACCTAAATACTTGACATTTTTTTTTGCTTTTTGTTTGTGTTCTTTCATTCCAAAATATGAACAGAACTGAACAAGTAGAAAAAACTACGTTCATCCATCGATTTCAAAAATTGAACAGACTATTGTTTATGTGACTGTGTGTGACTGAGCACCAAATGAGAATATGTAAATAGCCTATAAATAACATCATCTAAATGGTAAACCTTCGCCGCTGAGTCTCACTGTACATCTCACTCTCTTTACAGTGTCTCTTAGTTACCTCCTATGCATTTCTTAAAAACTCCAGTTCCTCAGTCCTACTGTTTAACATGGTCCCCTCTGTGGATGAACACACAGCGGATCGCTGACAGTTTGAACCTGCCATCCTCCGTTTTCATGGTCAGTATGAACCGACACACACCTGTGTTGGGACTTAAGGAGAACATATGTGCTTTGTCACAACCTGGAGGCAAGGGGCAATGTAACTGCTCGACAAAGTAACGCACGGCCACACACATGTAGGCCCCGTGGGTGACGACCAAGGCGTGGACCGGGAGGCCCCTGACCCCGTCGTCGGCCTTTCCCTCCACAGGAGAAGTTTCGGGCGGAGCGGATGAGGAGGTCTTTTCCTCCCCTCTGTCATGCCAGTGCTCGGCCCCAATTCGCTGGAGCATTTTCTCCATGAACTCTTTGACTCGCTCCTTCACCTGAACAGAGCAGATATCTGTCAGAAACAACACGTGACAACCTGCGACTGTGAAGGATAAAAGTTAAAATCATTCTCACACACTTTCCCAACCAAAACACACACATACACACCAGCTCCAGTTTCAACCTGTGACACGTTCAGCAAAGCTGGGAGGGAGGCCCGTGGGCGACACTAATTGGGGCGCTCTCTGCTTGCGTCAGATCTATCTTTGTGTATGTGCATCATCATCGTGATGTGCCGGTCACGTACTCAGCTGGACCAGAGTTAACGGCCAAGCCAAGATCTAATGGATGAAGCCTGACGAGGTACCTTTGAAATAGAACAGCCCTCCTTCCCACGCCCCCCCTCACACACACACACACAGCTAAGTGACTTTTTAATCAGGGCCAGTGACAGTGGAAGAAAGGGCGTGTACTTTGATCCTCCTGATTCACACCAAGTGCTCTGGCAGACACAAAACAATCACAATCATGTGGATGCAAAGAGGTCCTGACACAGCACGTTACATCCCAGCAGAGGAGATAAGTGTCTCCTGCCACCTGGTGGTACTGTGTGTATATTACGTCGCATTCAGGTTCAATCCACACCTGGAGTTAAATATGGATTTAATTTGTTTTTGTTTTTTTTTGTGAGATGAACTTCATATTTACCCAAAGCATGTTAATGCTACCATGATCTTAACAACTATAAATATATGAGCTAACACTGTCTTAGTATTAAAGGTTCAGTCCAACCAAATTACAAAAATATATACTTATAAAGGTTTTCATACACCCCTGTGGTGTTAGACCGTCAACACAAGAACTTCTATTATTATTATGATACAGTGGAGTGTCATTTACTTTGTGCTCCCCAAAGCTCTGATAAATTACATTTGAAAAACAAATCAGTATTTATGAACCAGAAATAAGGACTTTGTCAAACTGAAAGCTTTTGTATTTTATTGTTACTATTTAGGATTATTTGTAATTCATTCACATCACTTTGTAAAGAAACTTTTTTCTGTTGAACAGTGTCAAAAAAAGACAAAATCAATTACTTTTCTATTTGATTTTGTGTTCAAAGACAACAGCAATAATAATAAAAGTAATGATAATAACACATAATAATAATATAGGCATTGTACGCCAGTCATGACAGTACACATTTACTGAAAGGGACATAATTTAGTAACTCAATGACCATCTTATGTAATGATGAGTCGATGCTGTTTACATACTGAATGACTACCATGGAGCAACAGGTTGTATTTTCAATGTGTAAGTAAATAAGTATATAAAACTAGTTGGAGCAGAGCATTATTGGTGGCCGTGTGCAGAGCATGAAGTGCTGTACTGTCAAGCCAAACAATTTTGTGACCATGCAGTACAACTCCAGCCTCACCTGCTCCTGCGTCTCCCCCTCTGGAGGTGTGAACTCGTGAAATGACAGACCGGCTGTCTTGGCCATCTCTCTCAGGTCCTGCACCCGCCCCCCCTCTGCTACCCCAAAGCTCTGAAAAATGACGCGTCACTGACTGGATGACTCACGTTCATCAGTACGTAAGTGAATATAATCAAGTGCTTTTTGTAAGAAAATGCAAAAGACATGCCACTCACCTTCTCTTTAAGTAAAGGCTCACACACCTTTTGCAGGCCAGAACAACTGCTGTTGTGTTTCATTATTGCCTCAGCTGTCTGGAAGAAATAATACCACACACTGATGTACAACGACCCACTGTTGTTATGTCTCTAGAGGAGGGGGGGAGTTTTATAAAGTTTTTCTTTCCGTCATTTATACTCTCAGCCCCACAAACTACAACTCTGTCATCACTACTGCTCACAGGAACTAGTGTCCCAAAATGACTGAATAATGTAAACAGCCTGATGTATGCATTGTACTAATATATACAGAAAAATAGATGCATCCTGTAGTGTTTTCCATCCTAACATTCAAAGCTTGTCGTACCTGCTGGGCCCGCAGCATGTCACTGACAAACACGTTGCTGAACTTGACGTCTTTCAGGTAACGGCCTGCAGCCTCGGCCTGCTGCAGCCCGACCTCAGACAAGGGTGAGTCTATAGCCTGGCCTGTAGTGTGGAGGAGGACAGAAAGCTGGAAGTGAGACATAGTAACTGACCTTATTTTCTAAGCACAGATATCTTTAATCATACCCTACCTTGTAGCAGGCCGTCTTTATTGTACTGTGTTTCCCCACTGCAGGAAATAAACGATTCATCAATGTCAAAGCACAGGAGCTAACATCATTAACAGATTAGTTAAAGCGGCTCAGAGAGGCAACTGTAATCAATCATGTAGATGCACAAGGCTGCATTTTGACTGTTTGGCTAAAGGGCCTTTGGGTATGGCAGATAGCTGAACCCGGTTCCAAAGATATAGTCACTGCTCCACTGAGATTGGTTTTGCAGGCCCAACTTTACTGGCATGGCCTTCTGTTATTACAGGTTTGATATGCTCCTGTCCATCTGACTTTTACTTTGGCAGTGTCAGCTCGGGATGTAACTAATTTATTTGTGATTTAAAGAAGTTAAAAGTCTGAGACTGTGGGCCTCTCCTCAAACAAAGCTTGGAAAAAGTCACCACCTCATCCTCCCTTAGTGTCCTTGCTTAGTTTTACTCAACTCCTGGACGCTGGACTATATCAAAGGTCTGCACTGAGGCTTTTATTCGTTTATTCATTAGACTCTGTATGGGAATGTTGGAAAAACTGTAAATTCCTCCAAACTACTGCATCTCTAAAATATGTCTTTAACTATATCACACACATACAGGCTACTCTATGTGAGCTCCTTTTAATAACTCATGTGATAACTAAATAATAACTAATAACTCCCCGATACTGTTTGGACCCTCTTTGGGGAGGCCCACCTGCCACTTTGAAAACCTCCTCTTTAATATAGAAAAAAACCCCAGAAAATAGTGAAAATATCTTTCACAATTTCCCAGAACCTTCAAGTGGCTGTTTTTTTGTTTTTTTTTGACCGACGTCATCAAATGTCAGAATTAATGCTCGATAATTTTCACATGTGACATTTTATGAATTCTCTTTTTAACTGCATGATTTCTCCTGACACCAGCATGTGCTGATGGGATGAATGAAAATAAATGTTTCATTTGGCATAAATGTATAAATTTGTATACGTATGAATAAATGTACAAATGCTTCTCCCTCTGACCAACACACCACCTGTGATAGGAAAAGCTGACCTGATAGAAATGTAATAAACACTGACAGCATGATCATATTAAACCAAAGCTGTGAGCCATATCTATAATTATTCAGGTAAATGATGATCATTCATTCATTCATTCATGCTGACCTCTGGTGGTCGTGAGAGGGGACTGCAGCAGGTCTGAGGTGGACTCTGCAGGCTGCTCCGCTTATGAAACTGTCCCCATTTACATCTATCACACATGGTTCAGGATATTATGACTTGCTGATCGTCAGGTTCACCGTTTCCTCACCGTGTGCTCACATGCATTTGGCTCACATGTTAAATCTCAAAGTGTGCACTTACTGTCGAACAAGGGTTAGTCCAAACGTCAGCGCCCTCATGCTCTGCAGACCGGAGAGGTGTCGCATTGAACGAGCGTCACTTTAAAGAAGCAGAGACCTGAAGGATCGCCTCACTCTGCTTTACTTTACACTGTACTTTACTTCATATATTACTTTACTTTACTTTAACACATGGGCCCGCTGATTTGTAGCGTGACTTCTTGCTATAACAT
This sequence comes from Scortum barcoo, assembly GCA_023238725.1. Classification (NCBI taxonomy): domain Eukaryota; kingdom Metazoa; phylum Chordata; class Actinopteri; order Centrarchiformes; family Terapontidae; genus Scortum; species Scortum barcoo. The sequence continues at coordinate 22,673,238 of CM041536.1, read as the reverse complement.
CCCAGAAAGGTTTGGAAATGTTATTATCCACCAGATCCATGCAGTGAAAAGTCAAAACAAGCCCTCCTCTGATTGGCTGAATAAAGTTATGAAATAACTGGCAAAGCTGGGATCAATTTACAGGTATAATGCGATCCATTCACTGACTACCTCTTTACTGTAACATTTTTTTTAAATGCAGCCTTAACTGTTTATGGATATTTAAGCTGAGTGTATGGGTGTATGCTATTAATAAAGACAGCTGTTAGTTGTTATTTATATACTTCAATAAGTGCAGCCACTAGAGGGCCGAGGTTGACACTTCCTCTTGACTGTATTTGAGACATTTCTTCACACGCTCTCGGGTCAAGCCCGGAGCAGGGAAGTACAACACATATCTGATATGTTTCCCGTTTTTAAATATGATGTTCAGACATTGGACAGTAAAAAGTGGAGACGTCCAATGCTGCCTTCTGAAAAAGTGCAGGACACACTTGTAAATTATGCTGGCCGTGACTACTCAGGGGTCTAATGTCCCCCTAAGGTCTAGCCATCCCTCCTGTTTCACCACTCCTCTGTCTGAACATGCAGATCATACATTCCCTTTTGTGTAATTAACTATACCAGGACTATGTAAACAGCTGTAATGGCCCTGCTGAATGAGGAGGAGCGCGGCACAAGGCCGACAGCTTGTTTTGATTTTTGCTCCAGTTGTGTAGTATGTAGTTCTCTATACATGCAGCTTTCCACATGCTCAACATCACATCTGTATGTCTCAGCAGGCTGAGTTCAATGATCAATAAATCCTTTTTTTTTTTGCTTTGTGTGTGTTTATAACCGGTCTTCCTTAGATTCTGGCCAGGGGGGGGAACACATATTGTCCCACGTTCGTCATCACTGCTTTGTCTAGCTTTCAAGTGATTAAGTGGTGCGGCTGAACTGTGCTCTGCAGTATCACTGCTGACTCACACACACAAACTCGTCTATTGATCCCGAAACAATTAGACACAGAGCTCTAAAGGAACACAGGCGTGGGAAATAGTGAGCTGATGTGGTGTCACACCCTTTAAAGCAGAAGTTTATTGAACAGAGGTTGTGCAACAGACATTTGAGGTACATGATATGAGTTATAGTGGAGGGGGGGGAGGTGGGGGCGCAACTCAAAGGGAAATCTGCACCACTGAAATTTCCAGATATCAGAATATTTATGTTTGGATGTGACAGGTGTAGCTCAACCCATTGTTATGTGGCAGTTACAATGGTACAACACAACATTTCAACAGACATTTACATGTCTTTCTCACATACAGAATCCATATTTACTGACATTCAGAGTGATTGTGGTTGTATAAAGCAAGAACTGTACTTTGGCCATCACAGGAATGCTGGTTTTTCCCTCTCTCACACACAACAAGTCGGATGTAGCACCAAGATGAACAGAAATGAACATGCTTGAACTATCTATGGACTAAACACCCTAAAAAAATGTTGCAATGCTGTTGTTGTTGACCCCCCCCACCCACCCTCCAATATAGGTTAAGTCCAAGTGGAAGCCTTGCATATTTCCTGGTTCCCATCTCACTGAGCAAGTTGTTTCTCCACTAAAACAGTGGGAATCATCCACAAAAAAACACTAATTTGTCGTTGCTTCTTCCCCCCTCCCTGCCCCCACTGTATTCTTTCTCCTCCGTTTCAGGCTCCCTAACTGCAGAGGTATAGGTGATGGATCTGTTTGTGTTTTATTTTGTCCAGTAATCCTGAGGTATAGGAAATACCACTGATGTAGAATGTGACTGAAGAAGGAGAGCAAAAATAGATAAAAAAAAGGGGGAAAGGAGACATGCTATCTAAGCAAACTGTCAAACTGTACAAAGAACATTTCCAGTCGAAAACTCATTTCATGTTCTTCTATCACCATCTACTTCGTTTTTTTCTGAATGTATCTCTTAAGCAGTAAAATAATTATATTATAATACAAATGTTTATAAAATAGCAGCACACTCAAGTGACATCACCACTAAGTAATGTTATTTTTTTGTATAAATGAAACAAATTCATAGCTTTTAGCAGCGCAAAAAGACAACAATAACTCAATAAAAATATTGACACTTTTTTTTCTTGATGTCTTCACACCTCCTCCTCTGTCCTCTCTTCACTTTGGAATACAGTATCTCTAAATCTTAGAAAAACCCTTTTGCGGGTCTGGTCACCCCATAAAATATATCAAACACAAATTGAAAAGGTGGTCTCAATATATAACACATGCAACAATAAATTGCAGGAAAGAAAATCACAACCATTAAGTTTGGGAGAGAGCTTACATCAGGCAAACAGAGGCAAAATGAAGGGGTCATATCAAATATTCAGACGGGGATCTTTTGGCAAATGTGTCATTAAATTGCCAATTTTTACTGAAAAGAAAAACAAAACAAAACATCACTAAAACATTAGATCCCCACATTTTTCTTCAGTCTGACAAACATACACTCAGCAAAGTCACATACCGTCATGAAAAAAACTCAAGCATTAAGTCAAAGACACCTTGCTGTGGCAAAGCCATGTGTCCCATTAAAACAAAACAAACAAAAAAATCTGTCTCTTGTTTTGTGCTGATGTCTGTCTGGCTGATAAGCCCCCTTGCCAATGATTTGAAGCAGCAAAGCTCACAGGGGACAGATGTGTTCACTGACAGACGATCAGCCTGAACTAGACAAGCCAGCACCATAGAAAAACTGACCAACCACTGCAACGCACATCAGTTAAGGTGGTTTCGAACAAAGGCTCTGCTCTGTCTCAAAAATGCAAACCTCATTGCCCTCTGAAGAACATGTGCAAATACTGGATGTTACGACCACCTTTTCTTGTAGCTCACCGCTGCACTGTGTGACTATCTGTGGCTGTGATGCAGATAAATATGAAGAAAAATTCAAGTAAAAACAAATATTTCATTTCTTGACAACGTAAAAGAAAAAAACAGAACCCAGGGATCAGTGAACTCTGTGTGTAGGCATTTTACAATTCATATTGGCGTTTTTCATATGTTCAAATTCTTTAAAACGGTCAGACTCCTTGTCAACTTTGCACTTTGCTTGAATAGGAATGTGTTTTTTGTTTTTTTTTTAATCGGAATGTCCTCTTGTTATAAGCCGTGGGAAGGCTTTTTAATTTGACTCTTTGACTCTTGCTTGACAAGTGTATGTCTGATGATTGGGAAACCAGCCCTACAAAGTAAACCAAAGAAAAGGCTAACAACAAAAAAAAAAAGAAAACATCCATTCACCTCCAATCGCCACCCAACGCATTTAATTTTACTTATCTCCTGGGGAGCATGTTCTCAAAGTGCTTTGCCATTGAAATCATATAGGGCAGCTGAAAACAACCCTATGTGGGACTCCAGATGCATTGACAGTATATTAACATCCTGTACTCTTCTAAACCCCCCCTCTAAGAAAGTTCATCCTCACATGATCTGGCAGCATACAGTCTTAGTTCCTCATTACATTTCCATGTAAATAGAAACCCAGAGCATTTTGTTCACTTAGCTGTGTCATCGTAGACATCCATAACAAGTAATTACTGTTGATTCCATCCAAATATGCAGATATCATAGGTACTTTATAGTGAGACCTTTGGGCGTCTTTTGTTTGTTGTCATCTTCCAGCCACTGGCTGTAAATCCTCCTGGTCTCCTACACAGCAGCATGCTCCTAAATTCACTAAATTCCTCTCTGTCCTACCGACCTGTGTTGTGCACTCATGTGCCCTCCACAGTTCCACATAGTTCTTAGTTGCAAACTGTCCCTCTCTTTCTAATTCTTTCCATGCAACACCCTGTTCCCTCTCTGCTAATTAACACAGAGGAGCCTTATGTCCTCCGGGCTTTAAAAAGCACAGCCTCACTTTCTTCAAGATATCGTCCTCCCCTGTTTTCACGTTTCTCCACATCTGAGAGGTCATTACTACTCTGTCCACGCTCAAAGCAGCCTTTCACAACTAAGGAAACACCATATCGTAACAACGTGAAAAAGAATGAAGTATCTGTAATATTTAATTAACAGAATGGCAGTAATAAACAAACACCTCACGTGACCTCTTTGTCTGAGGTGCATCACCTCAGGAAAAATGCTCTTGGAAAGATAAGGAGCTCTAAGTCAAAGTCCCTTCGCCCATATCTTCCTTCGCCAAACTCGCTTTCTGACTCACTCATAGTCCATGCATGAGTTTATCGATGGCCAACAATGAACCATGATACACCGTTATTGCATGAAGGCAGTGATATAGCATAGATGCCCTGTTATACTGATGGACAAAGTATTTGTAGCCTCGGCTTGCTCCATAGCCTTTTAACACAGAACTGTAAGTCTACGACCTGACTTTGCTCAAGTGCCTCATGCCAGAGAACGCACACTGCGAATATAGATACAGGATCACATGTAGCACTTCGCACCACACACACACGCGCGCACACACACACACAAGCACACTGACAAACACGCTTGCACACTGCACCCACAAACTGACACACACAAGCAGCCTGACAAAAGGAGCTTATTGGTCTCTACTACTCAGTTTCAAAATATGTCCAATAATAATATTAATAATAATAATGATAATTACTAATACTACTAATAATAATAATTATTATCATCCCGTCTCCTCCCTGGAATTGGGACCTTCCATCTTTTAGCATAATGTTCTCACGACTTTCCTCCATCTGTCTCATCCTTGACACACATGTGGACCTTCTGATGGTCGAGGAGATTGAGCGCGTGTCCTCCCTCACACCGGCCACAAATGTAATAGTGATAATACTCACATAAAACAAAACAGAGAAGAAAAAAAAATAAACTTGAGCCCCACTGTGATCCCATGTATGCGATTTCTGAATGGTTTCCATAACTTCTACCATTAACAGCCTCATTACCAAGCTATGGTTAAAATATAACTTAAAGATCATACTATACAATCAAAGGCAGAATGCAAATATGATTAGCTTCCCTTCTGTATATCCAAGGCACCACAGAGCGTCATCTGGTATCGAATTTGTTGCTTTTAGACTAGAACATCATAGAAAATCTATTTCGTGGGCAGGTGTTTTTGACTTGAAGAACAGAAAATCTACAAAAAAAACTAGCAAGCATTGTTCTTTTTCTTTTAAAGGGCTTGTTGTTTTTAACATTTTTTGTTCTTTTGTTCTTTTTTTCTGCTTTTAAGGAAATTGAGTTTTTTTTTCATGATGCTTTTTTTTGTGTGTAAATCCTGCGCAACGACGCCCTCTGGCGGTTCACAAGTTGACATCGCGGACGTCTGTTGGGGTGGAGGATTGGTCCAGCTCGTCCAGGCCTTTCCCGCTGGGTCCCCTCTGTGTCTGCTGCTGCTGCTGCTGCTGCTGCCGCCCCTCGCGCAGGCTGCTCACCAATACACGCTCAATCTGCTCCTGGCACTCTTTGAGAACATCCTGCAGCATAGCAAGAGAGGGACGACAAGCTGTAACAATATATACATTTTCATCTGCCAATTTTTCACCTTGTTTGATGTGTGTAGACTTGTGTCACTTTATAATGGGGATAAGACCTTTTTAAGTTTGTTTTCTGATCTCTTTCTGGTATTTTAGCACAAAGGCCTGAGTATATTCTCACATACATTCTCATTTTCTCATCCACAGGTGAGTAGGACAGTTACAGCTAGGAGGTTGTTTGGCTTCATCAAAAGGTTTAAAGGTTCAGTCTAAATCAAAACATATAAAACCATTGTTGCTCTATCAGGAAATTGGTTTCTGCAACTATCATCACAAGTAACAAGAAAAATCTGAAAACTGCATCTAATGCATGAGAAATGGGGGCCCCTGCTGTGGCAGCGGAGGGGCCCCTGGGCGGCGTAGGCCAGGGGTTTTAAATGACCACCGACTTTCTAGAAGCTACTGCCAAGGCTGAGCACAGACACGGACCAGACCCAAGCATTACATCAGCCCACCAGAGTTGTGCACTGAACACCACCCCTATAGTGCTCATGTGCACGCACGCACATATGCATTATTAACACACGCACACCCACACATGCACACCGCTGCCTCCCCCATCCAACCCAACCACCCACCTATCCCACCACCATTCCCAAACACATACAGAACCCAAACAGAAGTAGCCTTGACAACGGCGGCTGAAAACACAGGTAGTACTAAAGCTATGTTAATTACATCCACCTCCTGTGGGAACACAAAGGTGGTGCTTTTTTAACGAGAGCCAGTCTGTGTGCCTGCCTGCCTGCAGGGGATCCATCTGAGACCCGGCCGGCTCGCCTTTCACCATCAAAGGCTGCCGCGGCAACCTGAGAAACCACCTGGGAGAGGAGCCTCTCAACAGCGCTGAGCCCTCATATCCCTTCCTGATGGAGGGTTGACAGAGGGGACAGCGCAGCGCATGAAGAGAGAGAAATTGACTGAGGAGGGGAAGAAGTGGGGGAGGGTAAAGGGAGAGGAGTGCTAAACGGGTTGTTAGCGAGAGAGTCAGCGAAAGGTCAAACTGTTTTTGGGTGAGGAATGGCGATGACAATCATTAAAGATGTTCAGAAGTATGAGCAGACTGCTGCAACAGGACAAGCTAATGATGTTCCTGCCTGAGGGAGCTGAAAGAGAGACACTGCTCTCTGGTGGTGAAACACGAGAACACAACCAAAGCCGAGTTGCCTCGCTTTCAGCTCTACACACGCATGCACATGGATAAGCCCCTGCCGTGAAGCACCAGGCGTGTGTGGGAAACATGACTGAGAGCGCCCCATGGCCGGAGGGATGGGTGAAAGTGTACCGCTTGTGGAGCGGGGAAACATTCTTTAGAAATTTACAGCTAATTTAAACCTGATGGGCCACAGTTTGAGCCTGTGTTGGAGCTCCTGGTGCCGCCAGGCCTTGGCAAAATGAGAACTGAGACCTCGGGAGCTGCACGCGGGTGAGTGACAAGGGGTCGCAGTGTCAAAGGTCGAAAAGCATGATACACTACAGGGTGAGACATGTACCCTGTTGTCAAAGGGAAATTACATGAGTTTCTGACTTCTAACCCAACTTTCAAGACTGATTATTTGTTGAAATGTACATGTGGACAAAGTTATGGAAGATTACTTTACGAGTGGAATCCCTTTAAAAGAAAACTAAGAAATGGATTACCTTACATGTCTGTTGACAAAATGGTTCTGCTGATACCTGAAGCCTGCATGAAGTAATTCTTGCTTTTACATCTCCTGTATTTTGAGTCCATCGATGATTAGCTCGAGAGACTTCTCTGGGTTGCAATCCACAAAGACTGATTTGATGTTGAGGAGGTTGGACTGATCTGGGCTGGGTGCCTCTGGGAGAACGTTCCCCCCGGCAATGGGTCTGACGTGGAGGAAACCCGACCAGCGTCTGTCCCTTAATCTCCTTCAGAGGTTGGCCGCTAACAGGGGCGTGTGCAAACACACATGCGCAAAATCTTCCCACCAACATGTGCCCCATTGGTCATAAAATCTCAATTCCTGTGAGAAAATTAAGTAAAGTGAAGAACATGTAAAGGAACTGCCTGTGTCTTACCGCAAGAATGCACGGCTTCATTTCTTAAAAGACATTCTCCCCCGTCTCTGCTGCTCTTTAGAGCTGCAGTTCGGATCCCATGCCAAGCCCCATGGGCTTTATTCGAGAAACTTTAATGACTTCAGTGTGTGACTACTGGAAACAACAAAACTGTTTTCAGAGAAGTTCTAGGTACTTGGATACTGAGAGGGCCAACAGCACTGAATAAGTTGGTCATGGGAGGTAGATTTATACTGAAGCATCTTATTTTGAAGCCTCAACCCGGAAACACACAGCCACCTCAGATACTTCCTTCCATGTGCCCCACCTCAAACATCATGCTGCAACAATCTGTCTTTCTGACAAATCAAGCCATGCACATTATCCCCCGGGCGGCCTTTGTGACACTGGGTGGCGTAGGGGGGAAGTCGTGCAGACAGACAAAACCAAAAGGAAGAAATGTGTGAAGCCATGGAATGTGTTTTAACTGCTGACTGTACCACACAAGACAGTGTTAGCTACTCTGGGAGGACTTGGTGGTCAGACAGCTGAAACAAACACACAGGCTGACACACACACACACACACTACAGATCTCAGGGAATCTTAAGACAAAATATCCAGAGGCTGAACTGGAAATAAGGAGTCACCACATGACTTGAATTTCCACAAGTTACAATAGAAAATATGACCTTTCTCTTTCTTTAGCCTGCATGCCGAAACACCACAAGTGGTGACGCCACAGGCTGTATTAATAGAGATAATCTTTCCTAATAAATACATCTTTGTTGCAAGCATTTTGGCACACTGCTCTTGAGCCCCCACCCCAAAGAAAAGGAAAGAAAAATCTCACATCCATAGTGCAACTTATATGAGACCATCTCAGTGATTCGTTGGCCCACAGTGGAAATCAGGGTGATAAAAAAAGAGGAATGAAAACAGGAAGAAAGGGAGAAATGGGAAAATGTGTTTCCGGTGTCTTAGTGTGTGACCCTGACAGGAAAAAAATATGAATGAGAAAAAATGATTGTCAAAACGATTAAATCTAGGAAGTGGTGGACTAAACCCTTGTACTTCTCTAACCTCTGTTTCCTGTTTTAATCATTCAAGAATAAAGGGAAGCTCTAGACACTTGCCTAACATTTCAACTTTCTTACTGTCACTACAGATGACCTGTGCAGTTGAGGGGAGTCACAGCTCATTACTCTCCTACTCAAAGTTAACACATTCTCATAATTTTCATATTTTCTCTCTGCACATTATGATTTGACTCTCAGACACTCTCTGCTGTCCCTAACAGGGAGCCCCTCTTGGCCACACCAGGTGCATGTGAGGCTACACACATTCTTCCCAGCGGCTCAAGATGGTGACTTAGCCATATCGCATTTCCACTGGAAAACCACAGCTTCTGGATACCACAGATGCCAGCAGGGTGCCAGGGGGGTGGCGTTGGCCATGATGCTGTTGGCAGCAGCAGCTGCAGAGGTTGGTGAAACTTGCTTTGCCTTCATATTTTGCCTGGCTCTTTGGCCAACTGGCTACGAGACGCTGCTCTACCATCTTGCCGAGCCTCTGCACTGCCGGCCAAAACCAAATACAGTATGTTATGTGTACACATTTAGACTCAGGTTCATAGCACCACCCTGATGACTGCAGTCAAAATTGAGGTTGGGGTGGCTGTTGCGTCTTGAATTGATGTATAAAGTAGTTCAGCTTTTGGGAAAAGAAGCTAGAGTAAGTGTTAAAGTGACACAGTAAAGCAACATTTCCTCTTTTGTGTGTGTGAAAGCCAAAATGCTCACCCAGTGACAAACAGCATAAATAGCACTGAAGCCACTTATTAATGCTGACAACTACTTCTGGGCATGTTTTTTCGGTGGTGCACGAGTCTGAATTTAAGTAACTTTATGGACCAAAATATAGTCTGTTTTAGTTATGTGTTTTATTTTGGTGGGCATCTTTGGCAGTTTATTCCAAAGTCTCTCATGTATGTTGAATTAGGAAGGGTGCCCTCTGGTTTGCCTGCTGTGTTTACTGCGAGCCATGGCTTGTCTGAATCCAGGAATGTGAGGAGTTGATCATAGAGACACAGAGCGATTTAATTCCCCAAAGTCTAAGACCTCGCAGCCTAAACACACTGAGGCCCTGTGCTGCTGAGGTCAGCTATTTGTTTTTCCTCAGCTGCTGAGCGAGACTTCACACAGCTCGCACCAGAGGGAGCCATGCTTTCCAGCAGTGATGCATTATGGACCATAGGAGGAGACGAGAGAGGGCTGATTGTCGCGAGGAAGGCACGCCCCCCCCGCGCCCCCCCTTAGTGTCCTTTTCACACTTCAACAGCTTTCTTCCACCTCCTCCTCTTACTCTGCCTCTTTTGGGATGGAGTTTAACATACCAGCACTGAGGCCGGCGATCCATGTCATGCCCTTTGATCTACCCCCCATGCAGTGAGCACACATGAACTCTAAATGTTCATGTTTAAATGCAGTCTGTGATTACTAACTAAAAGCCATTTTCAGCGTGTTTGGTATTAGGACTGTTCCTGCCAAGGCAGTGGCCTCAGAACTGGAGCTGGTTCTTGGGCCCTGCGCAGTGTATGTCCACTGCTCCTGAATAGTTAGGATTGGTCAAAGGCCCCCAAAGAAACTAATAAAGAATAAATTAATAACTTAACTTATCATTTCACAGTCTCACTCTCCTCACCCTCTGCAGCTTTGCCCACCTACTCCCCCTTACAGTGAGCTATAGCTAGCTGAAGCCCTCTCCCATCTGTGTGATGAAAGCCAGGCATCTCAGAGTCAGGAGAGGCCCTGCCTGTGTTTGGACTCAACTCACCCACCACCGCAACATTCGCTGTACCCAGACAGCCACACAACGGCCTGGCCAGCATTCCTGTCAGCGACAGAGCATACTGTATATGCTCTCAACCTGGCTCGATTTAGAGGATTCTTTATATGAGGGGGCCCTCAGCAGCCTGACCAGACTGATGGAGAGGAAGCCCAGTCAAGTGCGTGACCGAGGAGACTGCCCATGAACTGATGCGGTTCAGGATTTCCTTTAACTAAGACATTTTAGTCTTAATTTGATGCGTATTTTCAAATTTTCTTCTCGTGAGAAATACTGGCAGAAAACAAAGCTAAAAAATGGCTTTGCAGAAAGCCAAATCCCAGTGAAGAAGTCAGATCTGAGTGTGACATTTCAACATTTCAGCTTCTGTCTGACGCAAATGCACAACCTCAACAAACATGTGGCACTTCTTAACTTTTGACATGAATAACAGGGATATTTTCCCTCAGAGAAGTATCAAGTCTGCTAGAAACAAAAAAGACATTGATTGTTAACAGGAACATATTGTAAAACTGTGTGTTTCAGCAGTAATAAGATAGGTCAATTATGGCATTTCCCTCAAGATGTACACTGACTGAAGAGATGAAAAGCTTCCGATGTAGCGGCTGATTCAGCTTTGAATCATACGGTTACTGTAATAAATGTACTTAGATAAATGCTAGTGAACATCTAACTGATGTCAGCAGAGACACGAACATTTACTCCTCCTCATTCAGTATTACTCAGAAACTTGCACCAAACTGTTCCACATGCAAGTATCAGGCTCTCAGCTTCACCTTGACTAACAAGATCACAAAAGAGTCCATAGTTTTAAAATTCAGTTCTAGTCTTTTAAGAAAAAATTATATTTGTGTGTCTGCATATATGTAAGTATGTATTGTGTATGCGTGTTTTTGTTTCTATTCTGGATGTGACAGAGGAGTATATAACCAACTCACCACTTCTGTGTTTGTGATTTTAGCCAGCAGGTCTGTCAGACTGTCGCCCCATTGTGACTGGTCAGCTGAATCCAGCTGTAGGCCACAGATCGCTGCTCCCACACTTCCTGTGGCAATCATGGAGGGAGGGTACATAGCGAATCTGAAATCTGTTGGAAAAAGAAATACAAATCAGTGCAGTTTGTAAATGATAGGAAGAACTATTTATTGTTATGTTAAGTAAGGAGCTAAAATCTTTAGTTCAGTGGATAAATGACCACAACAGTTGATTTACACTGGATTCTTTATTCACCTGGTGCGGTTTCTAAATTGCACTTTTCAATTCATATGGGCCACAAAAAGGGTACGGATACGTCCCTCCTAGAGACAATATGATTTGGTAATCTAGCAGTCAGCTAATAAATAATCCTTCTATTGCACCGGGCCTGAACGCAGCGCTCACTAATGACCAGGGGCCTGGATAATGAGGGTTCACTTGGCTTGTAAAGGAGCTGAAAAGCAACCACCCTCACCCGCTCCCCACCCCAGTCCCCCTTTCCCCAGCCCGGCCCCTTTTCTTCCATCTCCTGAGTAAATCGTGTGCTCGCTGAAAAAAGCCCCATAGCGCTTGGAAAGGGAGGAATAAAGAGGCTCAGTGCCTCTGCCAATGCTCACTGCTGTAGGTCCTTTTTCCACGTGTGGTCACAGGCGTGCGTCTCAAAGACCAATAACCTTGTTAGCTCCCCTCACTGTCATTCATAATGCAAATGAGACAGCTTGTGAACGGGCCAGAAGCCCGAAAAGGCAAGGCAACTGGCATACAGGGAGAGAGAGAGCGAGCAAGGGAGACAGACAGACAGGGAGAGAGAGCGTTTTTCTCTTCACAAACAGAGACACACATGCATCCAAACACACACACTCGCTCCTTTCTCTATTCTCTCTTTATGTCTTGCTCAACTTCTACCTTTCTTTTTGGACAACACATGGCCTGCTTAGATGGGGCCAGTGAATGGCACACATGCCCCAGTCTTTGTTGCTACAACAGGCAGTGGTTTGCATTGGCGGCCCTCCTATCTTTTAGCATATTAATAGAGTGGTGGGCCTGCGAGAGGGAAGGCAGAAGAGTGTGACTCCATTGTCCAGAGTCATCACCTCATTTCACCCAATTGAGAGACACAGCATCCATCCCCTCTCTGCTGATACCAATTCAGGGAGACAGGCCGGACAAAGAGTGTGGCTGGATGGGGACGGGGGGCAGAGGGTCGACAGGGGGGAGGAAGAAGAAGAAGGAGGGATGGACGGTGTGGCGACAAGGCAACAAGGAGAAAAGAAGGGGAAGGTGGTGGGCTTGGTGGGGGAGGAGAGGGGGTAGACGACTCCGATGCACATCACTCTCAAGTCTGTGTCCAGACTCTTGTGAGGTTTTGGAAGAAGAAAAGAGTCGCCCTCCAGCGACCCTCACCTCCCCCGCCTCCCCCCACAAGTATGCCTCTGTTCCTGGGCCACCTATGGGCCAGAGGAGTGGGCAGTGGGGGCACAGAAACAGCCTGCACATTAACATATTGCCATATTCAATTGCAAAGCAAACTGCGTGCGATGGCTCTGAAGGAGATTTTTCTTCCTTCTTTTTTTTAAATCTGGAATCAAAGAGGTAGGCCCTTTGATAGCTGTAAAGGCAGCCCCTCACTGCCTTTTTAACATGCACAGCCAGGCGCTTTCTCATCTTGTGGGCTCAGTGTTGACAAATAAATGAACTTATTATACACCCCTGTGTTAGCCACTGGGCCTCTGCCAAGGGGCGATTTATTAAAGGCTATCTCGAGCCAAGAGGAAAGAGTGCACAAAGCCCCTCAGCATTACATCACTGCTGTAAGAGCACAACTTTCTATAGAGGGGTAAAAGGACAAAGGCATACATGGATTTACTGTACGTGTGTAGTGAGCGCAGACTGACAGGCAAGGAGACAGACACCTTAGAGACACAGGGAAGAAACAATGTACTGATGCTGCATGCTTTGAGATGCAGACCGACACACACAAACACACACACACGCACACAGCACAGACGTAGGTTTGTGGGAGAGCTGAGTGGCGGGCAGTGGGCAGCAAGCTGATTTTTCGCACTCAAGACAAGACAGGTCTGTAGCAGAACAAGGACGTGCGCGTGCAGCCGATGCGGGCTGACACTCCGGCCTGGTGGCTGCTGCATGTGGGGGGAAGAATGGCCGTATTTTAGGAGGCCCTCATTGATATTCATGTTGAGGATAAACAGTGTATGTAGCTGAGTGGGGACGCCTGCGATGGAAAGCTCCCTGTGAGCAGCGGCTGGCTGGCCTGGCCTGTGCGCCTCTCACCCCCTTCAATGGCCCTTTCTCCTCCCTGTGCCCCCTCATATCCATTCCTCCGTGTTCCTACCCCCTGAAACTTCATCCACAGGCCTCTGGTCTGCTGCCCTACATGGCCCACTCCTCCTGGGTGGCTGCAATGCACAGTATGCACATTAAACTTGTAAATTAATTAAAGCTGGAAAGTTGAAGAACAGCCAACAGAGAAGAAAAAAAACTTTTCACCCTCTACTCTCTTTCCAGTGCTATAAATCAGGGTCTTGTATTCTATACATGTAGCGCTTATTGACCTTGTTTATTAAAGGAGGAGCATAACAGGGACCCAGGATCTGTTGACTGATTAAGGCCAAAAACAAACATCATTTTGGGATTGGCATGACAGTACGTTTTACCGCTAATGCAACACAGCCTCCTAGTCAAAACAAGGTCTGTAGAGGGCTACTCAGACGGTACACCTAATGTAGTTCCTTGAGACCCACAAACAACAACAACACCTCCCAGCTGGGCTCATGGAGTTCTTCTACATATAACAAGGGGAGAAATCCCTGATTAAGACACTGTCATATTCCATTACCTCTTGTTTCAGACCGTCACTCTGGAGACAAACAGAAAACAAAACTTGGGAGAGTCTGACTCAGGCACCGTGCTCAAACCGTGATTTTAGCTCTTTTGCCAGAATACAAAATTCCTCCTTAATTGTAGCATCCCGTGACAGCTCTCCTCAGTCTTGAACTATCATCTCCACTGTCACAGTGCTGCAGCCTCAAGGCATTGGCGGTGTCAGGAGCATACAGATTTGGATCAGTTCTACGGAGGATTCATTTTTCTCCACACTGGACGAGCAAGAACTGATAACTGTGTTTAAACCCAGCTGAAATATTCAAACATTCCAAAAAATTCTCCCTCTCTTTCCCTTGCTCTCTCTTACTGTCTGTCTCTGTAGCTGATATGATTTAGACAAAATTAGGAGCTTTGCAGAACTAATTAAACCCTCTAATCAGAAAAAAGAAAGTTGGAGAATACTCATGTCATGACAAAAATGTTCAGGTCAAGCTAGCTTCCACTAACATTTACTTTACTTCAAATCACAAATATTAGTCTTTGTGGTTAACGTGACCTCAAAGGTAAACATGTAAGCTTAAAAACATTTAGATTCCTAAACCTTTTTGGGTGGGATAATTGCAGCATCCAAAGCAAAAATCGCTTTCTTTGTGTCTCTGGTGTGACTCAGCTGGCCACAGTATTTATAGTGTGGTGCTGATTACACCAGCGAGGTGAAAGGGGGGGAGCTCAGGACATGCCACTTGATGATTCACTCTATGCCACATTTTTAGGCGCATACTGTCAGGAAGCGTCTTCCTGCTTCTTAATTTGTTGGAGGGGGTGGCTAATTTGTTGGGGTTCTGAATCATCAAACATGAAGGGGGTTTTATGTAAACAAACACCATTTCATTGACCACATCTGAGATGAATCATTCATCTCTAGAATGCAGAGCTGAGCCTGGAGGGGATTCTCCGTGCAGCAGCCACTTGGAAAGGAAGCTACAAGGAGCATTCCTGCCTCTAGACCAGTGAGACATAACAGCTATGATGAAGAGAAGACGTATGAATCATCTCAAAATATCTGACTGGCCACGGCTGTGTAAAAAAAATGGACATATTTGCTTGTAGCAATTGGAGGCGCACAGCTTGGAGACCCATGTGGGATACAGAAAAATGTGAAGAGACAAAACAGTGGAATATACTGTATACTTCTAGTATAGTGTATGAATCCAACTGTGTAATTAAAATCTTAAAGTCCAGGATTTATATACTTTGCACACTCTATTAAATTAAATACATATTTGTTAGAAATTTAACGCCCAGCGAAAAAAAATAGTCATCAGTCATATAACAAAGTTGTTACTACTTCATAGTAAAAAGTGATGTTATACACGAGGCAATGTGAACCCATGCAGCAAAGCTCGACTTCTCTCGTGTTTGTTAGATGGTGAATCACTAGTTTGTCTCAGAAAGAAAACTAACTAGTTATTCATCAAGTTACTTCACATAGTCCAAAGACACTTTAACACATCAGGGAAAAAAGTAATCAAATAGTATTCTGAGATTAAAGAGCGAGTACCCAGTTACTTCCCTTCCCTTCCCTACCCTTCTTATTTACATCACAACTTGTAGCAAAATCTTCCGTGTGTCCCCCAGGACAATTGACTCTCTCTTGGACAGCACTGCTGGCCCTGATCCAGAATTTTCTTTTGATCGACTTCTATGACTATTGTCACCATTCCATGCATACCATTACAGAGAGGGCTATTGGAGTCGGTATAAAAAAATAGACCATAATCCCTGCCAATATGGCAAGAAGACGGAGCTCAATAACTGCAGCAGACAGGTTGGGGTGCATCTGTCTGCCCCATGCACCCTGTCCATTCTCCCACTTTACCTCAATTGAATAAGAATAGAAGAGGAAGCTCGGAGTCCTTGGTGTCTGTGTGTAGGAATGGAGGTTCATAATCTCCCTTAATGAGCTTGTTTCTGGGCTATTATCCGGCGTCCTGCCTGAGGGAAACGCTGGTGTTTCCTATCAAGTGGCCCCGCAGCGCTGACCCTCGCATGGCTCTGCATATGAAATGTAAGGGCCAAGCCTTTTGTCTCCTTTCTCCCAGCCTCTAGCTGAGCTCCCAAGCCATTTGCATAGTCCTGAAAGGACCAGCCAATGTTATTAATTAATACAGAGCCAGCCTGCGCCACCTGACAAAATCCCACCGAGTGGCCCGAACGGAACTGTTTCATCAAAAGAGAGGAGCCATTAGGAATGAGAGGCCTTATTCTCCACTTCTCCTCTTCTCTCTCTTGTTCCCTTGAAAACAGAGAGCCGTGGTTTTATGCATGTTTTCTTTTTGAGTATAGGGGCAGCAGGGGAGGGAGTAGCGGTGGGTAGTGGGTTGAATGAGACTGTATGAAATAGGAAGGCCACAGGTGACCTGTTGTCAACTGTCTTGCAAATGTAAATCCTCCTGAGAGATCTCCTCCTTCTGCTGCGTCTTTACCTTCTCAGCTCCGCTCAGTGGATGTCTCAAGGAGGATTCTCACCAGATAACCCAAAGATTTACGGCTGGGAACGTTCCGCAAATGGGGTTTCGAATTCCCAGAGATCTTCAGATGCACCAAATTGTTGACTCACTCGCGCACTCTCTTTCTCTGTCTTGCCCTCACTCTCTGTTTGCCTGGATACAAGTCTGAGGAGAGCATACACAGATAAATGGCCTGTTGCTAATCCAGAGCTATCTCCAGAAAGTCTCTCCCCTAAAACACAATGTCAGGAGGATGACTCCAGGAGGCTCATAAATTTATTTCCACTGCCTCATTGAAGCAATTAAGGACAAAGTGCACGCTGAGTCTTTCACAATGTTGCTTTGGAAATAGGTCCGATCACTGACACGCTGTCATTCCACACATTAATCCGCTGGCAAAAAATGAGGGGTGAGGGACGTGGAGTGAGATGGGGAGAGGAAGAGAGAAGTAAGCGAGAACAAAGGACAGAGAACTAGAAAATAAAAGAACAAAAAACAGGCGTTTCTTCTTCAAAACGTTTCAAACACTGAACTTGCGAACTTCTGCTGCAAACTTTTCTCACCCTTTCACATCCATTGCACAATCAGTGCAGGGGATTCCATCACTTTATGTTGTAAATACCTGTCACCTCCCTCGTATCTATTCATCTAGCTATACACACACACTCCTCTGAATGATGTCAGCACAACGAGCTGTTTCCCATGGGGGGGTGTAGTTAGCATTCCTGTTTGAGGCCTGCAGAAAAAGGAAGCTGCTGGTGGTTGTGACCGAGAAAGCGAGAAAAAAAGGAGCGCCAAACACCCTTACTGCCTGCAGATTGTGAAATTTTCCTGACTGATAGTCTTAAGGATGTTTCGGACTTGTCAAAGTGCTAGTTTCCTATCCCGACCCTGCCTTGTCTGCGGCTTTGAATGTGGAGTTGGAGGTGACGCAAACAGGAGAAACCTGCCCTATAGAGAATCTCAACATGAGAAAGCTATCATGTCCTCCAGCTGTAGGGCGGGGAAGCGTGAGAAGTTAGGGGGGAGAGAATGAGGGAAGGAAGGCGGCAGGGGAAAGAGATATGAAAACATGACATGCCTTAGAATTGGCAGTGCAAAAACAATACTCTCCTCTGGCTTTCCCCGACTCCCCTGCTCCCTCCTGCATCTCCTCCGTCTCGACTGTGCTGTCTCTTCAGATCATGTTAAAGGCTCCCTTTCCCTCCCACGACTCTCTGGATGTTTGATCTCGGGGGGAACAATTCACCTCACGAGCAGAAAGACAATGGCCTACCTGCCTCCACCCCTGTCCATTCCTCCTCACGACCCTGTGCGACATGGGAATGCCCTTCAACCAGGCTCAGTGCGCTTTGAAGTGTTACTGGATGCTCTGGAAGCCACTGATATGCCTCTAAAACATGACCACATACCAGCCCGGGAGAAGACAAATGATGGACGTCGGACCTAAGAGTCTAACGCCGAAATGTCTTCCGTGACACATGCTTTTCTTAGGCAGAATATTTTCCCATCGGAGGTAATGCATCTCACTTGAGTTACGGCGGGCTGCGACTGGCCCGCAGCACACCTCCGAACAGAGTTGCTGCCGCATGTTATTGAGAGAAGAGGTCTTTGATATGGCGCAGAAAGAAGAATGTGCAGATAAAGATATTTTGCAACATGAGAGAGTATGTTGATGCAAGCCATTATCGCTTGGTTTGACTTGGCAGCTTATCCATGATCTGTGTCACTTGCAACACCTTTAAACAACAAGAAAAAAAAAAGAAAAAAGAAAAAGACATGATACCAAGATGACATCGCACTCTGTATGCTCATTTTTTTGGATCTGTTTTTTTAACTCCAATTAAATGTTCAGTTTTTAGTTGGGACAAACATCTGTTAATAACAGAAGACATTCAACGCGTGTGACATGAGCTGCCATTGTGTCCTACCTGTGGCACAGAGGGCGATGAAGGTCTGGACATGTTTGCGTATAAGTGCCAGCTTATCCTCGGGCAGCGGCAGCCTCCTCACAATGTGCTCGATGAAATCGTTCGGCGTGACTGCTGCCAAGTTCCACTTCAACTTCCCCAACACTACCAGTTCCCACTCCTGGAGGGAGAGAGAGAGAGAGAGAGAGAGGGAGGAGAGAGAGGGATAGAGATACAGGGAGAAACAGAGAGAGATGACCGAAAATGAGAGACTGAGAAAGATAATGATGCAAAGTATGACCGTGTATTTACATACTGTAGCAGTTTACAGTTGGCTACAACTGCACTTAACTGCAGCCTAAAGGAAGTGAGTGAGTGTGCGTGCCTCTGTAGGCCCCTGGCCCTGTGCGTTAGTATGTGTGGAGGTTAAGCATTATTGTTATTACGTTAGTCTCTGCTTGGCCGGGCCTGGGACAGAGAAACACCAGCAGCGCCACCAACCCAGGTGACCTCACAACACTGTCTCCCTCCCCGTCTGTCTGTCTGGCATCTGGGGACTTTCCTAAAGAGGCCCACCAGAGGTTCTACTGTGTGTGTGTGTGTGTGTGTGTGTGTGTGTGTGTGTGTGTCACTGTAGAGTGAAAATGGATAGGAAGGCAGCGCTTGTTGAACAGGATCAGCAATAAAGACGTGGTATGTTAAAAAGTTCAACAGTATTTCATTATCTAATCTTTAAATTACCAAATCCCTGTATTGTGTGTTGCAACAGGCAGTGTGGCTGCATCTTCTTTTAGCTCATGTTATTCTTCTTTTAAACAATGCTAAGTGCTAAATATAGTTAATGACTCTGTTCTAAATAGGTTACAATATATTTGTAGCTCACAGGAGACATAAACTTGACATGAACAGCTTCAAATCAGTGAACCTCACAAATCAGTTAATGCAGCTCAAAAGGCGAAAGGAGATGACACAAGTACTGGTGGAGATATGTGCACATGAGGGGTGGGGGACACTAGGTGTGGCGTTCTCTTCTCTTTTCTCTCTTAGAGCATATTGTTACTTTCACTTCCTTGAGGAGGAGGTGATTAACGGAGTTGGTGACTAATTTGGGAAAAAATTTTGTGGTTTGGTTCTTGCGTCCTTGTGACTGGGACGATGGACACTCTTCATTTTCCCTTTCAGAGGGAGGCAGACCACATGGACTCGGTCATGAGATGATTCAACATGGCTGCCGCTGACCCGGCTACCAGCCTGCAGTTTTCTAATCAGAGGGACCTTTTTCAGCCTTGTAACATTTTTTGATCTCCTTGATGCCAGGGACGTGGATGGAGGGGAGGTTTTTTAAAAACAGGGATTTTGTTTCTACCCACAGTTAGGCTTCCTCTGGGAAGAAATGAGAAAATAAAAGCTCTGATTTAAAAGGTGGGAGGGATCTCTGTCTGCTTGCTTGGAGATGCGTAACCAGCATCTCAGAGATTCAATTATTTGATCATATGCAAATGACCAGCGAGGGTTTGCTGATTGTGGCTGCTCTAGTGTTTGCAACATGGCTGCCTCCTGCTCTCAAAAGCCTTTTCCATCAGTGCCAGTGAGCAAGACTCGGGCCTGCAGCGAGGGCAAGGACGAACCTTGCAACACAGACGCTATGCTGACAGAGTGGCAGGCAGGCAGGCAGGCACCCACTTCCTTCTGCTACTGCCTTCTTCTGGTCACACCTTTTTTGTAACATTGCGGTTGTCTTTACAAGAAATTGTTACAAAAGACGAGGACAAAAAAACGATCACATGCCCCGAGCAGCTGATCTCTGTTTCCTGTATCTGCGTGTCAGCCAAAATACTGCCTTATACAGAAACACTGAGAAGAGGCCCCAGCAAACCAGTTCAAGGACTGAGGGCTTTGTCTTCAGACTGAGCATAAAGGTAGGACGGACTCACTTTTCTTGTAAAGTCCACTGTGACATGCTGTTTTATACGTGTTCACCACCCCCCCACCCCCAAACTCCAGGGCTGACAGTGCAGCTCTCTCTCTTACTTTTAATGCACATTCTGTTTACACGTCAAGCCCACAGCCATAATACAGCTGACCATCCAAACCTTAACTAAAGAGAGGAGGAATTAAATGTGACACAATCCTCCCATGCAGAAGTGCATTCCAGAGAATGATCAGAAACCAACAAAACCAACAGCAGCTCGTAGGGGAACTCGACTATACACTGCAGCCATCAGCTCAGCGAGCAGCCAGGCAGGTCTACGAGCATCAGCCACGTCTGAATCAGAATATGTGGCCTCTTTCACAACATGGGTGGGATTGGCTGTTGTTTACTGAGGAATGTTTATGTAGCGCCACAGAGCTAGTGAGGAAACACTTATCTGATGTGGAGCTGTGTTAATTAATTGGTTTGCGCCAGTGAAGGCAGCTGTTATTATCAGGCCAAATAGGCCTTATCAAATGTACCACAGAGAGGAAAGACATTTTTTTTTACACCAAGTGACACGCACGCTACCCTGCATCACCGGCTGCATGCGCGACTCTGACTGTGAGGCTTACATTGTCAGCGATGACAAGTGTGAGAGAACCAGAAATAGTGCAGCATGACATAATATCAGAATTGTGTGCATCCGTGGTTATTTTTGGACGGACGCTAAACTGTAAAAGGCAAACTTGAATTTCTCTGCGTCTCTCCCTCTCTAGCTGACAGGAACAGAGTCAGAACTTTGGCTGGAGTTCAAGCTGACCTCGTTGCTCTGTGCAAATATCTGCCACTAGATGGCGAGTGAGACCACTGCACAGCCTGGATTGGGGATACTGTAAAGTCCAGAGGGTCTTGTACAGTAGGGACAGCCCTGGTGGAACAATTCTGCGCGAGGCTTTGGCTTCTCCGCACACCTTTGATGATGGCACGGACCGAAGAGGAGACAGGACAACAGGGAGCAGCCCCTGTGTTTAGTATGTGATGTTTTGAGCTGAATGATCCAAATGAACACATATAAATAAAATAAAAAACACATGAAATAAAAAAAAACCCTGGTGTCCAAAAGCAAACATGATGTAAAAAAAAGGAAAAGGAAAGGCAAATAAAGCTAGATTTGGTTTTGACCAGCTGATGATGACAGCAGTGAATCCTGTGTGAATTTTGTGAGATGTATTGAACCAACTGTTGCTTACCAGCAGCTCTTGTGGTCTGATGGAGTTATCTGTGTAGATGCAAAGCTTCTCTGCGGTTAATGGACGAGTCTCTTTCAATTTGGATGCAAGAAACATGCAGACTGCTCCCAGCAGCTGCAGGTTACACTTTTTGGTGGGTACCACGGCTAAAAACCTGTCTAAGTAGTTCATGGCCAAGGGAAAAACTTCTTCCTCGCACTTCTGCTCCTCACAAACCTGAATAAAGAGACAGCAGACAACGCAGCAATGTTCAGCATTTGGAAAGAGCAACCCACCCTTGCAGTGATCTGACTTATTTTCCAGCACTTGAAATGTATATGAAACTTTTATGGGAGATAACGAAACAAAAGCCCAATCACATAAAGAGCACATATAAATTCAATGACACACATAGTTGGGGGCCGGCCAAGAATCTGCGCCCAGCCCTAATCGGTTGCGACATCCTAAATTAATTCGACATAGATTATTTGACAAAGGGTGAAATAAGTCTCAGACACATACTGTCAATAGAGTGGCATTCCTGCAGTTCATTCACTAAGAAATGAATTCAAGTCACAATCAGCCGAGCCAAAAAACACCCCGACAGCGCAGCACACGGAAACACACTTTTTTTCATTCGTCATATTTTCATAAAATAATTAAAAATACAAATAAATTGCCCAGAGCGATTTTCTTCGCATCATAATGTCCGCGGGGGTCCCCCACATCATACCCGACAATTCCCATCCAGATCCGCGCGCAGTAAATATGAATAAAATGTCAAAATAAAAGGCAAGTGGCGAGAGGCTGCACCGACGTGCGTCACCGCCGAGCCGATAGATTTATTTCAAAAATTAATTAAAAATCCCCAGTCGGTCGGACCCCCGCGATATTGACATGAAAATAAAGCCCGAAGGCTCGAGATTGTTTACAGGTGGATGTTGGCCGGAAATATTGGAACAAGGGTCAAAAATGGAACATAATTCCACTGCGAGGCTGGCGACGGGGGGAAGACCAAGAGCGCAGATAAGGCCCTCGCCCCTTCCGACATTTAAAACAGATACCCAAACTGTTCGCGACGCTTTTCGTGGCCCTTTCTATATTCAGCGGACACCCCAAAGCCTCCCCTGCCATTGCCGAAGGATTTGAGCCGCTGTTATTGCGTTTATGACACTGTAAAGTCCCGTTAAAAGCGAGAGCGCTCCTGTGAAAAAACCAACATGGCGATAGGACGGCGCAGGGGCAGCGCTGCATCGGGGGAGAGTGCATACGTGTGCATGGAAATATTCAGGCTATCTAAAATAATAACATTAAAGAATCAACGGGGAAGCCTGTGCGGGCGACACGTGAGGCTCATAAAAAGGAAAAAAGCCCCCCCGGTGTCACACGCACATCACAGCTCCCAAGTTTTTTTTTCTCATAGGGCTTCGTGGCCGGACTTAAAAAAACAGCAAAAAAAAGGGTGAGAAATGACATAAAACGACAAGCTGAGTTAATATGAGCAATAAGCAGTCGCGGACGAGAGCTGTGCGTCTGATCTGCTGTCCGAAAATTGCAAAGAGCGCCCGGTAAAGCAGCAGCGACACAACAAAAAAAGAAATCAGGAGGCTTTAAAGTCGAGCACGGAAATAATAAGACTTGTCAGCACTCGGTGTTTCGCCGTACCTCCAACATCCAAGTGGCGACCATCCTCCGCATAAAGGGCTGAATATCTTTCTGGACGCCTTTGAAATAGGAATATTGAGGCAGAAACCTCTCCTCGATGGTCAGCAAGCTCTGCAGGACTCTGTCATCGCACAGGAGGTTCGGATCGGGACGTGCTCGTATGATGGTGTCCATTTCGAGGCAGAGCAGCTCCATGGTGCTGGTGCTTTTCACTTAAGTAAAAAAAAAAGTAGGATTTCTCTGTCGTGGAAGCGGCGTTGCAGCGAGAAGAGATCGCAAGAAAAAAAAAAGGTGGCAGGGAAAGTCTTTTCGAGGCATAAAAAGTGAGACTGCAGGGGCTCCGTAAGAGTAGTCCTGCCTCTCCTTGTTGAGAACTTTTTCCTCTCTCCCCACAGTGCGCCTCTACTTTCATCCGCCTGGCCAGATCAGGCGCATTTCAAGCCTGCCCTGCGTGCGCCACTGACGCAAATTCACTTCATTAGAGCAGACGCAACATGCTGCACCCTTGTCCCTCTTTCTCCCACCCTGGCATGCTAGACGACTTTCAGTAAAGCCGTTTTCATTGCAAAACGTAAAAAAAAGGCGGACACTTTCCACAAAAGCACAAACAATATGGTGAAAGGTGCAAAATAAATCCGTCTAAACTCCAGTTTAAAATGTGTTTTTTTCTGAATTTACTGACTGTTTTAGGCTGAAATAAACCAAGCCTGTAAATTATTTGGATATATTAGGAGGTAAGTGAGGGATTCATGTTTGATTACAACATGTTGTCTCGGCTAAAATAAAAGTTTTTTCAGTGTTTTAACGGAGTTTTTCCCTTCCTGGTGGTGCTTGATTGCCTTATGATGATAATTAGAGAGTGGGATGGTACAATGATATTGTCACTTAACATACCATAAATAAATAAATAGACGTATGATTCATTCTTGTGTTATTAATTAGGCACATTTCACCATTAAAAGCCTCCAGGAAACCAACTTTACTCGCTAAACAGCCACAAGTACCCCCTTGTGAAAGTAATTTGAATATTAGTTTGGATTAGAAAGAAAGGAAAAAAACAAAAAACAAAACAAACACCAACAAGCTCCAGAAGGAGCCTAATTGGTATTGTTTTCTTATTAAAGCGACTTGCCAGTTTTTTTAAATACACTCAGTGAACCTGAGAGAGTGACGCATGCGGACACTCTATGCATGCTATGAATGCGAACATACAAAGGCGTGCGCGCGCGCTTGGACACGCGCAACAAGACAGACCGGCCGCCCACCCACACCACACGCGCACACACACACACACTCTCTCTCACACACACGCGGACGAACCATTTTTTTTATTGCAGCCACAAACTGTTTGCGGTTTATGAGATAGCTTTCTAGGAAATGTGAAGCAGCGTTGAATTTTTTTTTTTTTTTTTTTTGCATAATCTTCTGTTAAAGATAACACAAAGATGAGAGTCACTGACTTTGCTCAACCCAAATAATATGAGCCAACTTAACAATTCCTTCCTGCAAGAAACCACTATCCCCCCCAGCACCCATCCACCCCCCCCCTACTCTTCCCTCCCTCTCCAGCAGACTTCTGTAATAATTTACATGGAAAAACAAGCAGGTGGAAACGAAGCTGAGAGTGTAAGTCACTGAGCAGATAATTAAAAAAAATGACTGCCAAATGATTTAGCCTCTCATACAGTCACAAAGAGAATCTGCATGGGTAAATATGTTAATCCCCCTCCTATTCTTAGTCAACTTCAAAGACCGAGCCTTGAATGAAACGAGACTTCAGCGCGTCAGGGGAAGACTGGGGACTGTAAAGTCCTCAGAGCTTTAGAGCTGTTAATTTCCATCCGAAGCTCGTTGTCTATATAGCAATGCTTGTGAGAAAAGTGGGGGAAATGTCTCTTTAAAGTTTTTTTTCCAGTCTAAGTTGTTTCCTCTTCCCTGTGTGTCTATTTGCATAGCCAATAGTTAGTTCCTCAGCGCTCGACAGAGGCTGTGCGATTGTTACTGGGCAGACTTCTTCTATACCTTTCTCTCTCTCTCTCTCTCTCTCTCTCCTCCTTCCACTGCTGTGGTCATGTATCAGTCTCACCCCTTAAAGGGTGTTGCTGCTGCTCAAACAGCCTCTCTGGCACGCACATCAGAGCCTGTTGAGTGGCATCATGTAGGACTGAGGTTTTGGTTCGGTCAGAGATGAGGCTGCGCGTCTTTGTCTCAGTTCAGACTCACAGTGCGCTGTTTCTCTCACAGGAGGGGAGAGAAACTTTGCAACTGGACTGACCCATCTCCTTTACTGGGGATTTTTCTAGAAACAAGTGCCCGCATGTTGACAGGAGTCAGAATGAGATCACAGCTCTGACATCCACTCAATGACTCTTAATTCAAGAAAATGAATGAAAGTCCGAATTTAGTGAGGAAAAAAGATCAGTATGATTTCAAACTTAATCACAGATGCTTACTGTTGAAAAAAAAGAAATTCTTACACTTTATAATGGATTTAATTCTTTTTAAAAGTTAAAGGATTTTAGTTCCTTGAGGCATTAAAAATCTGTAATCCTCTCTTGATGAGAATCCACTTTAAATCGTCCCGTTTCCACTCTGGTGCACGGAGGGCTGAGATGAGAAAAAAACATTTTGAATGAATTCAAAATGAATCCATGTGCTATTTCTGCTCAACTCGAAGGAGCCAAACCGGATCGGACGGGCTGCTGGTGGAGAGGTGTGTGTTTCTCTCCTCCACATGCAGCTCCATCATCAGCCTCCAGCTCACCAAGATGCGCAATTACGCAGCTCGGAGCCTCCCTCTCCAACATTTCACTACAGGCTCACTTGTGCCCCGTCACAGCCAAGTGAGTCATTCAAAGTAAAGGAAAAGAATCATGGGAAAAGGATGTGCTGCAGATCCTTTCAACATCTCTATCAGCAGCATGCACTGCAAAGTATCACATGGACACACCCTTAAAAAAGTTTTTTTTAAAAAGCATCGAGATAAGTTAAAAAACAGATAGTCAAAATAGTAACCCTTTAAAGTTTTAAGGCGTTTTTTCTCACCAATTAAAACATTAAAATAAAGCTGATGATATCATCAACAGATTATCAAACAAAGTTGATTCTTCTTTATCGAACATTTTGATCAAACAACTTGTCACGCTGCCATGTGAGTTTTAACACACTTGTCAAGAGGTTTGTGTGTGTGTGTGTGTGTGTGTGTGCAGCTCCTGCAGCGGAACAGTGACGCCAGCGGCTCCTCTGAGGGAGACCAGAGGCAGCAGCAGCTCTTTGTCCCCGGAAGCATTCAATTACCGTATCAGAATAAAATCAGAGCACAGCCCACAGGTTGGGCATGTCATAAGTTCTGACACTGCACGTCCAACGGTGACTACACCGGGAGGGGGGCAGTCAACACATCAACACAGGCAAGTTTGACAAGTTTGGAGAAATTCCTGCGCTGCACACTGCAAGAAATATCTGTCAGCTCAGATGCTTTTAGACAGTTTCAGTTATTTTCGTTTTTGATATAAGTTTTTTTTTAAAAAAAATCAGCCATTGAGCATGAGACAAGTCCATTGTTTGCAGCTTATTAAATTGTGTTATTTTCTGGAAACCTGCGGAGGGATCTGCCTTCATCCTGCTTTTCATTACTGACAGATTATTTAAAAAAAAAAAAAAACCCGACATGAGTGCATCAAAAACACAAACACAAAACTCATTAAACATAATTATTAACCCCGTCTTGTGCATTTCCCCCCGCTTTGTTTGGATCAAAATTATGATCTAAAGGCGTGAAGGAAAGAGTGGTCACTTTTTGCAGTGAGGATCGCCCAATGACTCATCCGCACCGCACCTACCACAGCTCAATCACCGTTACAAAGAGCAGCGGCGCGCAGGCAGCACCCCGGGGTGTCTGCGAGGAGCACTATTTTCTTCTTCTTCTTTTACCGACATCAACATGGGTATCATGACGGGGAGAAAAAATGTCCCCACAAGACAAGAAAAGTGTCGGAGGGGAATTTGTCTGAGGCAGTTGTGAAATGACAGCAGCTCAGGTCTGAGTGTTTGTTTGGGAGCAAAACACACGGGGTGACAAACTAAACAGCTTTCACATCAAGTGTGTGAGCTCTTTTTTTTCTGAGGCTTCTTCAGACACTTTACAGACTACACTTTCTGAGCAATGGGAAACACAGGGGGCATTCTATTACTATCATTTTTATTATTAAAAATAATGCAGAAATAATGCATTTTTATGTCAGAATATTACACAAAATAAATGTAAAAAATCTGTACATTAAAACAACATTCAGCATGTGAAGCAGATTTTCAGGTTTTTCAATTAGGATACATACCCATCAACCTAAAAGTGAAACTAAAATGAACAAGAATGCATTAAGATTCTTAAAAAAAAACAAAAAACAAAGAACAAATCGTCTCCAAACTGTGGCTAAACTAGTTTAAACAGATAAGATCTCCTCAGGTATGTGAAAAGACAAGAGCTCAAACACTGTCTGAAAACAACACACCTGCATCAGCAGGTCAGAAACTGCCATGCAGGAAATACACCTCCTCACAAAATGAAATGAAATTAAAATAAAAGATTACTAGTGTTGTATTATAATCTGACATGATC
The DNA here is from genome assembly GCA_023238725.1 of Scortum barcoo. Lineage (NCBI taxonomy): Eukaryota > Metazoa > Chordata > Actinopteri > Centrarchiformes > Terapontidae > Scortum > Scortum barcoo. The sequence continues at coordinate 22,645,205 of CM041536.1, read as the reverse complement.
TGTGCCCCCATCATGTCTCTTTTAAGCATTCAAAGAAATAGAAATACTAAATAAATTTAATGTAACAAAGAAACTTTGGTGGATTTCTGTGAAATTCCACCTGTCTCAGTTCAGTTTGAATTATGGATTAATTGAATGTATATCCATGTTTACGCTGTTTGTATATATTATCCTCATTTTTATCCTTCCTCCCTAAAAGAATAATTTTTGGTAGATTTTTGATGAAGATATTAACACTCCCACTGTAATAAATTAATGTTAAATGGTTGAAGAACCAACTTATTTACTGAAATTAATTCAGAGGTTTAATTATTTGTGAGAAAACAATGAGAATAAAATGAAACATTTCATTTCTAAAATTCAAATGTGCTCATTTCTTAATTTTCTGGATAACAAATCTACTTGATTTGTGTTTTGTTTAGATTCTATGAACATGTATTACTCTTGAATTAGAAAAACACAAGGTGAGTAATGTAAGGTGAGTAAAAGTTTATGAAGGTGGAAATCTGAGCAGGATAAACGAATTTAGTGAATTAATCATTGAAATCTTTACTTAAAAATATGCCTCCTTATATGCACAGTCATAACAGAGGTGTTCACAGTGAGAAAAAAGGGAGAAGATTCAAAAGAAAAGCATTTTTTTAAACAACCAAGCAGCAGGTGAGACCTCTGCCACATCCAGCAGCATCCTCCCCCCTCTGCTCCAGCTCAGATCATTTGGGGATTCACCTGCTAACTAAACCTGGTCAGGTCACTTCCTGCCGGGTGAATAAAGAAGGGAACATCTCAGAGCGGCACCGCGCTCCTGCCCTGGTATCTTTAGGCAGCTTTATAAAATGCACTGGGACCTGTGATAAAAGTCTAAAACCAGAAAACAACTTTAAGACGCTCTACGTACCAGGGCGATGGCTGCAGATGAATCATCACTTAATTCAGAAGAAAAACATCACTCATACATACATAAAATTTGTTTATCATGCCCACATTTCCCCATTTTTTTGCTGTATTTTTGGTTATGGTTCTGTATCTATGGTTGAGTGACTGCAGATGTCCTTGTCGATCAACAACAAAACAGAGAAAACTTACTCATCCATGATAAAAAAAACACCAGACTTCATGCAAAACTTCTCTGGGAAAAAAAAACTTACTCCAACTGAATAGTTTGAAACATCTCAAAGTGTTTATTGGTAAAAACATATACAGATGGAAACATTTTCGTTTGCCTCGTGCTTCACTGACTTCTGCTGCATCTCACTCAGCCGTGAAATATAGAGTTTGAGTCGATAAACAAAATTATACAATTAGTTGCACTTTTTCTCACCTACATTTTCAGTAGTTACAAACAGTGTTTTTCCTGTTATCAGAATCTAAATATCCATGCTTCCTGGATTAATCTAAACCTTGTTACATGCAGAACAAACCTCCTACACTCAATTCTTCAGAATTCTTCAAGTGAGCCTATTTAGACCAGCACCAATAAGATGAATCAAAGATGGATGTTTTATCATCACATCGAGGATGGAGACCAGTCTGTTTATACCAAAACAGACATACAATGTTGCAGAAAAGAAAGTCACACAGTTGCCACCTGACAGAAAAGGTTCGGATCATGATGACATGGTGAACTCAGTGAACATCACTCCAACAAAGAGCTGGATTAATAAATGGAATTTTCTCTAACTCTAAATGAGGGAATCTTCAAGTCTTTGCCTCCTGCGCTGTTGGGAGTGTTCCCTCATGTGAGTGTTTCCAGCAGCGGTGTGAAGCTTGTCCCTGACATCTCCACTAACCACCTGTGGGATTTCTCTGAATCGCCTCCATGACTGATGTTTCTACAGCGCAGCTTTGGCATTGAGCGCTCACCCTGAAGGTTTCCCTCAGACTCCCTCAGAAATTCTTTATGCAAACACGTCCTCCCGAATTCTTTGAAACATGCCCGTATCTCATTAACTGGGAGAGAAACAAGGGGGGAGCAAAAAACGTAAAGAACAAAGTCTTAATTGTTGTCTTTTGACGTCTCTGGGATGAGATGTTGACTGCATGGTGCCAGGGAGAGGTGAAAGTGAAATTAAAGACATTTGACTCACGTAAATACCGTTCAGAGCTTGTTGTCCGAATACATTCATTGCAAGGTGGTGCAATAGCGTTAACAGGGTTGAAACAGCCCTCAGTGACAGCGAGGCTTACAAATATGAACATGTGAGGATCTATAAGTCCTTAAAAAAAAAAAAAAAAAAAAAAAAAGAAAAAGAATACTGTTGTTTGCTGATTTGTCTTGTTATCTTTTGATGTCTAAATAACCCCGAGTGACTCTGTGCAAATTAAAGGCAAGTTACACGGAGAGCTGCACTGTCTTTTCACAAAATGCTGTTATTCGTGTACTGTACATAACGATAATTCCTTCACGTGACACATTGGCTTGGTTAGATTCACCACTGGTGTGCAGTGGGCACACAGACCATTGGCTCTGTCTCATTTCCTCCTCAGTGAAAAGCTCAATCATTCACTCAGCATGCATGCGTGATAGAGTGTTGCTGCCATGTTTGGTGCAGTCCTCAGGTAAACGCTCTTCTTCTTTCTGCTTCAGTGTCATATTTTGTCTGTACCGCCGCCTGGCGTTATGGAGACTACTGCCGAAGACAATGCACGGACCATAAAAGCCTCTGTGGCCAATGAGTAAGTTTAGGCATCAGTGGGGACTTACTGAAACGTGCTCTGACAACAGTTGTTGAGGGGAATGTTTTCTGTCCCCTCCTCCTGCTGAAATGTCCTTCGTCTGGGAATCTGAATAAATTACCATCTCAACAAACATGTAGCTGCTTTCAACTTCAACTCCTCTTCTAAAGCAGTGAGATAGAGTAACAGTAAGTTAAATTGAATAGCCCCGACTCTGTGCGTGCCGGTCTTGCTACTGGGTTACAGTCCTCTTCTGTGTTTTACCGCGCTGCAGGTGTAACAGCCTCTGGGAACAGAAGCCTTGAATCACTTGTTGCACTTTGCTTTTGGACAAAAGGTCCACATCTCTGTCTATGGCAACATTTTCTCCCCTCACGCTCTTGAAGAAGAGGGTGTGCATCCTTTCACACACAATCAGCCCTTCAGGAGAGCTGGGAAAAAAAGTCAAAGTGAAAGCATCATTAATAACTAAAAGCTGCCTTGTGCTGCGTCTCAATCCATCACATACGTTGGTGACAGCTTGTTGAGTGACAGATGAGCCTCTCCACAGAGTGCGTGTTGTGGAAGGTGAATCGCTGGAACAATAAGGTCTGGTGGGTCCAGCCAATCCTTCAGTTAACACAAGAAACGAGCTGTCTGGTATTCATTTACCTTTCCTCTACCCCTCCACCCCATTCCTTCATCCCTGCCTTCCTCCCTGCATCCATCCCTCCCCTCGTTCACATGCCTGACCCTGTCTTTTGAACTCCAACAACAACCTTTCATGCGCTCATCAAATTGGGGGCCAAATGAGCCAGATAGAGAGGTGCGTTTGGAGCACCGGCTGCTAAATAATGTCAATATTTTCTTGCCCTAACAGAGTAAAAACTGCTTTCTTTTCTGTTTCTCACACGTTTTTTCTCCACATAATAGCAACAGTGAAGGCTGCCTCGCTCCAAACAGGCCGCTCCAAACAAAAGTGCAGAGTGGCTCAGCTGCTGCTGTGGTCTCTTTCCCTCCAGCTCCTCCAGGATTTTCCCATGTTCATATCACTAGCCCTTGACTTTGTCACTCATGCAACAGCTGCTTGCTGATACCACACCACAGTTCCAGCCTATTGCTCTTCCTTCTTTCACTGCGCACACCAAGAACAAAGCCATTGTTAATCCAGAGGAGTCCTTGATACGGACTGCAAGGACTTCTAGGGAGAAGTTGTGTACGTCAAGACAATAACTACATTTTTGCACAAAAAGACTCTCTAGATTGTTTGAAAATTGTGTCTGTTGGTGCTTTGGGAGGGTCAACATCTTGAGGACTTCCACATAGAACCACAACAAGCTCAGACTAAAACACACTGAACTTGAGGTCAAAGAGATCCCATGCTTTTTTCCGCTTATCAAAAATGTTCGCTGGCATCTGAATAATGGCAGCAATCGGAAAATCGACTAATCTCATCACACACAACTTATTAAAAAGTGTTATCAAAGCCACGTAAAGGGATGATATAAGAAACATATTTGCACAGAGTGATTGAGACGCACAATAATGAGATAAGTCACACCATTCAAACAAATCCAGTTTATTCTATGATTCACTGAACGCTCCCAATAACGTCTAAAAAGAACCAAAAATGAAAAATGTATGACGTTCCCAAAATAACCCAAGTCATTTAAAATAAACTCAGATACCAAACATAGCGAACACCTGAGTGCGTAGCAGCCTTCACATGCACACGTGTGTGCACTAAGTGGTGCTTCTGTTGCCCTTGTTTCCCTATCTCTCCTGCAGATGGTAACAGATGGTACAAAGGATGTTAAAGCGCACAGAGGAGAGATGAGAACAAGATTACTCCAACAATTATAGAGGGCTTCCCTCCTGTTGCAACTGGATCAGGTGTTCACCTATCTGCTGCCGCTAATAATACACACAGGGGGCTCTGCTCTGGGATGAAAAGCTCAATAAAGAAATCACACACGTGTCAGAGGGGAGAGGAGGCGCCGGATGTAGCGACAGGAAGCAGAAACACCTGATCAGTAATGCACAAAGGATGACACATATTAAAAATAAGACGAGCAAAGAAAACACAAACACCCCCAACCATACACACACACACACACACACACACACACAACCACAAACACAAACAAGCACTATCTGATCTGCTCAGTGATCAGTGATGGAGACAAATGAGTGGGGCCCACCACAGTGGCTCCCCTGGCAGACGTGTAGCTTCATTACAGCACGGCACATGAATGTGCACCATCCTCCCCACCACTCTGGATCAGGCTGCAATAATCTGATCCTTTTGGGAAACTGAGGTGTTGGACTGTAATTTATAGGCCGTATCTTTCAAGTCTTTCCCTTGGCTCCGCTGGTGGCGTCAGCCGCTGAGCCACTGTGTGTGTTTAACGGCTACATGTGTCGCTCCCTATCTCGCTCTCTGAGTGGCACAAAGGTAAAAGGAAGCTTAACAGCCTGGGAAAAAGTTGAACAGTGTGAAATTACCTTGATCCAAAGATTCCTGCCACATACCAGCCCAATGAACCCATAACAGAGCAGGCACTCAGTCAGAGAGCCCTGCCTGCAGGGAACAGCTGAGACATTACAGAGGGAGAGAGAGGGAGGAGGAGGAGGGGTATGAGGAGGTGAAAGAAAGAAAGATAAATGGGAGCAGGAAAGAGGCCCACCTTCAGTAATCTCCAGTCTACAGTCAGTGGTAGGGGTCAGAGTATCTTTATCTAATGTACATCCTATGATAACGCCAGACAACTGCTAGGTGGGGTACCACTCACTTGGTTAAGTCAGATTTTGCACTCAGAGGCCTTTTGGGGAGTTCCAGGAGGAACAGCTGTAGAGCTATATGATGTTGACAAAATATGATGGAAACATGAGATGACAATGCTTGGAATTGACTAGTGTATTGAAAATAAAGCATCACTTTCACTGTGCGATGTTTGTGCATTTTTTAGGTCAGCCACAAACAAAATCTTGTTGAGGGAGCTCAAGTTGAAACTGAAATCCTTCAGTCTAATTCTAATTGCAATGGCTTTCATTTGAACAAAAAAAGAAATATATTAAAGACACAAAAACATTCTGCAAACAAACAAGGCAGGAGTGTTATGTGAAAGCATTTAAAAGAGTTTGTTTAGATGGATTTAGACGCTTGTTGACCTACTTACTTTGGCCAGAGAGCCGTGCTTTGATGCCCTGGTAAAGGCATGCAAGCCAAAATGTGATGGTAAATCATCTACAGTAAATAGACGCTTTGAATAAGTTTCACTTCACAAACCTGAGCCTTGCTGTGCAAAGAATGACTCTCACTTTCTACTTTATTTATTGCCATTCCTAAATATTGGTCATTTTAATCTCCACCACCAAAGAGCAATGTTTTTATTCTATAAAAAGTTTAAATGCTGCAGCAGAAATCTTTTTTATTACAGTTACAAGAGAACCTTTTTAGTGTGAACTTGTTTGATGCATTTACATAATTTCTCTGGATTGGACTTGTGTGATGATAATCAAGAATATAATTCCTGGTAAGCTGCAAACTAAAGTCTACAACCCCTTATTGGTTACTTAAAACAACACAATCCTCCAACCATGACAACTATCCATTCTTAAATTTATGATACCAGTTACCAACTTTATCAGATCTGCATATTCTGATATCAGTAAATATACAGTCGATGATGCAGAAACAATAAATCAAGAAATGTTAATGGCTTCAATGACATCACTGACTGGAGACACATGTCAGTGTGGCTTCCTGCTGTCCGACAGGTGAACAGTCCTGTAAAGTGCAAGTCTGGGACCAATACAGACGAACATTTAAACACCTCAATTCGACGCTGAGCTGAATGCAGTCTGTCGGAGAAGAGTCAGAGCTTAAATGACATAACCAATCAAAAGAAGACTACTAAATCACCTGCCGTCTGTGTAAGGGCAGCATCAACAGATGGAAATGATAAATATTAAAATTATAAAACACAAAAATCACAAATTACAAACTACATAACTATATAAAATCATCACACATAATAAATAAGGAAATACATTTAGAACAAATATTTGCTCAGAGATTTCTCTGCAGTGGTGAAGAGGCTGTTCGTTATATGATGAGCCTTGTATTTAACACATTTACACATCATACATAATTTAATAATCTAATAATAAGACTAATATACATGGAGGGAATACAGAAATCAGTCAATGCTAAAACAGAGAAAATGGGTAGAAGAAGTGTACTACTTTTTATTCAATTATGTTCACTTCTTAGTTTATTCATTAATTATACTGATTCTAAACATTAAATACTTATTATTATTTATTTTAATTTTTTTTCGTTTAGTTAAAATTATGACATTCTTTTGAACATTAGTTGGACACTCATACAAACCACTCAGCCCAATAAAAACAAAGAAATAAAATAATTTCTTGTAAAGGAAGTCCTGTCCTCTGACAGTGTTTGGCTCTGTTCACGTGAACGATGGCAGATGGAGGCTGGATTGTCGCCTCGATCTCAGACACAACAATAAAGGAATACATTTTGTTACCCCTGCCTACTTCCCTGCATTTCACTTCTATCTTTATATATTAACACTGCATGCCCTCCATATAAAAATAACCACAAATTTTTCTGTCATGGCGGGTGGATATCAGGATTACTTAACTGTGCACAAAAAAAGTTCCATTCAGGGAAATCCCCACTTCTAAAATGGAAAATAATGCTTGTGATGAGTAACAACCACTGAGATTAAGGGGATATCTTTACAGCAGTTTTGGAGTCATTAAGGAAGAGCTATTCTGAATGAAGTGAAGACTGAGAATGGTCATAGACAGCAGTGATAAATAATTTTGTTAGCTTAGGCTCTTTAGTCATACAGGCAAACTGGTTTTACAGTATTAGAAAATTCTGATTTATCATTATCATTTATCATAAAACAGTGGGGAATTTTTTCTTATACCCTTTATCAGTGAGGGAATTGCAAATGACACACCATCTTAAATGCACTAGATAGGTGACTTTAAAGATAACTCGACACAGGGCCATTGACTAATCAAAACACTGAGGACAGCTGGAGGAGGCGAACCTGTTTCAGGGTAATTCAGCAACAACCAGTTCCTGTGTTTGTTGGTTGCACCTGTTTGTCGTGTGCCAGCTTGTGATGAGTATATTCTTATCAGAATATCTGCAGTGCCTCTGCAGACGCGCTCTCTCTCTGGGTTTGGAAGTGTGACAATTGTTCATACTCAATTAGAGAAACCTGAAACAAATGTCTGCTGGAGGCACTTATTCTGACAGTGCCGGATATGAGCGGAGGTGCACTTTGAGCCACATTTAGAGCAGTGTAACCTGCGTGTTAATGGGGAGAGAGTCATCAGCTTAAATCAGGTGCAGCTCTTATGCTGCATAACTGTAAGGCACAATCAAATCACTCTTTGACTGTATAACCATAAACAAACACCTATAAGGCAGTCTGCAGATGAATGTTACTTTACAATAAAACAGGTTTGTCAAAGAGAATCAGTCAGTGTTTGTAAAAAGCACATTAATATACTGGTTTGGTGAGTTAAAGCTTCCTAAGAACTATTTTCTGAAAAACAGAACAAACATGCTTTGCAAACATTGTTTGTTTTCCAGCAAACTGGATTCTGTCTTCGACAACTTTGTGTGAATAAGTTCTTTCATTTGTAGTTTGTGAGCTGAAGTGAAGTGTCTGAATATCACTAAAACTCATTCTCCTCCCATCTACTAGGAGAAATGCACGTGTGCTTTTTGCTTTCTGATTTGCTGTCCACAGACTACTTCATGCTTAACATGTTTTTTCCCTTTCCCTTGCTTTCCTTGTGACTGGGGTTGATTGTACACTGTAAACAGACAGTGCTTTGTTTACATTCAGTTTTGCCCACCAAAATGCATTGTGCGTATCCTTTATGGCTAACAAACATGTTAAATGCATTTCCTAGGTCCTGAGACATTTGCAAAGGCAGTTTTTTATGTTTTGAAATATGCACTGTTAATATCTTGTGTTCTTCTTTATCTTTTTTATTGGCACCATGTTCTCCTGTATGGTGAATTATATAGTTGACAAAGTTTGTATCCTGTGCACATACATTTGCATGCTTGTAGGGCAGAAGATAGAGTTATTCAGGGATGTGCTGATCAAAATTATTGCTGTATATAGCTTACATTGCACACTATGTGAAAAAGTAACTTATCAAGATTTTAGTGTAGGTTAAAGCACGTTAACGATTATGATTTACAACAACAACTTTTTATTTAAAAATCTTGATTGTTTTTCTCCTAAGAGCTCACTGGAGTATCATCATCGTTCAATCTACCTTTCCTGTTAACATATCTTTGCTAATTCTTTCACCATCCCATAAATTCTGGTCAGCATTCACGGTAATTAAAATATTAAGATAACTATCCATACTGTAAATACATTTTTGTAGCTCTTCAAAGGTCCAAAGTGTTGTTTTTAAACAAAAAAAAAATCCCTGAATCTGATGTGCATTACTGAATATTAAAATAAAAAAACAGTCTGAATGAGACACCAGGACAATTAGACCTGATCCAAATAGACCAAAGGACAGTTATACTCGATCAAATATGTCTGTTCATGACAGCATTAGTTATTTCGGCAAAGTCCCAAACACAAAACGGCCTCTAGCGGTTGCCAGAATTAAGACTCATAGTCTTGGGAGCAAAGAAGGAAGTCCTGTGACGTTGCTTTTGAGCCACAAACTCCGAGGGAGGGAGGGAGTCGGGGTGTTTGGATGCGTCAACAAACTAAAACAAATCACTGTTCGCTTCCCGTTTCCTTCCGACACTCAGTTTTGGTTTCTTTTGACCATGACCACGATCGTTCCCTAACATTAACCAAGCCAATTTGTGGTCAAACCTAACCAAACTTTAACCAGAGCAGCGTCACATCAGAAAACTGTCTTATTTTCCCAACAGTGATTTGTAACGACGTTGGCCTGCACCTAGATGGTTTCTCCTTGCCGAATAGTTCTGGAGGGCAATTACAAACGCATATTTTACTGTTTGCGTGGAGGACTTGTAGGATTGAAAATGTGGTCGAACACCAGCACTGGAAGAAGCCAGAAGTGCAACAACACCTGTCATTTAAGTCCACATCCTCCATCTTGCATCAAGAAACACATTTACTTTTATCCTGAAACAATGATGATGCCACATGTGATCTCATGTACCAGACAGACACCACTGTAATAAAACAAGGACCCTAATCAGACCCATTTAGACTGGGAATAATGTTTGGCAACACAGGTCCCAGGTCTGACCTCAGTAACTCGTCACTTGGAAGACCTCTACTTCCAGAGACCGGCCTAAGTAAGTAATTTCTCAGTGTTTGATTGATACTGGCTTTTCTACCTTGGGAAGATAGATGGAGGAATACACACGAACTCAACTTTTGGTCGGCGGACTCATTCATGTTCCATTACCTCTGGAATGTCTACTGTGGAATAAGGGAGCAGCCGCACATCACAGGCTGGCATTCACCTTTCAATCACCCCCCTTCTCTGGCCCCTCACCCCTGTAATCATGTTAGCTCATACATAATCGCATTTCAATTACTGACAGGAGTGTGACCCTTGCCTCCCAACATGCCTAATCTAATACATGTGTTTCCTAAAAGACAGAGGGATGCCTTGTTTGTGGGGAAGGAGGAGCAAAAAAAAAAAAGGAGCATGCATCAACATGCTGTCATGCCAAAGCTATAAAAAGGGATGCTGCAGTCTTTGTATGATTCAGCCTGGGAAGTCAGTGGCTATTTTTAGTATACTGTATGCAGCGCCTCAAGTGATGTAAACACACAGGAGAGGGGGAGAAAAAAAGAGGGAGAGAAAAGAGGAAACAATGGAGGATGCTTGCAGAAAGAATGCAAAGCCAACAATCCCCCAGACCGAGTGTGTGTATGTGTGTCTCCATCAACTTTCAGACTGCATGTGTCTGTGTGTGTCGGGGGCCCTCTGCTCTCCAGGCCTTTCTGCGATCCCACCGTTCAGGAGAGTGGAGAGAAAATACCAAAGATACCCTCAGCCATTAATCTACCTCTCCCCACTCCCTCTCTGTCCTACAGGGTAAGGTAATTCTTTCCTCCAAGACTTTTTCATCTCTTCTACGCCTTTCTCTCCATCTCTCTTCCTCTTTTCCTTCTCTTTCTGTCTGCCTGGTCTTTCACTCTGTAATTCCCACTCTGTCACTCTGTGTCTGTGTGCTTAGCGGTCTTGTGTCATTATTATGGGCCAATTTGTGTCAATGCTAACATCCCATTCATCATGGGGGGAATAGTTTCCGCCAGGGCTCGGGGGGCTCACATACCTCACCTCTCACATTTTCACCATGGTGGCATCCGCTCCACTATGGGATCAGAGGTCAGAGTTCCAGACCTCCTGAGTGATCACTGACTTCTCTGCTAGCCCTCTCTCCCTGCTCCCCCCCATCCATTCCTGCTCCTAGCCCCCGACAGCTCTCTTACATTTCCAGGTCTTTCCCTTCCTTTGCTCGATTCCCCTTGGTTTTTCTCTTTGGTGATACTCCTAGATCACCAGTCTTAAATCTCTTTCCATTTCCAATTCTGGTGTTGCCTCATTCCCTTGTTCTTTTTTTTTCCTCACTCCCACTGTCATTTTACCTTGAACGAGATCAGTCTCATTAGCCTGGTGTTTCTTCAGAGAGCTCTGCACCATGCTCCATACATTATGCTCCTTTTTCCAAGATCGCCCACCCACCCATCCACCCAACAACCCTTCGCGACCCCAACCCCCCATCACATCAATGGCTGACAGCCCTTACTCTCACTAAAACCCCTGCATGCGGGTCGATGGTTTATTTCTTATGAATGAAGGGCCCAAACGAAAGTGCATTCCTGCCTCTGCTCTGAGAGGAAGCAGCTGGCTGTTTGGTGAGTTCATGTCAGACGTTGGTGTTTTACGTCCACAATCTACACAGGAGAATAAGTTGAAGCATGTGAATGAGAGAAAAGAGAAGAGGAAGAAGAGGTAAAAACACACACAAGAGGAACCTTAAGAGCCTGAAATGAGGCCCAGGAGGTTGACGTGCAGAGAATGGCTGTAGAAGTGTTGCCACGCCACCTGAGGTTGCTCCTCCTGTGAAGTGTGGGCTCAGGACACAGGAGGAATTGAAGCTGATGTCAAGGTGAAGGGTCATAACGCAGAGCTAATATCTGCTGTGATGGCTTGGATTTCTTTATCTCAAACATATCTCACATGTCTGTGTCAAAGCGATCTCATGAATGATTTCTTTTCTAGTTTAGTGTGTGGCAAACAAATTAAGAGCAGTTGTGCAGTTGACCGTCACGATTACACAACGCAGAGAGAGTTTTCAGAAAAAGTCTGCGAGTGAGACCTTTCCTGCTATAGCCTGAAAATAAGCAGCTGAGCTGAAAGGATCCTTGTTGTTGTGAAGTTTCCCTTGCTTGTTTAGAGATGGTATTTGCTGTAAATCTGTGCAGTGAGAGCTTGGCTCCGGTGTGTCGCAGGCTGCCAAACGGAGGCAGGCATGGGGAAGGAAGGCATGTAGGGCACGCAAGTCCGTCTCTATTTCTCTCTCTGCCAGCTCCTAATTATGCTCAATTACACCTTTAACACAAGTGGGCTGCTGTGGACATTTCTCAGGGTGTGAGGTCAAGCATTTCCTGTGTCTGTGAATGACCCAACGTCAGGGGAATTGTCTTGCATGGGCCTCCCTCTCTCCCTCCCTCCATCATTCACTCTCTCCGTCTTTTTGACCCCTCCTCCACAAAGCCCTGATCCCAGACCTCCACCATTCACCAATGAGTCAGATAGTTGGGGCTTAACCTCTGTGACTTGCTAGGGCTCTCTTCTCTCAAACACAAACAAACAGGAAAAGGCATGCACACCCTGACTCCCTCACGCACACACATGCGTGAACATACATGCACACTTTGCATGCGTGCATGCCATGCATGCAAACAGAACTTGCATATAAAAATCGGACACAAAACAGTGAAACACAACTGTAGTGAAACACAAGATGAACCGTAGTTTATTTTGAGTTTTGGGCAAAGGCACCACATTTTATTCTGTCCTGCACTTAGTTTAACGCTCATCCCTCTCAAGTTAGAGACAGGTTTTATGTTTTCTGATGGTCCAGTGATGGTTCTTTAGGCTTCCATTGTCAACAAAACACCTTAAGGTGGCTCTCGGTGTGGGCCTGAATGTTAATTACAGATGTGATCTAATCTTATCTAATCTAATTGACAGAGTGTGTTTGTGTGCGTCAACATGTGTGAGTCACAGCTTCAGAAGTAACAGCAACCCGCCTCACAATGGTACTGTACCAACAGGTTGGGTTCCCACACCCAGTAGGAAAATAAATACTCCATAATCACGCCTATCAAAACAGGCAACGTACGCAGGGTGAACCGAAAATGGCGCATTCCATGGGAAATCCATAGCGAGCAAGTACATGCTCGCTCCTCCGCACTGACATTTCAGAGACACAAGGGAGAGATCAGAGGCACATATGGGAGGGCCACAAAACCAGGATGAAAGATGGTTGAGGGAGATGGGGGTTAGGCCTCCTGTTTTTATAAGATGAATCGGTGGTTGAAGTGACACCATGATGACTGAACTCACCGAAGGTAAAAACCTGCAAGTGGCTCAAGTGTGCAGACTAGACTTATTTAACATAAAATATTTAGCAATTGCACAAGCCACTGGCAGACCAGCATATGTAGGAGGCAACAGTTTTGTAACATGTATCATATCGCAGTTTTGTGACATTTTTGAGCTCAGTGGCCAAGCTGTCTCTGCAGGAGAAAGAGACATGGGAAGAAACAAACCCACATGTGCAATCCGAAAAAAGAGAGTAGGAGTAAGATATTGTTTTTTGGTGAATGAAAAACCTCACTGGCAAGAGGATGTATATTTTGAACATCTTTTAAACCACCCATTTGCCCACCCACCACCCCACACAAGCATGCAAGACACCACTCAGTGGATACAGTTTCTGCAATGACCTAGCATTTTACTCTGCCAAGAGGACAGGAGTGGAAACAAATACGAAAAAAAAGTCCTCCGAGAAAAATGGAAGGATTTCTTTTTCTTAAATGCTGAGTAGAGGAGTTTGGTTATTATTGGAGGTGGGGAAAAATGAAAGAGGTCATTCATGACAAGGAGCCAAGATATGAGGAAACCACACTTGTGTCTGAAACAGGCAGTGAGAAGGCTGAGCCAACTCTTAGTCTCAGCTGTTGCTCCAAGCCACACATTTATCACACAGGCACTTCCCCAGCAAGAAAAGACCCTCACAGGCAGCCATGGAGGGGTGCAGATTTGCTCAAGTGACTAGATGACCCTGAATACCAGAGAGTGGCAGGTCTGTGGGATGAAAGGAGACCTTGTCTTGGCCCCTGTCTGTCCATGTGACTTTAAGCGCTGTCCAATGTTAAGGTAGAGTGAGCCTAGAGAGAGACACAAACTACCTGGCAAATATTGTGGGGTATATGAAGAGGAGGAAAGCTGAACTGGGTGGAATATGGCCTAAAGCTATTAAACACACTGCTTCTCCTCCTTCACATTCTTCACCTTGGAAAAAATGAACAGGATAGAGAAGGTGGAAGGAGTGCGTGAGAGAGGGAGAGAAAGAGGGAACAGAGTCCAACCTCCACCATACTAAAGAGCATTGTATGTTGCACTTCAGTGGGCTAACGATTATAGCAAAGCTTTTCCAGGTTTTGGCCATCTGTCACTTTTATGAACAGTGTGGTAGGAAATTGGGTCTTTGGGTTGTTTGGCCTGGGAATAATGAGCCACTGAAAATGATTGTTATAGATGACCTCTCGGCACTGTTCTCATATGGAGCCAATCGAGACGCAGCTCCAGAGGCCTCCTAACAATCAGGGATAAATCAATTGGATGTTACGGGTCAGGGTTACGGGTGCTGCAGGAGGTCGGCCTGGGAACAAGGTAACAACGTTCTTCCTGCGTGGAGGAGGGATCAGCCACGGAGTGTTTCTTACAGAAAAAAGGCCTTGTTCCGATCAAGAAGGTTTTAATGCTGTACCCGAACTCCTGAAAGGCGCTGCATAAAAAGACTAAGGAACCACTTTGGATATTACTCCTCCAATTAACCTTAAGAGAGGTGAAAGAGGGTTGCTGTAAAATGGGAACAAACAAGGGATATGGGCAAAAGGAAGAGGGAGTGAAGGAGGGAATGATGCAGGATGATGGGGGGGTGGGGGGGAGGGGTTGAGGACAGAGGAGAGAGGTGTGTATTCCAAAAAGCCTATCAGTCGTAACGCCAAGCCCTCTTCGGATGCCCCTCAGACAAAACACCCGATAAGGTGGATTGTGAGAGACATTCCTCAGCTGAATGAGTGTGTGCCGATGAGGGCACGTTGTGTGGTCAACAGTGCTCGCATGACTGATACCAAAAATCCAAGTCCCCACAGAGTTTGCGGCAAAACATCACACAGGTAGGTAATGACAAAGCTTATTACAGAAATTTTTAGTCTCCCTGTATGATTTCTTCAGATTGTATGACTCTCTCCATGATACTTTGTGATGTGAATTCTCTAAGAAATCTTCTAAAGGGATAAGGTTTACCCAAAAAGACCTTCTAGATACATTTTTTACTTAAATCAATAACTCTTCGGAAGACATTTGATGAGATAATAATAACTAATGAATATGGCCGGCTGTATCACACTTCTTGGTAATGCGTTACAGTAATGTGATTACCTTTACTGACTGACTACTACTGTCAGAGATTACGGTTAGAAATTTGGATGAGATTCAGATTTAGTTCCTAATCTCAGAAATGCTTTGTTAGCTGGAGGTGAGGTTTGTGTATGTAGTTGTCTTATTTACATTCTTGAATTTCTTACTCCTGATAGGCCCCATAGTCACAAAAAATCTCCACTAAATACTGCTGAAGAAGGATGAGAGAACACCAATAATTAGATCCTGACAAAAAGTATGCATTCACATTAGATTAGTTTTTAGTTTTAGTTTTCCTTTGCATTACCATCAAAGCAGATTTTGACCGGATAAAATTAAATAAAACAGGTAATACTTCTGATTACTTCCTATCAATGCTTTAGCTCGGAAGTGAATCTAACAATGCTAATATTGAAATATAAGATGTTGAATCCACCAAGGAGCCTTTCAGACCTCCTTGCACGACTTCATTTTCCAACAGCAGATATCTGCTTTTGTATGCCTTTTGTATGCAAGTTGGAAATGCCAGTATATCCCCAGGTGATGCAAATGCCGAGGTCAACAAACATGTTGTGTGTGAGCATTTCATGATGCATTATTTCCATATATCTAATTATCCCTCATGTCACCTGTCCAGGATCCATCTTATCTCGAATCTCATCTTGCTGCCGTCTGTCTCTGATCCACAATAGGCCTCCACCCTACAGCCTATTGTGGATCTTGAACCTCTTGAGCTCCTGTAATGAAATGTCATAGTGAGGGTGTGTGTGTTGACTGCTTTACATCACACCATACTGGGATTAGTTAACTGTAAAGAAGGATGGGGGTGTGAAAGTGAGTTAGATGGGTAAATATTTCTAGACAGATGATGAGACAACTTCTATTCTCAGCATATCTTTTCTGTCTTTACATCCTCCTCTCCTGGACAGGAGCCTTGAGAAACTTTCCTTTCTGTCTCTGTCCCCACGGGAGGCATTTTGCATGCAGTACACTCTACGTTCATATCAGAGGGAAGAGAAATGGAAGAGGCTTGAGAGGATGTATTTAAGACAAAAAAAGAGGTTATATATTTTTGTGTGTGTATGGACATGCATATCTATGGTGACTATGAATCCCCAAAGTAGACAAACGACTAGTCCATGGTGTCGAAATGCCATGTGCCCAATGCATGCTTGAATAAGCTCCAGCCTGTTTCAACCAAAACAAATACGCAGGAATAGAGAATGAAAGAGAAATGAACTACAAATTCATAGGAACATGTTTGATGTTTGAAAATGAAAACTGTTCTGAACAAAGAAAACAGTCTCTCAGACAGTTCAGTCCAACAGGATTTGTTGGCATGAAGTATATCAAGTTCCTCTCTCTCATTTTCTCCCTGTAGCTTGAGTTATGAGGTGCCACAATCACTTGCTGCATGTAGACAGCTGCCCTGGCGAACTGCGGTGTATGAAGTGCGGACTGCAGGACCTGCTGGAGAGAGACAGGGATCCCTGGCTACTATGAAGACAGGGTTCAGTATTGATAATACATATGAACCTCTTTAATGTGCGCCGGGCAGTAAGAAAAAACACATGCATATTGTACATATGCAATGACACAAAGTAAAATGCACAAAAACATACTCAGATACACATACAGCTGGTCTGGATGAAAAAAAAGAACAAAAAAAGAAACAAAAACCTCAATAAGCTGTTGGCTACTTCTCTACTTTTGTACAGTTTGACCATGAAAGACACAGATTAGAGGACACAGTATCACCACAACAGCCCATTGTATTTGGTTTTCAGAAAGAGCCGATATGTTCACTTCTTGTTACCACCATCATTCTGACAGACCCCTATATAACACAACCTAATGAGAAGCATCATGTCAATATGGAGAAGTGTTTCAGTGCACATACATCTGCAGACTACAAAGTGTACATGTTTATGAATGGGGGAGCAGGACCGACATGCTGCACTGGAAACAACAGTTCCACATGAAGTGGCTTAAAAACAATAACAGATGCACAATCTGTTAGTTAAAGTTAGCGGGAGATTATAGTTGTTTTTCGGTACATATGAGCATGTAGTCACACATGTACGCCAACTGCCAGACGCGCAGAGAAACATACACAGACTAAAGTAAGGTCCCCGTGGCAAATTGTGTGCCAAGTTATTTGTGCGTACTCATACCTTTCGGAATTGCCACTGCTCTCCGACACTGTAGAGGGCACTGTGGAGAAAGCGAAACCCTGCAAGCACCCAGGAAAACCACTCTTGAAAGTCGATGAAAGCAGGAAAACACATCTCTTTTTTTTCAGTGGACACCTGATACCGATTGTCCAGCACATGTGTAATGGGAGCCATGTGCAGACTGTGATGTTTCCAGATTTTGACAGGCACATGCTGGGACTTTTGGTTCCATAATAGCAAAGGATTGTGGTCGCACACCTAGTTCATGTCGCACGAGCACAAACGATGGGTTGAGCTGGCTACGACGAAATTCTGTCCGCAATCATGTACACACATTATTACACACAACATAACATATATACATATATCAACGACATGAAAAATAATTTTCTCTGTTTGTATATGCAAAATGCTCAACTACCTTGATACGGTACCCAATTTGAGTATTAGTAGAGTTTTGCTTCGTTTGCACTTCTACATTGTTTTAATGGTTATTAATTATGTGTTTTATTACTTATTTTGGCAAATTTGCTATTTTCACACATAATGCAATGCCAGTTTGGGTGTGCGTTGTATAGCTGAGATGGTACTGATGAACGTATTTCCTAGATTTTTCCCAAACATCTCCTGAATCATGACAGCAAATAATACCAAAAAAGTCTAGAATAAACACTATCAATACATATGCATCATCCCCTATGGGCTTTCAACATCAATATGAAATAACTAATCGCAGACATATAGATAGAGAAAGAGGAAGAAGATAGGAAGCGACAGGGAGAGCAAAAGAAAGTAAGAGCAGAAGAGGGGAAGGGGAGGGCGCTCTGCACAAAGGAGAAGCCTGGATTAAGTCATGAGTGGCAAGCGACATAGGTTGGATTTTTAACGAGTGAGATCACATCCTCTTCCCTAAACAGAGGAGGAACTCATCCTTGGGTGGACAGGACGGCTGAGCTGAGCCCCGCCACTGTCTGTCTGTCTGTGTATCTGTCTCTGTGTGTGTGTGTGTGAGTGTGTGTGCAACAAACGGGACATCCATTACTGAGCTGAGACAGTGGCATGCAGCCCTGGCCCCGCAAGCAGGAGGCTCCACACATGTCAGCAAGCTGCATGTTGAGGGACACACAACCACAGTGTGTGTGTGTGTGTTTAGGTGATCCATGTGGGAGGTACTTAGAGTGCATGAGTAGTGTGCATGTGCGCTTCAGCATATTATGTCTAAGCTTGTATTACATCATAAGATTTTATATTGTGCACATGTGAATGTGTGCATATACACTCTGATATATGAGTATTTCTGCGGGTTGTGCAATTCTGTGCAACATAATTCATAATATAAAACATAAAACATAATTTTTTATTCCTATTATTATTTATCTACGCTAGATTATCATCCCAAAATATTCAATAACAATATTCAATAAATAAATAAATATTCAGCTCGACAAAGTAGTGACCACTAAATATAAAAATAGCAAACCTTTATGAAAAGATTTAACCATATCAATAGAGAAAAATGTTTTTTCCTGTCATGTTTTACTACAATAACTGCCCATGTAACTCCATTATTGTTAAGATTAAAGAAAGATTGCGGTTATAGTTAATAAATCAATGAATGTTATTTGCAAACTTTCCAGCAAATTAGATGCTAGTGCACCCTGATTTCCACCGGATGTTTGATTTTGTTCTTTAGTGGTCCATCTTACTTGAGTTAATCAATCAGTTACACAGGCTGCATAACTGCTTGCATTTTAATCGCACAATACATATTTTTAGGCTTCAAGGCAAGACTGCACTGCTAACATGATGCTTTCGAAATGCATTCTGGGTAGTCGCTGTGTTACTTTCTACTTGCAACATAAAGGTGAATGACGATGGACGCTGGCATTGGACAATCATGCAGGTTCCGACCAATGTGGATGGAGCTCCTTGGGATATTTTGATGGAAAATTCATAAAGGCGCATAAAAAAACTCCTCATGCTGCAGATTGCATGCTCTAGGTCTATTCTCCCAGTCCACCATGTCTCTGCAGAGATGTGTAACACCTGTATTTTTCACTGTTACTAAAGAAATGCACAGTCCTCTCACAACGTCCTCCAGGAGACCCGTTGATCCATAACTCACTGTGGGCCAGGACCAATGAATGATGACGGCAATCTGTAAAGCAGTGGGAAACGCTGACTGAACCCACGACCTCCCTAAAATTTGGATCCATTCATAGATCAATCATTCATATAATGGACAAAACCTGCACGACCTGAGTTTGTGCAACAGTGAGAGTGCTGAGAGGAAGTCAGCGCTAAAAGGTTCATACTCAGCAGTGGTTCTGATTCTGCTGGAGATCTGGGAATTTGAAAACTGCAGACATTTGAAAATATCACAACTTAACATAGCTAAAAGCCTTTCCAGGAAAAAAGGAGCTCAGTGTTCACAGGTCTCAGGGTCTATAAATCTTGTTTCTTGAGGGAATTCTATCGCAAGATCAGGCTGAAGGACGCAGACTTATTTTGAAGATTTATGTGACGAATGCGGCTGTTTTGTTATTGAAAAAGACACAAATGTGGAGGCACCGGAACACACCAGGAATGCAGGTCTAATCTTGATCCCTATCACACATGTTAGGTACCTATCCATTTCAGGACTGAGAATCACGCTTATTGCATAAAAAGAGGAACACACACATGTAGCCCTCTTAGTCCTGCCATCGCTACTTCTCTCCCACTTTCAATTCTGATGTAAAGAGATACAATATATAAAGCCAATCCAGGTTTCCCTTCCTCCCACACTCTATTGCTCCCTCCCTCCCTCCGTCGTTCTCTCCACTTCCCATCTCCGACCAGACGTGACCCTATGTGTAGACTGCAGGGTGGAGTAATAAAAGTCTGGGCTTGGTGAGCTGAGCGGCGATGGTGCACAGATGGAGATGTTCTCCCCTTACAGCCCTAACGCTGTAAAAAGAAACTAGAAAGATAGAGGAAGAGAGGAAGAGCTAAAGGAAGAGGAGATGGAGGTGGGGGCCGAACCCAAAAGAGGAGTAAAAACATTTGCAGCTTGTTATGGGAATTTTCCTCCCTCGTGGAAATATTTCCTTCATGTCTTTAGCTGAGTAGCCTGTTATTCATCCCTCCACCTCTTTCTCTCTCCCTCCACTCCCCCTTCTACCCACCCTCCATCGCCCCTCTCCAGACTGGGCTTTCACTTTGGGGGGCCCTCAGCTTCCCTCTCGGCTGACCAGGGAGCTTTCAAGGTACCCTGATGGATGCTAATGCCGGACTCTTTCAGATCGTTTTACAGCCGGAGCCTTTGATCTGCCAGCAGGCCTCTCTCCACGGGCTGTCTGTCCTGAGAAAATGTAAATCCCCGCCTTACAGACACCTGTAAAAAAAATATAGCAGAAAGGGGGACAGAAAAAGAAGTTACTCTAAAGAAAAAGGGGAAGAAAAGATACAGTACTGTGACATTTGGAAAAAGGGGGCATAGTTTAGATTGCGGCAGAGCGACAAAGAATGAGATGGAAATTGTGCGGAAATAAGAGCGAGTCGAAAAAAAAAAGGGGGACAGAACTGCAGAGAAAGGAGTGGAGAAACTGAGACATGGCAACCAACAAAGAAGGAAAAGAGGAATGGGTACCACAAAACAGAGAGACAGAAGGGACATGGATGGAGGCAATAGAAAGAAAGGCTACAACAGCAAAGAAGACGGAAAGTTCATCTAAAGACCCAGCATGGAAGACAGGAGGAGAATGGGTGGGAGAGAGAAAGCGCGGTGGAAATAGTGGACTAAATGTTGGTAAAGGCAGAGACAGATGGACAATTTGACTTGGGAAGAAAGAAAAAGAAAGACAGAAAGCCGGCCCAGACAGACATATGAGGCCTGCTGTGCAGCTCAAGGGCAGATGTGTCTGTACGGTTGAAAATTTAGGAAGGAAGAAGTGAAAAAGAAAGTATGGTGAGCGGGACTCCAGTCAGCGGCGACGGTGACAGCAGTGAAAGGGGCCCTCCTCACCGGCGGCAGCAGCAGCAGCAGTGCTCTGAATAGCGGGGCTGCTGCTAGACAGCTGGGTGCAGCTGATCGGTGGACAGTCTCTGTGGAAGAGCGCTTGTCTTCCTGCAGCCAGCTGCTGTGTCCAGAGGCCAGCAGTGACAGCACAAGGCTCAGAATTGATTACCAGAGCTGGCAGTTCAATGGGGTGGATGGAGTGCAGTGAGGTTGACTTCTCTGAAGTAGTGTGCAGTGTACAGCAGCAGCAGAGCACAGCTGGCACTCACTGTATCCTCTTCTGAGAAAAAAAATAGAGGAAGGGAGAGAAGAGAGATTGCTATTATTGTGATCCTCCCTCCTTTCTTTCTTTCTTTTTATTCTGCCTGTCTTTCCTTTCTTTATTCTGCTCTTTCGGCCACTTGCTATCATTTCTCTTCTCCTCCACCCCCAGAGAATGGCAGAGGAAATGGTTGTCTAGCAGAGGAGATAAACTGCATTGAGAAGAAGTGCCCTGAAACTACAAAGCTTCAGTGAGTTTTGCTTTACAGATAGCTTGCAGGTACAGCGCTGTACACTGAGACCTGAGGTTACTTTGTATAGCCGGGGCTCTTCCTGTGTGAGACGTAGGCCCTGCGCCTGCAAACTCTGCGCTCCGTATTTGGACTGATGTATGAAAGAGCTCTTGTGAGGCACGTCCGGTTCTAGTCTTAATTCACTTTATTGATTTTTATTGCTTTATTAGATTTGGGAAGAGGAAGAAGAGCAGAGAAAAAAAAATCAGGTATGTTTCTGGAAATACAAATCTCCACAGGGCACATCAAAGCCTCCCGCAGACTGAACTGAGGTCAAATCCACCTCCATTGGCATGGTCGTAGCTCTGTCTCCTCTCTGATCAACACTTACGTTCCCTTTTGTTTCCTCACACTCCTTCATGCTCTCACCCACGCACCCTGCTGCTCCCCATCTCCCTCCACCTTCCTGTTGTCCTATCAAAACAGGAATGATGTCATCCTCCTTGTATCTCCGGATGGGAAGAAAACCGAGCACGAAGTCCACAGTAGCCGCAGCATCCTCCTGTCTGCGTGTCTGTTCCTTGTCAGTCTGTCTGTCTGTGCGTCTGATCGGGGGCATATCCGGCCATCCTGACTCCCCTGCGACTCCCCCAGGCCTCTGTGTCAGGAGGAAGGAAGGAAGGAAGGAAGGCCCTGTGGTCACACAGGAGGGAGGGTTTGGAGAAAGGGAGGGAGGAAGTGTGAAAGGGTGTCTTAGCTGGAGCTGATCCACTCCATTGGAGCCTCTCACTATAGAAGGGCTGTTTGGACAGGGACAAGGCCAAGCACAAGTGTGTGTGTATGTGCGTGTCTGTGGCTGCGCACCAAGATCATCACAGACACGGAGAGAATTGTGTTCTGTTGTATTTATTGATGGCTCTATTTAAAATATTCAGCATATAATCCTAGCTGGCCCGGGGCTAGTTGGGGACATTAGACGTGTGTATGTGTGTGTCTGTGTGTGTGACTCAGTACTTCTGTGAGTTCACTGTTCATCAGAGAGTGACAGCTCAGTGGAAATTCAACTGAGTCATCATGTTCAGTGACTGCACTGAACATGGGGGGTTTAGAACCTCTTTCAGACACACACACATAAGCACATGCATGCACACCCAAAGTTCACTTCAACAGAGCCTTCTGTCATGCATGTTTGTGTGAAAAAGGTTCCGTGACAGCACTCAGCTGAGAAAATCAGTCGCTCACCTATTCAGCGTTAGAACAGCCTAGAGCATCACCTTGCAGATTTCACTTGGTAGTCTCATTTTCAAAGATGCATATGACAGGCATATTAAGTGCTGATGTCGTCTTTGCAATTTATACATATACGCATACTGTAGTTTCTGCAAAAGGAAAATCTAAAGTTTAATGGTGGTGAAGTTAGATAGCGGATGCTAGAGGAGCGCTAGCACATGGCAGCAATAGATCTCTTCTGTTTTTGGCTTTGTCGCTGGAGAGCAGGGAGGAATTAAGTGCATTGGAGAATGATTTGGAAAAAGACATTTCCTGGTGTGAGCAGAGGGGCGGCTGGGAGGAAGACTGCCAGGCACAGAGGCAGTGATACACAGCCACTGTCCGACACTTCCCCACTGCCGAAGGCGCTATGTCGGCTAAAGCAGACTAGTGTTTACTGGTTTGGTCCCTGGAAGTGAAGGAAAAGTATGAGCTGGATGTGAATCAGTAATCGAGGAATGGCTGGCAGCTACGCAAGAAGAGCAATGCTGAAGAGCTTTTGGGCAAACTAACAAACTGATCTGTGTCTCACCTTGTGCTTTTACCTTGCTAGGGAAGTGCATTTGTTGGCGGTCGTACATGATATAAAAACCTCGTACTATGTCAACAGAAAATTAGTAAGTAATCCTTTTAGAGGTGTCACTGGGAGGGAAAATCCAGATGACGGAAGCCTGGCGTCTGCTGCTGATCACTTAAGACTGCATAAATACAGCACCAAACAATACAATATAACCTACGTAACTTTCCAGCTTGAACGCAAACGTATTACACCTTGAGTGCGTGCGCAGTGCATCAGAATGAAAGAGAAAAACAGAGACAGCAAGACAACATTCTTTCCCTGTTTGAAAAAGCTGGCCCAGTATTGTCTGCCAGTTACAGTTAAAAGCTAAACCATAAATCAACACATCACTTCCTGTATTGTGTCATTATTGTTTTGTCTGATTTATAATTTCTCTCTGTTTTTTTCTGTGTATTCAGCTGATAAGACTTACAGTTGAGGCTTGAAAAGGCCCACCCTTGCCTGCTCTTGTTCAGCTACTAAAAATAAGCGGTGAAGTAATGTGAAAAACACTGCTCTATTTACATTCTGGTAAGTTACAGCCTCGACACTGCCTGCCTGCCTGCAGTGTTGAATCTGGGCTAAATGACTGAGGGGAAATTTCACTGCTTTTTTTTTTTCTGGCCCAGGGACAGGGAGAAATGGTGAGAAGGCGGTGATGGAGAGAAAGAGTGAGAACTGAATAAGAAAAAACTGAAACTCGAGAGAAAAGGTGAGTGAAGCCGCATTTTTAATATAAAAGATGAAGTCAGACCAAACCATGGACATAGAAAGAGAGGAAACCGAGAGGATGTGACAGAAATGCCAGAGCGAGATGGGCAGAGGAGACAGACGGTCGTCATCGCCATCAGACATGTGAGTGTGTTTGTGTGCGTATGTGCTGTGACATCTCATTCCTCCCTAATAGGCAAAGGGAGGTGGGGGACAGAGATAACAGAGGCTGCAGGGCGGATACAAATCTCTCTTGCTGAATTTATGAATGATTGGGATCAGAGGGGCACGTGGACGGATGTGCACGCTGTGCTCAGACCCTGCGGGCCATCACGCATCCCCTCTGACGACACTGGTGTCCTCAAACAGAGAGAGCGAGATGGAGGCGGGCAGGGAGATGATACCAAATGCCAAGAGGATCCACAATCAGCCTCACTGTACACAGCCGGCATGTCTTTGTGACATAGCTTCCTGAAGGAGGAGGGTATTTTGTTTTCTCAGAGGTAGATGTAAGCGTTTTTTTTCCCCCTTTGCAAACATCACAAGTGCACAGCAGTGCGTGACTATGGCACCGCAGCACAACAAAGCAAGGGGCTTTGTTACAGATCAAAGATGCAGCTTATTAAATGTCAAGAAACCACGTGGTGGTTTTTAATCTACAAAATGTCTCCTCTGTCTCAGTGCTTTCAAGGTGAAACTGTACAGAATGAAACACACTATGAGGTATTCCATGTGTACTGTGTACTTGCATGGATTTGTTTGTCCACTGCAGCGTATTGCTGGATGACGCTGGAATGCAATGCGTCGCAATACAACTCCTCGTAACCTGCAGGCAGGCTGAGGTGTGCTGGATCTTTAATAACATTTGCACACATAGTGAGAGCAGGCAGCGCCAGCTTGGTTGTCTGTAACCATCATTTTGGATCGAGTCACAATTGTGGATTGCAGGAGTTCCTTTGAGAGTGTGTGTCCTGTCAGTGGTGTATCAGCAGAAGTTTGATATGTCAACTTCATCTAGTTACAATCTGGATAATAATTATGATGGAGTGACAACAATTTTGTTTCAAAGTGATTTAAAGTCCTCTGTTAGTTATATGTGCTATAAAATAAACCTTTTTTTATATGTTATATTTTGAATGGAAAAAAATCAGATATTTTAGCATTTAAAAAAATGATGATAATATACATAGATGAAAAAAATGTCCAGAAAACCTTTCCAATATATAAACAATAACTTCTGGATGCATTAGGACAAAAACTCCAAGGCTGTTATTAAATTTCATTTAAAATTCACTCAAAAGCATCAGTTTGCTAGCTCCTCTTTAACTGCACAAGTTCTAATCTGGTGTCTCGCAGAAAGATAATGTCTGACCACAAAGCAGCTAAACAGGAGACCATTTCCATGTAGCACGAATATCTCTAGCAATCTCCTTTTAAGCTGGAAACAATTTAGAAGTTCTTGGGTGAGTAAAATAATCACCTAACAAAGCCTTGATTAAGCCACTTAGGGGACTGATTGAGGGCAAAATGGTTCGATATGGATAACTAGATTTTGTCCTGTGCACATAAAGTGGCCAATCTTCATTTCATTCCACTGATTCCACTTCATTAATGGCTTGTCTCATATTTTGAATAAATGCAATGTGATAGCAGGTCCGGTAGCTGTGGCAGGAGCTGAGCAACACCCAACCGGGTGATGATGAAACAGAGCGTGCACTTTGCCACCGCTCACCCTCCCTTCACCTCCCAAACCTCTGATGAGGAAAAAGAAGCAAAAGGAGCTTGTTTGCATCTTATCTGCAGGAAATAGCATTAGCCAAAATTGTACTCTTGGGTTGGGGCATGAAAGGGATGGCATGGCTGTGGCCATCATTAGCCCTGTCCCCTGACGTGCAGCCTGCCTCTGATCCAGAGCCAGGGCTGGGCAGGAAGGCAGAAGGTGGGCAGGAGAGGGTCGGCAGCCCTGGGTGGGCTCCACCACTTGGGCCCCGCTAATGGGCTGGCAGCCATCAGCCTGGTATGTCGGTATGCGGGCCGCCACTGCTCGTGCCGACGTCAGGGGATTTTAAATCGGCTGGTGCAGACTCTTGTTGAGAAACAAGAGTGGCCACCCGACCCACCTTGCCGCCCTCACTGCCACTATCACTGACCATCCACTTCTCATCTTCCCATCTTCCCAGTAAAGTGGAGCCAGCGGAGCATAAACTGCAGTGAGTTAGTTCTGCTTGGTCTGGTCTAATCTCTGTGCTTTTTGTGTCCGTGTTTCCATGTTTCCTCATTCTCAGAGGGAGCAAAACAGTCTTTCTCAGCTCACTCACGTCCCACAATGCCCTGCACTGCTACCAATGAGAACTCAGTCTTTTCCCAGCAGTTTCCACAACGACAGTTATTTTTCCCATGCTCTCCTTTCAGGGAACCTATTTGAGGCATTGAGGCTATCAACCAGGCTGAGAATGAAAAAAATAACTCTTTGAGAAGTCAAGAAACAAAGAAAGAATCAATTCAGTCGACACAAATCACTTCTCAATTTAACCACACCATTGTTTTTAACTGCACTCATGTCTTTGTATCGTGAGGCTTTAAAAAAACTCAGTTTTTTTAAACAACTTTATCCCAGCACAACTCTCTTTTTTTCTGTAGCTATACACTGAAGTGTTACACGATGTTTCCGGTGCTTTCAGAAACAATGAGCTAATCGAAAAGCCGAGCGCCTGCATTTACAGCTCCTTTTGTGACCAATGTGTCGGGGTGAATGGCTCGTCTGGCCCTGACGCAAACATACAACCTACCATTCAGGATAACGGTCATGTCAATGGGAGAGGCATATCACCTTTGCTCCCAGTATTTTACGACACAAGACTCCAACAGTAACACAGCTCTGGGGCCAATGGGCAGCATCACAGCGCCAACAGAGAGCTGAAGAGAAAACTGTGACACAGTGTCAAGTGTCTACTGATGGGACACTCAAGTGTCCCCTATTGTACTGTTAGAAGGTTGTGATGTACTTTTGAGGCACAGAGAACTGAACAAAAACAGGAAGGCAGGGAAATGTATATTCTATAAGACCTCTTTGATACTATAACAAGAGGTTCTCACAACAAGGAGACGAAAGACTGTGACACCACAAGGCAGCGTACTGGCTGGCTTATCAGAGGACTATTAATACCAGTGAGACGCTGTCCCCCTGTCCCCTGAGGGAGAAAGATGGAGGAAGTCATCGATTCTTCCCACCATAATCTCTGGGAAGGACAGACCTTGCCTTTTCCCTTTTGGGTGACAAGGGTTATTATTCTAAAAATTTTGAAAGGGCCCACACAGGAGCTATTTCTGTGTCTCAATGATGGCGAGACCAGAGTCTGATTCACTGTAGCACCAACAAACAGTCGTTGTTGCAGCCTCCCCTTCCCAGGACTGTTTCCTGACCTCTGGGGGTCATTTTAATCTTCATAAGCACTGCTGATCTGTCTAAACACAATTTGTTGATACTTTCCTTTCCTTGCAAGAAAAATAACAACAGTGGTCATTTCTTCAAATGCGACTACGACTTTCTGGCAATGACCTCTGGTGGCCCTATGAGTTCTGAAAGTTGTTGCTGAGGCGCAAAGGCAGAAGCAGAATGATGCAAATCTGTAAAACCTCTTAAGGAGAAGAGAGGGTGAATGTTACTTTGGCATAGGATATCACTGTTTACATACCCTTTCCTATTAACATATGATGGTGGTTTCTTTTTATTACAGTCTGTCCCCAATCTTAAGAAAGGTAACAGGTTTTCTGACACAAACCAAATTTTTTCTGTACCTTTTACCCTGTAGTTTTTGTGCCTAAACACATGCAGGTAGGTCAGAAAATGCTAGCACAAATTATTTTTGTAATGGACTTTGTAAGACTGAAGAACAATGCTGTTTGCTTACATGGGTCATTTTGGAAATAACTTACAACCAGTAGCTTTTGTCTTTTAGCGTGAAGGACATTTATGTACACAACACACAGGCAAATAGGTGACTTATAGTATTAACACAATGATAAAATAAACAACCAAACCAAACCACTGCAATGTACATCCCTTTACTATAGTATCTCCAAACTTTTCACTACTTACTAAGTTTATTTACTGTATTTCTACTGTACCAGAGTTAGCTTGTTTGCTCATTTGTTTTTTCATTAATTTACTCATCGATCTATTCCTGACTGCAGTGTATTTGCCCATTACTGTTCCACTGGTCCCTTTACTTTATTTCTGTTGGGTTTAATGTGTAACTCTCTCCATAAACCTCTTTGAAACATCACTGTGGAGTAAGAAACATTCAAATATCAGTATGCTGCCAAGCTTAGTATGCTGTAACTTGTGCTTAAGATACAAACAAACAAAGAAAAATGCATGCAGCTTTTTTTCATGAAAACATGCCGATGTGATGGTTGTGCATGAAAGTTCGATACTCATGTGAACCTCCTCCAAACAGCTGTAAGGACTTAAATGTGATAGAAAATGAAACAATATTTAAATTTTTTTTACTCGATTGGGTGGATGTAAAAACGGTTTAAGACACAATCCAGTGCTTGCTTGATAAGATAAAGAAGATGGCAGAGGAACAGAAAGAGAACAAACATACCAATTTAAGGACAGAAAGAAAATGGGACTCATAGATTTGGATGCCAGAGCAGCTGTCAGAGCAGGTCCTGATGGTGGAGACGGTGGGGTGACGGACTAACTGCATGGTGGTTGTGACAGGATGAGGATGGGGGGAAGACAGGCAGCATCTGTCTGTGTGTGTGTGTGCATAAGTATCAATGCATGTGTGCTTTGTGTAGTAATACTCTTCCTCTGGCAGGCTCAACCACGAGGTCTCTGCTCTGACCAGTGTGTGTGTGTGTGTGTGTGTGTGTGTGTGTGTGTGTAGATCTGGAGCAGTTAGAACAGCAGTAAAGCAGATGTTTCCTCTGTTTGGCCCTAGAACATGAACATGAAGAAAACAAGGGCCTAACTCAGAAGACAGGATCTCATTGATCATACCTATAGCAACTGAGTCAAAACCAATAAATAAAGAAGCTCATATTGAAGAAATCATAATTTAACTGTGAAACTGATGTGTAATTCAGTGCTGATGGATCATGACATTGTGTCACTATGTTACACATCAACTAGCGACTACCATTTATTTTGAATAATCACGTTTTCGAGGGTGTGATCTGTGTGTGGAATTGTTCTTACAATGACCCTGCACAGAAACACCTAGTGTCACACCTACCCTTGAAAGTGCGTCAACACAGTGTTTCTGAATGAATGTGTGTGCACGAGCGATTGAATGACTGAGCTCCACCTCTGTCCTAATAGACCCAGTTTTGGTCAGTTGTGAGGAGGAGAGCAGCTGCACGGCGCTAATCCTAACAGGCAAACGTTGTGAACACAAGTGTTCTGCTGCTGCTGCTGAACAGCCAACCACATGTCAAAAGTGTCGAGTCACCCTGAGAGCAGCCACTTGACCTAGGAATGCTCACACCAGACTACATTATATGTAGTGTTTTTTTCCTGCTGGCAAAATAGCGTTGTACAGTGAGGTACAGTGTGAGAAAGAGTGATGACAATCGTGTCTCCTCCAATTATGGCGCACGTTTGTTAAAGGCGCCTCTCAGTTGTCACTTATCAAACGCCCCTTTTGGGCCTGAGGAAACACAACCAACCCTGCACGTGGTGACATCTACAGAGAAATGCTACTGCAACTCAACTTGCAATAACACCAACCAGTTCAAAGTGCATGCAAACCATTACAGCACCATAAGGTATTAAATAAAACTGGATCAAAAGTCACATGCTAACTGTTGAAGCATTTACTGCACTGGATTAAATATATGATATTCAATAATATATATATATATTTTTTTTTCCTCTGAAGTTTTCAGATATGAAAATACTTTGTCTTTACACATCCAACAGTCTCTCTTTCTGACTCTCTAATTGTCTATTTCTCTTTCAGATTGTTGTGCTTTCTCTTCCTCATTGCGCGTTGTTGTGATGTGGGTGTGTTTTGGACTTTAATTTGTTGCCATCCCTGCCTCTCTAATTGCCTCTCACACCCTGACTGACTGTCACTTCAGTCTTTAGTTGGTGCAGAGGGGGACAGCAGCGCTTGTGACTTTTGAAGGCATCTCCGCCTGCTGCCTCCATGAGAGATAACAATTGTTTGATGCTGCTTTGCACTCTTTGATGTGACACAATTAAATTAGAATTACCATTAGGCTGTAGTTTGTCATTGTTACTGTATGTGCTGTCTTATTCTTGTTGTTATTACTGTATGTAAAAAATAAAACTAAAAAGTAAGTCAAACAAGCAAGTACTGCAAAAGGAGGGACTCTCCATATAATCAGGGTCTTCTCATTTTCTTGCCAATACAGGACATAGGGTATGTTCGCTTGAAGCTCACCTTAGATCAAGATGCATGTGAGAACACTTACTTGTTCTTTTCACAGCAAAAGAAAAGTGGATTAGCAATTTAAAAAGCAAATCAGTCATCTTGTGCAAATGATAGAAGCAGAGAAACCACCTAAAGCTAACATTTACAGGAATCAATGCCCGTGGGGTTTCAATAGCAGAGAAAGACACAGTAGTGGTATCATATCATTGTGATACTGAAAATGACAGTAACAAGGTCAATAATAGACTCTCTTCTAACCTTTACCTCACTTCTATTTCCCATTATCAGGGATTTATATACCTGCAGTAAATCGGAGAGGTGATGTGTGTGAATGAAGCACAGCGCCCGCTTTGAACTGGGTAAACCAGACCAATATGACATTAGTCAAGTAACTACTCAAACATGCGATTGTGAAACAAATGTCAACATCAGCACAACTGTAGGCTGCCTAATCCCAGCTACATTAAGTTTCATTTCTAAAGTAAGATCACTTACGGTGTAATGAGCAAAAATTTCCACTACTCCCTCATGAAGTTTTTTTTTTTTTTTTTTCAGCACAACCATGACAGAAGAAGACTATAAGCAGGCAGAAGAAAGCTTTTCAGGCTCCCGCGCGAGACAGACAAGCCAGCGAGACTGGTTTCAATCAAAACAAAGCTACAAGCCCAGCTATGATCTATTGTTAACAGAGATGGTGGCATCTGGGGACAGCGAGGGGATTCACTAAGACAACCTATACTGTCTTCTAGAGGCATGTCCAAAACATCTAATTGATTCTTTCCACTGATCCATCTGCATCTCTCTCTCTTTTTTTTCTTCTTAAAGATACACACATCCAGCCAAAGGCCACTTGACATATCTTGTATCTGTTCATGCACGGCTCATGAGTCACTCAGAATATGATCATTCAGGCTAGTTGGGCTTGAGATCCAGCGAGTTGAAACACAAAAATGAGGCATGCAGATGAGCAGTTGCTCACATGAATCAGCAGCTCACGTGAGTTCAGTGAAAAAAAAAAAAAAAAAAGGTAATTCATCTCACCTGGCATCACCTCCTGAGGCTAGTCCTGAGCATATACCATTGATAGGATCCCATTCCTAGAAGACATAATATGCAGAGATGTATGAGGACAAACAGAATAAAGGGGACGAACGACTTCAGGTAATGGCATTAAAACTCTAAAGCTTTGCTGGTTACAGGCTGTGGTTTAGTTCTTTGAACAGTAAGATGTCAAAAGTTTGATACAATGATGATAACAAATTGGAAATTCCTGTTAGTGACAGTCAGATAAAATAAGCTCTGACACATTCTGATTGTTAGTGGTAATGGTTAAAAAAAATCTTTTATGTGTCATACTTTCCAGTGTCCTGTCAAATAGTGCATCTTTACAGTTTAAGCAGATGTGACATTTCCAGCACGGGGCCGTTTAACTGTTTTTCAAGATTCACAGTATGGCAAAAATGTTTCTCATCACATGATGTTCATCTCAAAAATGTTTCTCATACTGGACACTAAATCTCATACTGGTTTCATGTAACATGAGAACAGAAGCTGGGTTAATACATTACTTGGCCAGTTTTTTCCCCCTCCACTCATTGTCACGCACTTGAGGCCTTATCACTCATCACAATGACTTAGATGAGAAGAGCGGATTATTCCACAAAGGAGCCAATTGACTTTATTCTAAGTCTCCTTCCTATCAGGTGTAATCTCCTGCTTTCCCCACAGAGATCATCTTATGTGAGCGACGCAGCGAAGCCTAAGGGCCTTTCACCACAACGGGTCAGAGAGCTAGCTTTACTTCCGAAAAGGTAATGCCCCACCCCTCGCTCCCGAGCTCCTGCCTGGCTTCATTTAACAGTAAGACAAGGTTGAATTCACCTACAGGGAACGCAAGGAGTGGGAGTGGAGTGAAGGAGTGATGGAGCAGGGGAGGCGGTGAAGCTGCGGCATGAAAGTCAGTGAAATGTGAAGTTGTCAAAACACATATTTCCTTTTTTTTTCTCCTCCTCCTAACAGAGTGAATATAGCGATAATACAAAGGAGCTGAAAAACAGAGAGGTTTGAATTAGATCCCTCAATCTTCAGAAGTCAGGAAATGGGATCAGATGAATGATGAGCAAGACATCCAGGACTTAAGATCCTGCATTGTCTGAGATGGCTTTTTAAACGTCTTCCATTATCCAGCCTTGTCTTTGAAACCTGAGATCCTGGCAGAGAACATGGGTTACCCGCTTCCTGATAAACAAGTGCAAGACAACTACACTGGGAAATTTAATTCGGTAGAACCTGACCTGACTATGTGCTTTGCGCTGTAACTCTATCCAAATCTGTCTGATGGCATCTGATAATATTTATTACAGTTGATGAATGATAAATCATGCAACTCTTGCAGAGGAGCTGCAACTTCCCCTTTCTCTTTGAAACATCATGCGTATTTCCATCACGCGCTCTCTCTCTCTCTCTCTCCCCCCTCTCTGTCTTTAGCCCCATGCATGAGTATGCTGACAGTGTGCGACCAGCTTTAAGGTCTGCGTCGTGTCCTGAGATGACAGCAGCTGCTGGGACGGGCCACACTGAGAGCGGCCGAATGCTTCAGTGGAAAGGGAATCTCCCACTACGAACAATGCTACACTCATTAATGCTTCAAACAGCCTTTTTCCGGGCATCTTCATTTCTGCAGCAGGAGATAAACAGCTGCATTTTATCAGGGCGTTAGAAAGTTTCTCTGTTGTGCACGCGTCTGTGTGTGTGTGACGCAATGTTAACAATTCATCCAGGTGGGTGACAACAAAGAGACAAGGGTGCAGGTCAAATCCCAAACCTATTCTGGCTCCCTAATCTCTCCATTCTGACACCCACTTTGATTTGTGAGTCAGTCCAAAGCCTGAGCAAACAGCAAGTCCTGTCGCCACCCAAGTAAAGATTGCGAGTAACTTTCAGTCGAGTCTCCCCAGCGTTTGTTCAAGGAGGTTCACCTATCTTTTCACCCCCCGGGTTAACTGAAAAAAAAAAAAAACAGTTGATTGGCAGACTTCAGTGTCCTCCCCGTTCCCCTTTGTGAAGCGCTTTATTTGAGGCCTGTTAAGAATTCACCCCCTCCGTTTGTCCCTCGCTCGCACGACCAGGCAGATGTTCCTTCACAGAGGTCAGGACACACACCGACTTATAACACGCAGAAAACACACACTCACACAATGCCGACAGCGATGATTCAGATCTTCAAAGATAGAGGCGAGAGAAAGAAGAAATAATAGATAACTGGGACCAAAAAGAGAGGAGGGAGAATGAGAGAAAGGAGACGGAGGGGAAGAGCTCCAGGCACTTAACGGGAGGACAAAGCCGTGGATTCCTGTCCTGTTATTGCAGGTTATAGCATCCTTTGTTCAGAGAGAGAAAAAGAAAAGCTCTCTTTTCTCTTTTTTTGTCTGTCACTTTGAAACAATGAAACTCCTCTGTTTGAGGAGCTGAAAAAAAAAGCTAAAAAAGTTATCTCTATTCCAACCCATCTTTTGACACCACCCCACCCAAAAGCAGCGAACCTTGCAGTACAATTAGAAAATGTGTTAACTGCAAATACACATGGCCAGTAAAAAAAGAGCTACAGAGGCGTGTAACTACAGGGGTAATGCTGAAATCCAGCTGGTATGTGCCTAATGAAAGGAACCCTGGCAGCTTGAAATCATACTGATAATGACTGATGAGCAGGGGGGGGGATTAGTTGTATTATACTGCTCACCTGTAGTGAGCAGTGTAGTGTAATGGCAGGTGAGCTGTATATAAAGGCAGTACAGAGAGCAACTGTTCTTACACACACAAAAAAACAAAAAACAAAAACAAGGCAGACAGCTGAAGCAGACAGAGTTGAGAAGTAGTGTAAAAGTGATGGAGTTAAAGAACACGGAGTTCGACGTGATAACAGTAATAAATCCCATCTGCCGTGACCTCACACAGTGTCCCGCAGCCTCTGTGCGTCCCACCCCGATCCTTCACGCGCCCCGCTTAAGACATGAAACCTGTGCTGAAAGCTCAACACTGCTAACCTTTGTGACCCGTCTACCCCTTCCCCCCGGAGCGAGACACCACTGGAAAGAGGAAGTGACAGGGCAGTGGAGGGGAAAGGTCGACTCAGATGGTGCATTTCAAATGCGAGGCAATAAGATGGATAGTGGCGGCTGCAGTGGAAGTGGCATGTTTTTACTAGTCCAAGATTCTCAAATTGTTTTTTTTTTCTTTCTTTCTCCAGCATGTACAACAAATTCGTCTTTATTTGTTGCCGTGGGTCAGTCTCTCCCTGTGGCTAGGGGTGGAGGAGAAAAGGGCTTTGCTGCACTCTTACTCTTACTCTTGAGACGCTTTAACTGTTGATTCAGACTTGTCCTGATCTCGTGAATTTTGTTGAACTTGGGCTGGAAGTCTGGAGCTCTGGTCTCAAACTTGTGTGTGTGTGTGTGTGTGTGTGTGTGTGTGTGTGTGTGTGTGTGTATATATATATATATATATGTATATATATATATATATGTGGAACTCTTGTGGAACATTTATTTACTTCATTACAAATTTAAGGGGTGAAGTTTGCCTCAGTTGAGTATTCAATCAATTACTTCTACTTCTCGTTTCAGCTTGTTTTCTAATGAGGAGGTGTTACAGATCACTGGAGACAGATCTAGATTTTAAATAATGAACAGCCTTGAAAAGCAAGCACATATTAAATGAGCCCCATGTCCCTGAGCCTGTAGTCTGTGATAATATTTCTTACAGCAGTAAAGCTAGACCACGAACTGCAATTTCATGTAGCTGTTGGCTCTCTGGACTGCGATATGGTAGCCTAATATTTTCCTCATCCTTCTAAACTTTGTAACTTTGGCACTGAAATGAAAAACTGCACTTAACATCCACAACAACCGCAGTCCGCACTCTTTGACACAAAGGGCTCAAGAAGGATGTCAATGTCAGCTTTAAATCGAGGTGATCAATGAGGCAGAGAAGCAGCCCAAACACAATCAGAAGTATTAAAGGAAAACGTCAGAAGAATCACTATAGCAAAATCTTTGACAAATCTATATTATCTTATGATTTATGCTGTCATACACCTACAATACTACTGCATTTGGCTTCTAAAGATGGAGTCCTTGTTATGTTGTATCAGAAACCAGTGTAAGGTTTGTGGAAAATGAATGCCATTGTTAAACTGTGGCAAAGTCAACAATGATAAGAAGTATGGGATGGCAGGTGAACGTATGCCCAAACCACCTCCCCTAACCTCCACATCCTGAGTTTTACAGCTTGTCTACACAGGACGAGCTTTGTCCATTGCCTCGTGTGACTGAAGATACAAATAACTTTGTATTTTAATTAGTCCAGCTCTCTATTATGGCCATGTAACAACTCATGTTTCACTTACACTATACATATAGAAACACAACCTGAAGCATATTCTTATGCTCAGCTCTATTCTAATAATATTTATATGTATGGTGGTAAGGACATGAGGTTGTCAAACTCTCCATCTGTTACCATTTTCTTAATGTTTTCTGAAACTTTTCCTGCGGCAGAGCTGAACCAGAGCACGCAGCACGACTCTGTAAATATTCAGTGTTACACTTCTACGGCACTGGAAATAACTAAGTATGCTGCGTAAGAACAAACTAGAAGGATGTGATGTGAAATGTTAACATTAAATACATTTCTACTGTTGAGAACTGTGTGTTGCTCTCGAGTGAAAATGTAAGAATTATTATTAGTGGTAGAAAAGCATTTTACATAAAATATCCTTCCTGAATAATGACAATAAAAGTATATGAGTTGGTAATGAAATCTGAGGAATGCTTTAAAAGTATATTTTCTCTGATCAGAAGTTGTTTTCCAATCTCAAAATACCATTAATGCCCAAAAGCATGCCTCATACCCCCCACCCTCTCTCTTTTTCTCACTCTTTCTCTCTAACACATTGAATAACCAGAAGCTGGGTCTGGGGGCCACATTCTTGCCCTCTCCACACTCAACTGCCAACACAGCACGTGGCTTTGTGCTGGCTTCGCCGATGGCTCCTTTTAGGAGTTCTTAGCGGGTCACACGCACAATACACTTTGTGTTACCCAGCAGTGAACCTCCACTGAGGGGATCGGTGGTGTCACCAGGGTTCAGGTGAAGTAGAGGGAGACGCAGATAGGAGAGGACGTGAGTCGACGACTTATTAGGCTAGACTTTGAAAAAAGAAAGTCTGACTTGAACAAACTCATACACCTCCGTGTGTCCTCCAACGTCTACCTGTCTTTAACCTGCAGTCTGACCACTCACTGTCACTGAAAGGAAATGACAGAGAATGTGATGGGAGAAGACTTGGAGAGGTCACAATCTCCAAATTTAAATGAAAGAAGCACTGTAGACTCAGCTTGCAGTGTTGCACTATGAACGACACACACACATACAGATATACATACTGTACATACATTAATACAAGCACTCACTCAAACATCCATAGATAATACATACACACGTATCATCGCATACAGACACACTTACAGCTACATACATAAATACATACTGGCACACATGTATCCACACACACAGGCATGCACACACATGGATATGTCCAACAGTGGTGAACAGCTGCATGGGTCGGTCTGGAGCGAGACCAGCCACCTCTTGGCCACAAAGGGCTGCTTGTGCCCCCGGCTCGCTAGGAACATAAAACACAAGAGATAAGACCAGACACTGTTTGCCAGGACCAGCGGACGTCCCCAAACAGGAACTGCAAGTGCAAGTGTTTGACACACAAACACACACACACACACACACACACAGAAAGACAAACACACACATACACAGAAACACACACACAAAGGGATGCAGGAAAGCACATGCATGCATGTGAATGACACATACATACAGTA
This sequence comes from Scortum barcoo, assembly GCA_023238725.1. NCBI lineage: Eukaryota > Metazoa > Chordata > Actinopteri > Centrarchiformes > Terapontidae > Scortum > Scortum barcoo. Next base: position 22,607,302 of record CM041536.1, on the reverse strand, counting down.
CACGTTGAATGTGTATGTGCATGTGCGGAGAACATTGTTAAATTACATGCAAAGAGGATCAAATTAGTTGTTGCCCCACATTTTCAAGCTCATCTGACTACTTGAGCTCAAAAGTTGACCTACCTTAACGATATTTAAAGTGAGGTTTCCCAGTGGGACGGGTGAATTGAGGCTTTATGCGTTTGTAGGAATCAGCTGCTACTCCAGTCTACTTGCAGAACTTGTTTGAAATATTTTAGGTTCCTGATAAGGTTGTTGATCAGTAGGGGTGATGATTAAGAGCTTAAGCTTAAGTTCTTAAGAAGTGATTCATTATCACCATAACAAACATACGTTTTTCCAGTGCAACCAAACAAAGACTGATTTCATTTGCCTTTTGGACCGCTGCATTCATTTAACTGCATCTGGCAGTTTTTTGTTACTTTAGTGATTAGACACCAAAGGCAAATTCATGTTGTTGAAAAGAAGTTTAAAAAGTGAGACTTTGTCACTTTTGAAATAGATATAACACAATCATCCTCTTAAACATGAAAAGTTGAGTTCATAACCAATAAAACATATTATTGCTAAAGCTGCTGTAACCTTACTTAGTCTGGTATGACCAGGTAGCTTTTGGTGACCAAAGTTACATAATGTTAGCAAACTTTAGATAACTTGTGACTCAGGACTGACTGAATTGATTTGCTGGATTTTTTACTTCTCTATACTTATACTTCTATTACTCTTCCTCATCATAATCATACATTTAAAGACACGCACACGCAGGTCTCTGACAGAAATTACACAAAATAGGAGGGAAACTCTGCAATGTTGTGTGAAAAGAGTCAAATCTATTGTGCTCTGAACACCGGCTAATGTGTGGCCAAAGAAACCTGCTTCAACAATGAAGCTGTGCCCTCTCCTATTCTATGTGTCTCTATTTCTGCTGAGTCATGATTTGTCCAGCCACCACTTGCAGGCTCACACAGACACAGGGCCACACACACCATGACACAGTAGAGTCTGTGTGGCTTGGATCAAGGTCCACTCGCAAAGAGGAGGAGGAGGGAAAAACCCCTAAACGTGACTGATGTCTTTGTCCTTATCGCTGCCCTTCTTCTTCCTCTCTCTCTCCCTCTGTCTATCCATCACCAGTCCTGTCTCTCCCTCTGTCTGTCACCTCCCCGTCTCTGTTCATCTGTTGCTACCACCACTCCCCTCTATCGCTCACATAACTCTCCTTGTTTTATGCAAAGCAAGCTTGTTTCATATGAAATCGCACAAAATTAGCATCCACTCAAAATCACATGGGGGTTCCCGTTCCTGCAAAGTGCATGAACAAACTTGATGACCTTTTGGTGTTTTAAATATTTGTGTCCGTTGCATCAACAGGGTGTGCATCTTTGTAAAGCCAGATGTGTGAGCGAGATATCGATGGGGAGATATGGAGGCCAGACGCATGAATGTTGCTGCATCACCCAGCAGTTTATTTTAATAATTGCCACTTCATTCATCAGCTGTCCATACTGACCAGACCAGTGGGCCACGCAGCTGTGGCTCATTCATAACCTCCGCACTTACCTGCAGGCACACACACACACACACACACACACACAAACACACTGACTGACTGATCTCTCTCACACACATACAAATATACTTCCTTGACAAAATGACTTAAATCTGCTTCATGCAAAAGAGAAGATTCAAAATGTGCATGTTCCTCAAAAAAACAGCACATTATTGGGTGTTAGCTTGTTTGGTTTAGAATGAGGTTTGGGGGATTTTGCAGAACTGCAGTATGTATACAGAAGGTGGAAGCTTAAACATCTGTGTACGCAAATAAGAGAGAGAAGGCACGATGGTGTCTGTAACACCTGGGACTTGGTCCCTTTTGGGAACATGCTCAGTGTTTAATCCACAGATCAGTCAGAATCATAAAGGAGATCAGAGATATAAAAGGCAGGGAGATATGGATGGACACACATGCATGCACATACAGTCATGCATGCACATAAATATGTTTTGTTCTTAAAATAAAATCTGAGGCAAGTATCCCAACACATTTTGTTATCTAACAGGTTATTCAATCTTTGGTTAACCTAAGGTCAAAAAGTTTGAGACGTTATGAGCTGTGACAAAAGTTTATTTTATAACCAAGCCTGGATTCTGAATGATTCAGCCATTGGACATGCAGAATATTCAAAGGAGACATCCATCCATATAGGGTTCTTTTCACACCAGTAAAAATGTATTGCATTGAGCGAGTGAGACTGAGAGTGTCACAATGATGAATGGACCAGAGGTTTGTTGCTCTACTTTCAAATTCCACTCATTCATGAACATGAAGGGAATTTTAAAGAAAGCTAACTTAAAAAGAGGAAGTTGAGGGAGACAAACTAAAATGGCCACAATCAGCTGATGCTACAGGCCCCCGGTTCATTTTAACCTTGCTTTCGACTACGACGACGTAAATGTGCAGAATAGCAACAGTATGGAACTATTACTCTAAAGACAGGCAGTGGTTTGTTTGTTTGTTCGAACTTCCTCTTAGACGGTTGAGTTCCTGCGCCAATACTCAATACTGTATGTGTGCTGTCTCCAGATAATCAGAGATAAAAAGATGTTACTGCTTTTATTTCTGTCTATTTGGTATGTATATGAAATTAAAAGACACCCCTGTATCCCACATTAAAAACACAGCAAGACATCTTCTGGATAAGTCTTTCTGTATTGTGCACTTTTACTTTTGTATGCATTAAAGCCTGCATAAAGATCTATGCTTCTTAGGGTACCTTTACACCCAATTTGTTTGGTCTCTGTCCTCTTTCAAGCGAATTCTGTACCAGTTTGTTTGTGCATTGAAAGCAAAGCAAAACAACTATTTTATGATAGTTTGTGATTTTAGTACGAATTCAAACAGCTAAACCATTAAATCCACCTGCTCATGGTGAACTGTTAACAAAGCGATTGTAAAAGCAATCTGTATAAACAATGTATCTACATAAATCATTTGGTAACCATGGGAAGAAAGAGAATTTCCCAAAACAATCAAAAGTGCAAAGGATGTTCAAAAAGGTGTGTTGAACCTTTTGTTCTGCTTCATGTATTTGCAGCACGCCAGTCACCTGAACTGTCCAATGAATGAGTTAGGTGTTAGGCTGTGTAACTTCATGGCTACAGCTCTTGGTTCAATTTTAAAACAACAGTGTGAACAAGAACTGGACTAGTAAAACTAGAAGATGACATTTTAGAATAGTTTCTCTTGGTCCTGACTGAGTAAATCAAACTACAGGTGTGAAAGTGACCTAAGATAAATGATATCCAGCAGAATGATTTGCCCCATATTCATATTTTACAATGGCAGCTTTTGGTTGACTTTTTCTCTCTCTTCTCTTTTTTCTCTCTTCTCAAAGCTTCTCTTGTCATTAAAATGTCTTAAAATCTTTTCATTATACCTCAACGAAACCCTATGTGTAACGATGTTAATGTCCTGTTTCTCTTGCTATGACGTCTGCTGCATCGATGTTAGCCCCACCCACTGCAGTCTGTATACTATAAAGCCAATGTTAAACAAAGGGCTAATAGAACATGTCAACACAAGGTCACAGACGGAGAATGATGAGGTATGACATCTCTTTATTGTTATTTAACGTCAGAAAGCTGCATTGTGTAGCTGTCACGATCGATCGCCTCTAGCTCCTACAGGATGCTATGGTTGTTAAGAATTATATCATTAAATGAAAAAGAAAAAGTTTTCCATTTGTGTATTTTCCAACGGTGATCAGCTCTCTGGCGCAAAGCAGCCGCATTCTCCAAGTGTTTCACTGATTACGGCTAATTCCTACGTCACCTTCCCGCGCCTCAAAACATTCCTCCGCCGCTTTCTATTTTGGATTGAGGTATTTGCCTGTTTTTCTCTTCATTTAGCCGCTTGAAAAAGGTCCTGTGATTGAGCTCCCTGTGAAGAACTCTCCCTCACTCCCAGAGGGATCTGACTAAACTTTAACTGTTGTCGGGCAAAATAAGTCCACATGACAGGAGGGGGACTGATTCCCATGTGATTGGTTGATAATTGCCATGTTTGGAATGATGGAAAGATTCTTTGAAATCTGTGTTGCCACTGTTCATGGGCAATTTACTGTACATGAAAGGGGGAAGGCGGCATCACTGATTAACAGAAGCCAATATGTTAGAAGACTAACTCTACCTCTGGTGAACCCTGATCCAGAAACAATACATCAACTAACTGTCTAGTGGTTGGTCACTCTTTTCACATACACACACACTCCTCGGTGGTAGATTTGCCTTTCCTGAGAAAAAGATAATAATTGTGCAAGTAAAGTAAAAGTATGCACAAGCTAACACCCTTAACACTGATAAGATTTTAAAAAATGTTTCCATTTCATTGCTTTCAATTTAGTCACAGTTTGACTTGTGTTAACTGCTGTTGCTGTGACTCATAATCAAAAGGGTGGGCCAGCAGAGATACTACACTATATCCTGATACTGCTACAGATACTATATGCTGCACAGCAAACTGACAGCTAAAATGTGTGAAACGGAGGTAAGCTGACATAATGATACACTGATAGCCTCTGATCGACAGCAAACAGGATGTTTCTTTGGGTTCGCCAGAGAAGGATGTGAAACAAAAGGTGAAATGTGAGGTGTGGCGAGCGGCTGGCTGCAGGTTTGGAACAGCTGAGAGCTCTCGTTTTGACTCAGCGCGTTGGAACACTACTTTTCTGCTGCATCACGAGCTGAGCTGAGACCTCTGTGCAGTCCTGATGAGAAAGAGTGGAGATGTCTTTTAAAACTCTCCACAAATACCTCAGCAAGTCACAAGGTTAGCTCTAGTGCATAATTAATATTTCTTTTTTTTTTTTAAAAGTGAAACTGGTCGGTGCAGTTCCTTTTTTTTTTTTTTTAAAGATTCCTGTGAAATCCAATGCCCTGTCACGACATTGATAGAATTATCTACGTCTTCCTGGGTCGTCTCAAGAGGCTGATCCTGTATGTGGAGCAGCAAAAGTGAAATACTATTGAAAGAGTGCAATGAAGCAAACAATAAATAAATCTGGACGATTAAAAACATTTTAAAACAGAATAAACAAAGATTACAGACAAAGATTACACTCTGTTGCTAGTAGTACATTAGATATACCTGGCTACTCCTGTGCAGCAGCCCTGCAATAAGTTTCATGAATTCATGTCATAATATTCATTCATGATTATTATGATGCTCAGTTTTTGCTGAAACATCTTTAAAGAGCTGCAAGATTAACTTTATGCTAATTTTTGAGGATGTACAGTAGATTATAGTGCTGTTAAGTTATATGACATTATAGAGAGGGTGTTTCTACTGTTTTGTTCTACCCCATTTACATCACCAAGGGTAAGCCGAATAACACCTCTCTGAACATTATAACCTTCACAATGGCAGGATATAATGCAGACTTGCTGTATTAGACTGCATTACTTTTAGATAGGTGTACCTAATACACTTGCAACTGGGTGCATGTGTCTGCAGCTCTCAGCAGTGGCACTGTTCTCACTAGTGTTTTCCTCTGTGCCTTCCAGCAGCTGCAGTGAGCCAGTCTGACTGGCGCCCTCTGCAGAACAGAAACCAGAGAGCAGGGCAGGAGGCAGCTGGACAGGGACAAGTGCAGCACGGCCACCGGCAACACTCATGGCAGAGACAGCGGTGCAGCCCCCAGGAAACAGCTGCTCTGCTATCAGTCACACTTACACCACACATGGGACAGGGTAAGGTTTCTGGAATCATTCTTTATATGGCTTAAGAATGCATTTTACATTATTAAATAATAATGATAAGCAAATCAATCCTGTTGAGATGTACGCGTGTGCACAACTCTGTGATTTATGAGCGAACTTCAGGCCTGCATTTTATCTGAATTAAAGCTTATGTCACATACAGCTCACACAGCCAGCACTCACATTGTTCTGTGGGTTCTTTCTGTTTTTGCGTGTGTCTACTGTGTGTGTGCCAGCTGTGAACAAGTTAACCACAGATCAACCAGCCAAGAAAACAACACAAGGCAAAGTCCAGGATGTGTTCATTCAGACCAGTGGTAGATGAGGTTTAGACCAAGTCGACGTGTTAAAGTGTGAAAAATACCATATTCAAAACAGGAAAAAGACAAACCCGAACTCACACAATACAGAGAAACATGTATTGTGGACAATGAGGAAGAATACAAGAATTCGGGCATTGATCAACATATAAACTTTACATGGCCCACATCATTTTGAACACAGAGCATCACAATCAACTTAATCGTGGAAAAAAAAAAACACCTCTGCGTTTTCCATACACAAAACACTTCATGAACTAGAGCGTGTCATTTGAACTACACCTTTGATTTCTTTCTTTCTGTTCTCTAACTTTAAATTACATACTTTCATGTCCTGGTTACTGTCAGGTTGCACCTTGTGTTTTCACTTTCTAGGCATTTAAGAGCAATACCCCATTCTCCCTCAATTTTATGGTTTAAACAAAAACACTTCATCTTCTGCTTACATTAGCTTGAATACAACGCTCAATTCTGCAAACTCTCAGTTTTATAAAAAGAAACCTACAAAGTATAAAGGCCTCTGCTACCAGTGAAAATTGGGGGCTAAAGCATAACAAAGTAGGTGGGGAAATTTACTACATGGTTTATTTTGTATGAAATTACTCAAAATGAAACCTGATTTTCATTCATTTGAAATCGTTTATGCATGATGGACTGGGACATGTGTAAAGGGAACTTTATTTTTTAGTTCTTGAGGACTGACAACCATTCTTACGAATAAAAAGAAACAAGACTGAAAAGAGTCAACCATTCACCGGTTTTTGGTCATGGCCACTGGCAGTTGTTTCAAACCTATCAAGTGTTTAAGATGTGTTCAAATCAGCACATGTAAGGGCCAACAAATAGCACATGTTTAAAGGACACAGGACAAAAAACTTTGAAAATGCCTGCGAATGAACTTTCCTTCATGTAAAAAAAAGAAAAAAAAGAAAAAAAAGAAAATCATAATTGATTCCTCCAAAGCACGAGACTGGAGCTTAACAATCGGGACCAGAGTTGATACAGGCCACGGTGGCCTAATCTTATCAGCTGGGGTGGAGAGCGAAGAGAGGAGGGACGGCTGGTGTTATTTCCGTTGGCACTCTTTCACATCAGTGTTTGCAGTGGCATGACCACCCCACATCAAGCATGGCAGGGAAAGGTGGGCACTTGTTAGTGAGAATAAAGTGCTTTAAACAAAGAGTATGACTAAATCAAAATGGAAAATAGCAGAGTAAAAACAAATGGAAAATCCTCCTTTGCTTATTTCAGAACTGAATATATGTGCTAAAAAGCATTGGTGGGCAATTCAAAACACACTTGTTGAGATAGCAAAAGTCATCAGTACTTGTTTCATATCAGATGATATTACCGATGAGTAATACATGTCTGTATCAAGAATCAGCGAAACCTTCCGGTCTCATGCATGCAAGTATAAAAGAGCTGCGTGGAATTTCTAAAAAGAGCAGCGAGTCATCAGTTAACAGGCATTTTATGGATAACACGCCTTTTCCTGGTGTTTCTTTACTCGAGAGCTCTTGGGAATGTGGGGTCCTGGTGGGGCCACAGTTAATATCACGAGGGCAGGTGGGGAGAAGGGTGAAGCACAGTGGGGTTTCATATCATATGTCTTTAATGTCTGTCCGTCTGACATTCCTGCTTCCCAAAGCTCAGTGTTCCCATCCATCTTTGTACGCACACTGTCTGCCACCTACCTACAACATGCACAATACCACATTTCTTTGCCATGTCTTTTTTTTTTTTTAATCCACACACACATAAATAGCTGTACACACACAAACACACACCAGTGCACACATGCATAGACACAAACACTTACAGTCGTCCCTCCTCTTTCCAATTTCGGACAGTATGGCATTGAAAAATAATACTAATGGCCAAAGTGCAATGCCTCAACAGTATCACTGTCCAGGCCGGATATTGAATCGCTGAGTTTTACCATATGATCGGCAGACTGGGATGTTCTCTGCCCCCCCGCCTCCCACCACACACACACACACACACACACTCCTCCTCTCATAAATTATTATGTGCGAACAATGTGTGTGACAATCCATACTTAAACAAAATCACTGTATAATATTGTGGTTTTCTTTCAGTGACATGCAAACTATATTTCAGGTTTCTGGAAATTGTTGTGAAAGTATCCAACTAAACTACCGTTTCATTAAGCCGCCCCCTCCCTCCTGTCTTTCCTTTCCTAAGCCTCTGTTCACCCCGGTATGGCCTCACGAAGCCCACACCTCACTTCTGGGCTTCCTGGGTACTGATTGCAGAGTCTGACTCACAAAAGGCAAAAAACACCAGCCGCTGGTGTCTGTACCAGGTACCATCTGGGTCTGGTTACCCAGCAGTGGAGGCAGGGGAGGAGGAGGATGGCAGAGCAGAATGTGGCCCCCTTTAAAATGAACTCACAGTCCCATGACAATCTACTAAAGAACATGGATGTAAGAACATAACTTAAAACAATGTAAAACACACTCACAACAACACATATGCAATGTCTGGAGGGTCTCAACAGGTGTCCTGTTTGTGTTTCTGAACTCTGAAACAAACCACTTATGTGTTTGTACTGTGTACTGTGTGTTTGTAGTGCTCAAATGAGACACTTCCTCTGTCACATATTTTTAAGATTTCTACATATCCTAGAAATGTACATTCAGCAAAAATCTGGATTCGTGCATACATATTGCACAAAACAGATATCACATTGAAAACAGAGTACATGTCAGCATCACTCAATCTCAAAATGCACAAACACACTCCATAGTCACCTCATCTCTGATGTATCATGTCTGCAGTTTTTTCTAGAGATTAACTAATACAGGTGGTCCTTGACTTACGTCGGAATAATGTTCTTATGGCGCGACGTAACACGATTTTCATCCTAAGTTGGAACTCACATACTGTACATAAGTACCTATGTCAATCGCCTACGCTAACACAGTGGTAACACGTATAGCGCTGCACGACGATGTATTCGTCCGCTCTGCTCGCCAACTAGTTCCCGCGCGAAATTTGTTTTAACGTTGCAAATGCTGTACGTCGGAATGATGGAACAAGATTTTAACTACAAAACACCGTAGGTCGAGGACGCCGAGGACCTGCTGTAACTCAGTTACATTACTCTCTACTTCATCAAATCAACATATGTACAGTACACAGTCAGACTGTAAGTGCCATTCTCACAGTCTTGACATGTGAAAACAACACGCAATTAAAAAAAACTTGGCCACAAAGTGTTAACATCCATCCAACATTTGAAGTGCTATCAAAAAACAAAACATCTGCATGTACACCCATTGTGTCTTTACCATCACTTCAAATAAAACACATTTTCAAATAATAATTATATGATTTTTTTTTCTTAAAGTGGCTGTTCTCTGTTGTGTAGGGAAATAATCTTTTGTGTGTGTGAAAGAGAGAAAAAGTAAAGCTAACTGATAGAAACAGAGACAGCAGCAGTGGCGGTGCCTGCACACTGTCCACTGTCCTGTCTGTGTGTCCGCTGTACCACCTTTATCTCCCAGTCATGCTGCTGGGTGATATTACTGTATGAAGGATGTCCTGGACAGAACCGATAACACGTTCCTCATCACTGAGGTCATTTCCTCTACCCACAATGCATCTGGGCCAGCTGGTGAACTAGTTTGTGGGTTAGCAGCGGGGTCAACCTGAAAATCCTCAGAGAAGATGTACAGTGCGTCACATAAAAATATCATCCCTCTGTAAATGGGCAGTATCAATATTTTTCAAATTTTGTTTATGTGATTTAACAAGAGGATTCTGACTTACACTTAGTTGATTATTTCAACTTACAAGAAAGGACTAGACGGTGAGGATTAGCTGCTAAACACCTCACTAAAAAATGGTAATATCTGAGTCAATGGCACTAATCAGCAACACAAACCTTGCTGATTTATACTATCATTTTACAGTAAAAATTGTAACAATGGTTTTTAAAAAGAAATGACATGACATAACATAATAACCACAGGAAATGAAACCATAAGATTCCATTTTGAGATTTTATTTGTAGCAGAATGTTAAAAAGAAAACTTTAAAACTAAAAAACAATGAAGATAATATCACAGCAGCAACTAAAAATGTTGGTACTGCTTTCAGTGAACTAGTAACCCTTTTATATAATGGAACAGGAGCACAGAGGTAAAGTGTTTGAGGGATTACCATGTCATTTAAGATGAATCTGTAAAGGACAAGAGAAAAAATGGAAGAAATAGGAACTGATTCATTTGGCAAGGAATGTGGCATTCACTTGGTAAAGACCAAGCGATGCAACTAGACTGCATTCCTTGGACATAAGTGAATAAACCCCTACTGTTTTCTGCAGCAGAGAGTAGAAGTTACAAATGATGGATCTCAGAGATTTACATATATAATACAGTGCATGCTCTATACTGAACAGCATAATATGGTGTGTATTATATGCAAAGTACATCTGGTGCTGTGAAAGCTTCTTGGCCATGGTTTAAGCTAATCACTTATCAAATCTGTGTCCTGACTCTATACATTTTTCCACCTTCAAACAGTAGTTTTGTATTTGTTACTTCACTTTGTTGAACTTCACTGCGTTTGATACTAAAAGGCTGCCTTTAAATTGATCTGCTGAATGGGGAAAGTTTCAATTTTTTTACAATGTGAATTTAATTCACGTACCTACAAGCATGATTTTGTGACGTCAGAACTAGGTAACACAAATGTGGTATGGAAACTTCTCCAACCTGCACAGGAAATTTTAATTACATTACTTATTTTTGTTGTTAGAAAAAAACATCTAAGGCACAATTAATCATTCTAAGCAGGTTAATTTTATACGTCTTTAAACATGTGCAGGGGGTCTTTAAGTTACAGTTTACTTTCATTTTTTTTTTCAAACTTTTGTAAACAAGGGATGTTTTTCTTTATTGTGAAGCAGGACAGCCCTCCTACCCTTTGCCCAGCTGCTGACTTGCAGTTGGCCTCAGCCGGGGACTACAAACACAGAATCGCCTCCATAGCTCTCTCTTTGATTATCTACATCATAGTTACCAATCAGAATGGGAAATACATTTATATTATGACAATTAAATGAATGTGCACAGTGCAGTACGGGGTGCAGGTGGCGACAACAAACTTTGTTGAGCTAATTGGATTGACTAAACAGACTGTAGGACAGAACAGAGGGACAGAGGAGGGTGTGTCTTTGAACAAGAGGCCAAGCATGGCCAGATCGCTTCTCAGCAAAAGTTTGGAGAGGAACTGCTGCTGTTGGCTCTGAAAGGAGAAGCCCAGTCAGGGTGGCCGAGGATGATTCCCCCTTTGTTCCATCTCTGTCACCTAATCAATTTTCTTTGGCAAGTCCTAAATAAAGTCATATAGTGGTACTAATGTTTTAATATAACACCATGTGTCTGTGGCACAGTTATGGCCCCAGACCTCCTGATCCCCCTTCTGTATCTTGATTCATTAGCAGGCTAAGGGGGCGGCATTTGTTCTGTGGCTGGGCACGAATGAAGGGAGAGAAGATGAGCACAGAAACAACAGAGAACAAGGGCGGGAGGCAGGGAGGGATGAAACGAGTAGAATAGAGAAGTGAGTGGAGAAAAGAAAGAGAGACATAAAGAAACAAAGACAGAAAAAGAAAGGCACGGTGGTCCGTCCATTTTACCCACCCAGCAGAAGAAGAAGGGCATCAGCACCAAAAGCTTTAGACTTTAGGGGAGGGGTGTGAGAAAAGGAATAAAAGAAGGATAGAAAGTTGAGGAAGGAGGAGGAAAGGAGGCAGCAGGAGAAGCGAAGGAAGAAGATGACGAAGACGAAGGGGTGAAAAAGCAGCCCGTCTGAACGGGACTGCTGGGCTCAGCAAGTTAGTGATTACTGATTAGCCAGCTCGGTCCTGTAGGGAGGCCTGTCTGTCCTTGGCTTGGGAAAACAACATAAAAGGGAGCCGGCTGTTTTGTGACGGGACTTGAAAGCTTGGTAGCTATCGGGAGACATTAGCCTTATCAATGGCCGGTCACTAGAGCCGAGCTATATGAAGCAACAAGGGCACTGCTTTTCCAGAAGGAGATAACCAACGCATACCTCGGCCCACATTTGCATGCACCGGGGCAACAGGCAGGCACACTAGACACACAATATGGCAAAAAGAGAGACACGGGTGAGAAAGAAATCAAAACATCAAACATCTAGTAGAGGCTGAAGAGTGCCGCTGTGCCAACTGAGGTAATAATGCCAGCCGGCCACTCAGACGGCCAGTCAGTCAGTATGTCCTGCCCAGTGTCCAGATGGGTGTGGCGACCTGGCAGACGAGTGGAGTGCTATACTGTATGTAGGCCTGCCTGATGCTTCTCAAGCCACATCACTACTGCCCTGTATGGGTTTCTACATGTATGTGGATGGGAGTGAGGGGTTAACAAGTGCAGTGACACCTTTCAATCATTGAATAGAACACCTTGAAACTCTGTGTGTGTGTGTATGTGTTTGAGTGGTTTGTGGGAGAGTTTTCCATTGGATCGAGTCCACTAGTCCAATACGCTGTACTTGGATCAGTGGAAAAAGCGGCTTTGAACGTGGCCGGTAGACTACGTTGAACTATGACGATGTGAGAAAACATCAAAAGACTTTCTGGGAAGATCTCTGTTTTCTCCTGCATCATCACTGTACATAACACATTGGACCAGCCCACACGCAAACTTGTGCACACAAAGAGACCAGCACACGCACGCACGCACACTTACTTCCCTTTATTTTTATTTTTTACTGCTCCGCCAGCCCAACCCTCCCGGTATGTTTGTGCTGATTGATTTTTGTGGGGTAAGGTCACTCGGAACAGCTGCTGATAGACCTGCAATTCATCTGAGGTTCAAAGAGTGCTCGGGTCGCTCAGTGTCGTTCCCGTTTGTACTTTACCGACTGACAACGTGATGAGGCACCCTGCCTTGTCAACAGCGTGGGTGGCAGGGCAGCTAGTCCGTCTGTCAGTCAGTCACCTAATCAATGCAGCAGCACAACAGAATGTCAGTTCTTACATGTGGAATTTGAAGTCTGAACTCAACTTGGGCTTGTAGCAAATGTATAAACTTATTGTTATCATCAAGTGGGAGTCTCTTTACATTAACTTCATTCTCCAGGACAATGAAGAATCTCACACTACATTCTTAAAAAAAAAAAAAAAAAGAAGATATGTTATTATCATCTTCATTGTTATTATTGTTTATTATTATTATTATCATTATTATTATCATGATATCATTATCCATACTTATTGTGACTCAGCTGGAAAAATCAGTCCACGAGTAAGTGAAACTGATCAAGATCAAAGACAGACAGTGAATGAAAGTTACCTCGACACAATACACCTGCCATTACCTAAATGTTAGACTAATCCTGCTTGTGCCTGCTATGTGCCTGTTATGTTTGTGATATTTGCAATGCACAAACATCTGGAACGCGGTTCAAAGTGGCACACTCCGCACTCCGGCGCCACTTTTCTGCATTCACCCCTGCCTCTCATTCTCTCGCGCTCTCCCTTGTTTTCTCTCTCGTCTTTGTCCCACTTCTAATGCCACAGCCTGCTTCAGATCTTATTTTCCTCTCTCTCAGCTGACTGGCTGGCACACCTTTCAGAGGACAAAGTCCCCCGAGTGAGGGAACAGAAAAAAACAGACGCGAGCATGCGCGCCCGAGCACAAGTGAACACATGTAATCATACGCAAACACAGCCATGTGTGTTGGGATGCAGAATCATCTGACACACAAACCGATACGCAGTTGAATACACGCACATAGAGGCAAACCTGCTGTAAACACACACACACACACACACAGACAAGAGCACACACTTCCAAAGTCCTCCAGCGTCATGCCTTCCCACCCTACACTTGATAAACCCTTGTGTGAGCCTGACAAAGCAGGAGAGGGCACTCAGCAACCTTTGAACACTGGAGCAGGTTGCGTACGACAGCTCAGTGTACCAGTGCCATGTATTCATACACTGAACTGTAGAGTACTGTACCCAGCACTGTATGACTGAACTGAAGAACTGTCAAGTAATTACATCTAAAATGTATTTGCAATTTCACATCTAATGCATTGCTTTGAAATTATGCATTAAAGTAACTGTAATTTTGATATTGTGGTAATTACACTAAAAAGATCATTTTTGTAGTTCTACAGCTAAATTGTTTGGACAATAATAATGTTTTCCTTTTGATGCTATATTAAGCCCTCAAGCATTTGAAAAGTGTCTGAATCTCAAAGCTGGAAACGAATTGGGTGATCTGGATTTGACTCCTAAAAATATGCACATTCCATTGCATCATACAACACAAAAGAGAAACAAATGTCATCAGCAACATGTGGGGCTGTTTCCGCTGAACAATAGATGATTGTTACACAAGTAAATGTCAAAATTGAGGAAACAGCAATGTGACTGTGATGGATTACACTGACATTGTATGATCAGGTCCGCTCAGCAAGGTGAAATAAAAACATATTTTGCGTAAACACAGAATGATTCCTAACACTCAAACAAGCATGCCTGGCCAGTAATGCCACTTACAGGCTAGGTATGTAAATTTATTTACATACATTATTTATGTAATTTACTTTATTTTTTATAGTATATTTTTATTCATAGTTGTTTGACAACTTGTAATTAGATCTAGCACTTCGAAACCAAAATATAATCAAACTGGTAGTCCACCACTGTCATTATTTCAGGCAAATGGTCATAACGCAAAACAACAATGGGCATGCGGGAACTGGAGTGAAGGTGTCATCGTTTCTCAAGCATGTCCACACGTCAACACTGAAAACAGTTTCTGCAACTGTTACTGTCCTTCGTCCCGAACAGTTGCAGTTATGCAAAGTTACCCTAAGTTTGTGTGTGGTTTTTGAAAATACTTGTGAACATGTGGACTCACCAGCAGTTAGAAGTCTACATGTTCCCTGTAAAAGTCCAAAGACATTTCTAATGTGGACAATGGCAGTGCATATGAAGAAGAGTTTCTAGGAAAACCAAAAGAGATGACTAAATGAATGAAATTATCACAAGCTCAAAAATTCAGAATGGTAGTTATAAATTGAGGGTTTTATCAGCCATATCAGGTGAACATTAAAAGATCTACGGCACTTGCATCCCCAAGTCTGAATATTTTTCTGACGTGAAAATTTTGTGTGTGATGAACTGTAAGTGTAATGCCTTCCAATTGCTGCGACACTATTAACACCATAAGCTCTTCACATTTTAATTACACCTTTAATGTATGTCAGTGTGAGTCTATTGCAACAATAAACCTGCAGCGAGGTTTGAAAAACATTCAAGTTATCTCAAGCAGAAAGAATGGCCACTTTGAAGACTTCGGCCTGCTACACTGGACACGTTTATTGTAAGGAAAAACATTGCAAAGAACACACAATGTGCTTAGTTGTGTGAAATTTAGCAATTAATACTTTTCTCAACACTGTCCCCATCACTGATCCTATCTTAACCTGACCAAATTAAAGAATTTAAAGGGCTACTCCATGGATTTTGCTCATGAAGTTCAGTTTACTCATCGTGAGAAGTAGTACTAAGTCGGTGAAAACAGTTGTATAATGTCGTCTCTGGCTCTGGTAGAGCTTCCCAGTGTTTGAAAAAATAACCCTGGTGATGTCATCAGGGTTGTTTCAGCCCAGGCTTGATAGTTTGTTTCCAAGAGAAAGAAGTTGAAAGAGGTGACCCTTTTTTCCTCTTCTGAGCCCCCCAACTTTATAAATATACAATACTAAATCATTGGTTCAACACCTTTCAGAGGCCAGATCTTTCCATTTGCTATGAAGTGGCTGTGAGGAATGTCATGTTGTAAAAGAGATATGTAATTATTTTGATGAAATTTGACTGATTGTTGTCACCAAAATCCACATTCTTTATAGTCATATTAAGTCGTATATGTACGGTAATATTATATTTTATAAATAGCAGCCAAATCTAATTGCTATCTAAACGCTACCTGTGGAACACCCAAAAAACATTCTCATTTGTATTATTATACATTTTAATAGTCACGCTTTACTGGAAGCATTTTGGCTGTCATGCAGATTATGCAGGACTAAGTTCCCAGTGTCTGCATCCATAAGGAATGAATGGAGAAGTTGTTGAAGTTCAAAGCAGCAGTTTCCATCCCTGAAGAGGAAACCAGAGCGCTCTGTTTGTCACTGATGTCATCGCCAGCAAACCACACTTCAAACTGGTAATAAGGCAGTAGGGGTATTCACTCCAAAACACAGGGCCTTATTTGTTCAAGCCGCACACCCCACGTGCGCCTCCATGCTTCTACAGACACTGTACTCTAATGGTTCCCACATCAGACTCCCTCAGTGGCCTCAGTCACATATGACTGCCATGCGTCGCCATCTCCATCCACCTCACCTCACCTCCAACGGGCCTCGGTCAATTAGTGCGTAGCATGGAGAGTGCAAAGCAGGCTTCTGAAGGGGCCTCCCAGCGGGGGATGTGAACAGACTGGCGGAGGAAGCAGAGCTGTATTTACTGAAAAGCACATTTGGGATGCACTGATAGTAATCTGACTTTAATTTAACTGGTAAAATGGGGATGTGAGTGTACGCATGTGTGCTCATATGTGTGTATAAAGCTGGGGGTTTGTGGGAGCCCTGCACTGAGTAATTGAGACCGTATTTTCAAACAACCCAGACCAGATCTTGACTCAATCACGTCTGGCCCCATGGATGGGGTAGACCAGGGTCTACATCATTGTTTGACAGTGTGTATGCTGCAGATTGATTTTCTGGTTCCAGTGGAAGGGGGCAAACGGACGTGAAAGGGAGGTACAAAATTATGCATCATGAGGAAGGAAGTATAGAAAAGCGTAGCATTTGGACCATGTGCTGCACTCTGCATTGACATTTTTCTTCTTCTTTCTCCTTTCTTTTCCACTTCATCAAAAGGAAAGTTGGTTTGATGTTGTCTTGTAATTCTGGACTAAAAGTAAGGTATGATGTGAAGTTAAAATCCTGAACTGCTTCATTCCAAATCTGTGAAATTGTCCTTGTAAAGTGAGAGGTGGTGAGCCTTATACTCCCACCCAGGGGGGTGGATAGAGAGAGCTGGGAGGTGTGTGAATGAGGCAGAGAGAGAGAGAGAGAGAGAGAGAATAATGAATGGTGGTCTGTTAAAACTGGGACTGCAGTCTGCTGCCTTCATCTCCTATAGAAAAGAAACAACTAATCATACTTGGCACAATGAAACCACTAATAACTTATAACATTTTTATGATTATTTAGTGTTAATCTGAAACAGCCGCTCAGTTTCTTTGTCTTCCTCTGGCTTGACGTGCGTTTCGTTTCCTATGGGGCACTTGCGAAATGACATGATTACCTTCTCTGTCTTTCTGGCTTTACTTAAAAAACAAAGACCATTCTAGTTTAGTTAGTGTTTTGTTGGCTGACTTTTACAGGACAGCCTCCTAAACAGCATGAGACAGAGCTATGGAAACAGCTATGATCAACACTAAATGCAATACTGCTGCAAGCTCTTCATTTAATCCAGGAGTATGTTTACACCAAACAGCACTGTTTAAACTATGGAAGAACACCAATATGGTGTCTATGTGTTTCTATATGTTAAAAGAAGTTTTCTACAACCTTGAAGTTTAAAGGATTGGAAATCAGAATAAAGAATTTTTCTGTCAACAGCTGTGGCTGGTTCATCTTTAAATCAGCTATGTACTGACTGACTATCAAAACCCTCTGTGCTGTTACATTTGAATTGCACCTGTGGAATGGAAGCTAACAGGCTAGGCTAATTAGTTTACATTTTGAAAGTGCTAACATTACCACCGATTCCCACTAGACGTTTCTTTTTCGCTCACCGGTCAGCAGCAGCCCCTGCGATTGTAAGTCCACATTTACCAAAGCTTTTGCGCCTGCTTTTTTCAGGTGACCCATCCTACTCCAAGCACATGTGCTGTACTTATCGAACAGTCACATCTGTATGGAGTCACAGTGTGAGTTTGTCATTTTGCAAGTTACGGCTCTCTAATAATTGGACACACTAATGCAATGTTTTTCACTGGATTCACTAAGGCGTAAATAGCACAAGGATGACTGTAGAGGTGGATATAAATGTTAATTAAATATAGGCCTGTATATAACTAACAGCTGATGATTATTTATTATTTAGAAACAAATATGACACAAAAGGCCTATGTTAACGAACACAATATCTGATTACTGTAACACAATTAAATAATGAATGGATGATGTGGTTTGTGTTTGAGTTTGGACCTGACTATCAATGAACTTCAACAATGACAGACTGAAACTGAACTTTTCTTAGTTTTGTTGTGTGTATCTTTGGCTCACCTCAACATTAACATACATATCATCACCATCTCCACCTCCACTTCGCCCTGCTGGACTGGTTGCGTTGCCATGTCTACCTTGTGTGGATTTTGCATCCTCCTCTTTGTTTTTCATAAATGTGTTTATTACCTCCAAATATAACCCTAATGACATATATCCTAAAGACTATGACATCATCATTTTATGAGTCATATTATGAGTGATATTAACAGTTTGTTATTCTGTTATGTTTTGTAATCAAGTTCACTAAACTATGATTTCTTATCTGAGCTTAGTGATCTAACGGATATACCAACTTTGAGCTGCACCTATGAGCTTGTCTTCAATGGCAAAGGGCGTCTTGGAGGTTCAGTACTAGGTTCAGTCCAGGAACTTACTATGCAATGGGCTGGTACCTTATTAAATCATACAAACTCAGTGAAAACCACCGCTAACATTTGCACAGTTCCACTTTCTTTGTAAATCTGGCCCATAGTTTTGCATTAATCCTGTATCACAAAAAGAAGGTGTCTAGCTAGCGTTAGCTGCCTCTCTTTCATGACTATTAAATTAAATCTCTTCTTTTTGGCAAACTGAGATATAAAGACTAGTTATTTCTCCTATGGAGGCCATGTTTGCAGCCAGTTTGTCTGTTTGTTTGGTATATCTCAAAAACATGTCAACAGATTTTAATACATTTCAGGCAGAGGAGCCATCGGCCAAGTGAACTGTTCTTGGACTGGATCTGGATCGATGTTTCAATTCACACTGTGAGACTTTTGAACATTTTTGATATTTTTTCTCATAAACTACTGTACTTGAATGAAAACTATCCAATGTCTTTATGCATTCTTATGCAAACCTGGATGCAAATACATTAAAACCATCTATTATTACAATAAATTTCAGTCGCAGAAGTGCAATTACAGTATGCACGCTCTCTCTCTCTCAGTGATTTCTGGTTGCATCTGTTTTTGTTTTGTTTTGTTTTTTCTGATGCCATCGCCACAGCAGAGCAATGTTGGGTTTTTAAAAGGAAGTGAAGTACTTAACAGCTCACACTTTCCAGTGAGTTTCTGGAATGTCTTATGTAAGCACAAAATTAATAGCGTGCAACAATGAAAATATGTCTTAAACATTTATTAACTCAGTGCTGTTGATATATTTGAACGATGTCTTTTCTTCATAACAAGGCACATTTTCAAACAATTAACTGAACTGCCCGGCAATATTAGCATGATGTATATTAATGTTACCAATTATAATGACAAAATAAAGTCATTTTTCCTTTGGGCTCTTAGCACTCACTACTTATCCATTATCTGATGTCAAACACATGATCAAAACTAACACACAACATGGTTTGAGTTTCACATCTTTAGGGATCATCCCACACTGGCTGGGAAACTGAATGTGTGTGGGTGGGTGTTTCATACTTCCAGTTTAACTGCTATACTACCTGTAGGCCTTGGAGTTTTTGTTCTCTCCCGTCTTTGATCTCTGCTCCACTTTGGCAGATTGACTGACCTCAGTTAGACCAGATAAAACATTCCCCACCTACAATTATTCTTGCAATTCACAAGAAGAACAAGTTATTCACAACAGGATGATGTCGAGAGTCATATAAAGGCTCCATTAAATCCAGACATTGTATCACATTTCTTCTGCTGGGTTAGAAATCGCAGTACTCTTTGCACTGCAGGAATGCACCACAGATGCAACTACTCAGCAGGGTAATGTATACAATATGAAACCAAAAGAAACAAACTTATTATACAGACCTGGTTACCGTTTTTACGGGAAGTTAATTAAAAAAAAAAAAAAAAAACAACCCACAAAATCTACAAACGGTAACAAAGATAAGATGTGAATGAACCTATGAGTGCATGACTTAAAGTTTTCATAATGTCAAGCAACATATGAAAACAGTTTTCCCCAACCGTGACGTCATATTATTATATGCCAAAATACCATAACATCCTGAATGTGGGGTACACTTTTTTCCCTTACTAGAGACGTGGGTAGCTGCACTGAACATGGTGCAGATCAAACGTGGTGGCCTGGGGCAGATTAGATCCAATTCCACTTTGTTGCAGAGGCCTGCATTTATTTCCTGACATTTACCATACAGTAAAGTCAGGTACAGCCCTTGCGGAGGAGGCCCCTCAATGGGAGACTCCTAAACCTATCAACGGACGAAGAAAGGAAAGGGGCGACTTTAGACGGCAAGAAAAAGCCCGAGCAGCATCTGACTTCCATTGTCGAGCTCAGCCTGTGTGTTCCACTTAGCCACTGGTATTTTGAGGAGATGCACGGCACAGTTACCAGAGCCCCGCACTCAAATGCTCATGATGTCATTGAGGTTCTATCATTACAGGCTGCAGATGATATTGTGTTGGGACGGGTTAGTTCCCACACTTGTTTATGCAAATATGACTTTGGAGGCAGTAACGCAGACACTTTAGCTGTATAAGGAAGGAGAAAGGAGAAATCCAGCAGAGAGAAAAAGTGAACCTCAAGACAAGACTTCCTGATTCCTGAAACCAACGGACTAGTTCCTGAAGCTTCTGCTGAACAAGTGAAAACTGTGGTGACAGCTCACATTTCCTTTCGCTTAAAGATTTTGCTGCTGTAATTGTGATGACGCTCACATGTCTTTCATACTTTCATCAAATCAACTGACCAGACCTAAACAGCTATCATCATTATCATCGCCACACGTCGCCATATATACACAGTGAACACAGCAATGCTTTTTTTTTGCAGCTGGTTAATATAGCTTTACAGTATAAGTGGGTGTTAACTTTTAGATAAGCTCAACAGTACTGCATTGCATGCACAATGTGAACAAGCAGCTTTCTCCAAACATCTGAGCACTTGGAATGAATTCTTCACTTAAGATAAGGAGTACAGGTAATCTGGTCCAAATAGGCCATCTGCTGTTCCCACAGCCAACAACAGAGGCTAATAACATGCTGCATCCAATCAGATTGTACCGGAGTCACCCGAGATAAAGGCAAAGCAATAAAATGAAACAATCTGGTGCTTTGACACTACAAGGAAGAGAGCTTGCTATTTTGCTGCTGGGCTGGGGGCAGGAATGTGCTCTTTGAACCAGCTTTATTTAACAGCGGAGCAGCATGCGCACAGCACGCCCTGACTCTCTGAGCTGGCCCAGGGACCGTTTGCTCCTGGCGTGGGCACGTCAGACGCGGGGCCACCGGGTCAGGGAGCTGGCATCCTCACCCCTGGCACAAGTTGCTCCCCTCGGGGGCGTAGGGGCTGACACCAGGCTCATGGGGAGCACCAGACAGACAGGGGCCTACCAAACAGCTTGTGACCATAACCAACAGTGGCAGAGAACAATGAACGCAATTATTTACAAGAACACAGTCCAAGTCTCTTTTAGTCTCTCCCTATTACGCCTGTTTACTCCCACTCTCCTTTCGCGGGGCAGCGTGGAGGGGCTGTGACCCTGTCGGTACAGTCGTCAGCAGGACGTTTTCATAGTGCCCAGGGCTACCCTGCTATTCATGCTCTATCACCATCAGGCCTGATAAGGGTCCAGCTGCAGCCTCTTTCCTACCAACTGCACATTTTGATCAGAGGTCAAGGGAGACACATCAAACTGAGTTGAGCAGATCTTTTCAAGGTTTGTGCGGGAGGGAAAAAAATGTATAAAACTGCATGAAAATGAATGGGGTTTTCTTTAGGTACAGTGTTGAGGTAATGTGGAAAAGATCGGCCAAGGGTTCAAACAATAATACAGTGGTGAATCATTACTTTCATGCACCATTAGGAAGGAATTTCTCTTTCTATTGGTTTTAACTGCTGAGAACCTGGTACAGACCAACAAGTTTCTGTCAGCACATGGCTGTGAGTGCCCGGGAGGAGCCAAGACCTGAGTGGGCAGAAAAGTCTTCCTAAGTATAAATACTATATATTTAGCCTCATAAAAAGGAAGCATAAAATAAAATCATGTAATATTTTTAATAGGATACATTACTATATCTTATATAAATATATATATATAAGAAGTACAACCAATGAGTGGTTTCATTAATTGAGATCCATTTCTTAGCAGAAAAAAAAATCTATGACTATTAACACCCATCAAAAGGTTAAACCCAGCAATAAAGTTTCCAGTCAGAAACTGCTGCTGTCTGTTGAGCTGTATGTTTTCCCAACATCTACAGACTCCCACTGCTTTCTAAAATATGCAAAAATCAGCTTGCAGAGACATCAGGCTGCCTCATAAATATTCCATCATCACAAATAATAATTTATTTTCTTCTCTTATGAATTATCACACTGTATTATAGAAACTTATTTTAGATTCGCATCTTCCCTTTCACTGGGATGAGTGCACAACAACAGTTAACAGTCACATTAAACATATGTTATTGGCAGCACGATAAAATCCCCTTAGAAAAAAAATGCCAAAAATGTAACTGTTCAGTTTAAATTATTAATCTAACCAAGACTTTGAGCTGTATGTCTGTGTACATAACTTGACTTGACATGGTTAAAAAATCTATTGGAACAGGTATTGAATTCATGGTTATGGTATATTAAGTAAGTATATTGGTGGGTTTTAGATGTGTCTTTAAGGATTCATCAAACTTTCTTTCTCTTATGCAGTCTGGTTTTTGCTTTTGAGTTGAAAGCATTAAAGGAAGAGGCTCAGAAAAGCTGCATGGCATCCACAAATGTGCGATTCAAGTTCAGTCAGATTAATGTTTCTTGGGTCTGCACCTAACCTGCACTTAAAGTTAAGGGTGCTCTTCCTCTGTTGTTTTGTGTTCTTCAATATTTCCTGGTTAGTAATGGCAAGAACAAAGAGTAATTATTCATACTGTAATGACATTGGTATTATTTGAAAGATATCAAACAGGTCCATAGAATCAGAGTGATAAATCCAAATTTCAGAATTCTCCCCCTCAGTCTAATGCTTGAAAGGAAAACGAAACTCAAAATGTGCTAAATGTATTACATAACATATTATAATAAAGCACATCATCTGTCAGGTCCAGAAGGAAGTACACCTAACCTGCTGTAATGACTTTATTGTGAGACCCCAGTGGAACAAGATGGCTTCCCCGTACCCTCGACACCGAACCAACTCCAGCTGAGCAAACAACACATACTCAATGCCGAAGCTGCAGAAGAATAATGGCGCCCAAGATTGTACAATAAGTGTACATTCCCACTGTACATGCGAACACAAAGGCACACATGCACTCTCTTCCACACACATAGGCACACATTTGCACACGTACAGTAGATACAGTGACTTCCATTTTTCTTTTCCCCCGTGGTTCTTGGCTGTTGCCCTTTAGGAGTATCCAGATGAAGAGAGCGTGGAGTGTGGCAGAGGGTCCTTCCATAAACAATAAACAACAGTTATCTTGTGTGCGGCCGTCTGTGTCAAGAGGCACATGAAGCCAAGCCCAGCATCTGAGAGGCGTCTGCTCCTCTTTCCGCCTTTGGTCTTGTCTCTTTCAATGGCTTATAAAAGTGTGGATGTGTGTGTACGCCCAGGGGTGTGTGTCTGTGTTCACAGCACAGCACAGGGCTCCTCTGTATTGTATTCTGAAGCTGGCTGGAAGTAAAAAGGCAGAATTAAGAGTGGCAGGGGCAAGAGAAAGGGGGCTGCCAGCACACTGCAGAACTGCAGGGAGCTCCCCCAGATCCCAGCTGCCCAGGACTGGCTGAGAGCTTCAGGCGAGTGCCAGGCTTCCTCGGCCCTCATGGAGGTGGGCCAGAGAGAGTGGGAGGAGTGGGAGGTACGCGTCAGAAAAAAACGCCAAAAATAATGTCTGGGCCTATATAAAGAAGGCCTTAGGAGACACACAGTGCTGACATACACAAGAAAAACTCAATCTGTTGGCAGGTGGGAAACATCAGGGGCATTTTTTCAGGTCTTTTCACGGAGAACAAAACAGAGTTTTCAAATAATAATTGGTTATATAAGGTGTTCATATTTTATGAAGCACTGGAACATAGAACCAAAGAACTTCCTGAGTAGCCCAATGAAATGGTCTTCCAGTATTGGTGGCCTGAATGCCTCTCCTTCTCTGCAGGGCCTTACAACACAGTGGAAAACAAAGTTTATCTGGAACTGTTTAATGCATTATTTGTCTAACAATCAAGGAAGCAAGTTTATTTTGCAGATAATTATAGCTTTTGTTGTGTCGATGGCCAAGATAAGCCAGAGTTCCGAACCATTAACTGGTTGTGCTTTTTCTGGCAGCACTGACTCTGTAATGCAGAATGCGCTGTAAGAGCTCTGGCAGCAAGCTAGAGGATCATGACATTAGGGGGTCGGGCTCCTTCCACTGCACAGTATCAATCAATCAATCAATCAATAATGTCTCTGAATAAAACAATTGGGGTTTTCAGAGTTACACTTAATGGTTCTTTAATGTAACATGAGATATTTATCACCACAACAGTTCCCACCCTCCTATCTCTTGATCCGCTTACATCAAATAACGTGACTCAATGAAAAATTGAAGCCATTAACTATACAATATTCAATACATATGTAAAGCCAATGTCTGATCCGACTCCCACCACACACTGAGGGGAGTAATGTAGTACAACCGTCCAAAGAGGAATGTGGGCCCTGAGAGTCGGGGCTTCACTGTGAGCAGTAACAATTGCAGCTCAGGCAAGAGCCGGTGGAAATCCCCCAACTGGTCTAGACACTTTTGCCCTCTGAGCTGACCCAGGAACCGGCTGGGGCGCTAACCATGGCACTTGGCAGACAGCAGCATTTTTCCATAGGTCCCTAAGAGAAAGCCTTTCCTTTACAGAGGCAGGTAATCACAACAAGAGCACATCCCGCAGCCGGTGCCAGGCCAATGAACGCACGGCTGCTTTGTCCATTCCAGGAGGAGTTGGGAGACTATTTTTGTGCCTCTGACAGAAACAAATAACCCCCGTGTCACCCTGCCTGTCAGCCTGACTGCCTGCAAGGGAGCTTGTGTGGGTGGTGTTCGTCATTGTGCGCTCCCGCCCTGTTGCCAGTGACAGGAAGTCAGCTCCACTACGACAAGGGAGAAACCCATTTACATCTACAGGCTGCTTACTCACCAACACTCAATACTCAATACTGAGGCGTTGAAAAGTTCAGGATTGGCTCTGTATGTGGCATCATTGGAATTTTTTATCCTCTGAGTCAATACACCAAAATTAGTGCTACATGTGGAAACATAAGTGAAAGTGAGAGAGATACAGTATATTTAAGATTCTGGAGGACTCCATTGCGCTAGTTTCCTGCTGTACACGTTTACAACATTACGCCCGACCGCCAGGGTCCCCAGGTTTGCTTCCTGTGTCAGAGTCCTGACGTATGCTGCCTGCGTTTTCCATAACTCAACCTTTTCCTTTGGACACCTGGACTGTAATTGTCAAGTCCATTGGGGGCCATTTGGATGCATGTCATTAACACTGCTGACACGCTGTTCTCTCTAACATCTTACTAATGCTATGATAGCTACACCGGGAACAGACCGATGAGGATGTCAGCGATGCTATTGTAGGACATATTGTTCCATTACTGTGGGGAGATGAAGAGGGAACATATGCTATGTAAAAACAATACATATCTGTTGTAATGATGAAATGCATGCTTGGTCTTCTGCTGTAGTACATGTTTTATGTTCTGAAGAGTGATATGTTGTTGGGTATTGACATACTGAAGCATATAACAACATAAAAAACTAAATAAAGCTTACTTTTGTAAAAATCAGTAAATCTGCAGCACATTGTTAGATCAAGTGTCATTTTGTTCCAATGCGATTATTTCAGTTAAGTTGGATGCTGTGAGTGAAAATGTTTGCAAAGCATTACAGAAGTTGTTTATTTCACAATGAGGAGCTGAAACGCTGGTTGATTTTACACCAACTGCCAACAGTTCCCACAGTCTAAACAGGAGGTCCCAATTTCAGTGGCCACCAAATAGTTTGGTGACATAAATGTGGAGGACTAAGTGACAGATCTCATGCCAGACCACTTTTCCTCTTCTCCACAACCCTGAGTGAACAGAGTGATAAATGTGCTCGAGCACAGACCCACGGAAAAATCTCATTTCCTCCCAGGCTCAACCTCAGAGACAAACCCAGTGCAGGTATGAAGCTCAGGTGATGTCTGGCCGCAGACTCTTTTTCTAGCAGTTTTCATGCACACACAAACACAAATACAGATGATCTATTGGAGATACCACATCTGCATACAACTCCTCTTTAACTGACCGGGACTTAACATTCAAAAGCACAAGAGGACCTGCTCAGGTGCAGGACAAGGTGGCCAAATTACAATTTCCAGGCCATGAAATCGACACTACATAAGTCAAGAGATGGAGATATGTGACTTACATTAAAAGACTGGACTGGGAACATCTTTGCTGGATGTTTTCAGATGTGACTTGACCGTGCCAAGAAAGAGCCTGACCCAAGCAGTAGGTCTCATGTCGGGCCACACCAGGTTTTCTGGTGCTGCTTCCCTCTGCATCCCTCTATCGCATCATTCCTCTCGCCTTCATAAATACTTTCTGAGCGGAGTCTGATTCCAACATCTGGATAGCCGTCTGCGATAAAAGAACACAGAGAGTAAATTTAGAGTACAGGCATTATGTGGGGGGGACCAAGGAAAAAAATGACTGCTATTAATTGTATGCACACTGAATTTCTTTTTCCCTTTTTTTGAATGTGACTGTGTGTGTTTGGGACATGTTTGCAACAATGAGAGTGCCTCTGTGTACATCCTCCTCTTCCCCTCAGCCCTGTGGAGTCCTGATACCCACAGTGATCCGGTCCCTCTTAGCCAGACCCAACAGGTCTAGGCCACCCTGCCACTGGCACTGGCGCAGCCAAGCTGACAATTATTATCTACCTCACTGCCCTTGCTAGCAAGCTGACGGGATGGGCAGCATTTGTCTGGCTGGAGTTTTTAGTATCTGTCTGCCTGCATAGGGTCAATGAGTGCATCCTGATCACCCCCCTCCCCACCCCAAGCCCCTCACCCCAAGCCCCTCACCCCAAGCCCCTCACCCCAAGCCCCTCACCCAAACTGACACAAAATTAGATTCATCTATTAAAAGTTGGATTTATGGATCTGGTAATACTAGTGATAAGTCTGGTGAAAACTTGTGTAAGATACTACTACTTTACTGCTTTCAGTAACTTTTTTTAAAGCAAATCTGTCAATAATCAGCCCCTGCATCACACACATATAGAGAGAGAGAGTGGGACTACACAGTGTGGCAGATGTGTGTTTGCAGGAAACACCACTCTAACTGACAGGGACTATGGAGTGAGTCATCCTGGGATCTTCTGATTATGTGGTCTCCTCCAAATCCTCCCCCACCTCTCCTCTCATTACTGACTGGTGTTCACCGACCAGAATCCTTCACAGTCATAACTTTTTTTTTTTTTTTAAATCATCCTGGGCAGCAAGCAGAGAGTTTTTGTGACTCTTCAGTCACTCATGATGAACCTACAGGGATTGAAGTAGTTACTTCCTGAAATTAACTACCATTGCTTTCATTTTGACAATTTCTGGCAACGTCATTGTTTACCTTTATGACTATAAGTGTCAAACCAACCTGGGAGCCAGAGGTTCTTCCTTTAAAATGACTCAACCCTGACCTTATACAAGAACCATCATCTCTACCACTGTTACCGAAGGCGAGCCAGCCGTTTTCTGAAGACCTTTGTGACTCAGAGAGAACACGGTGCTGAGGATAGGGCAGGGGCAGGCGGCAGGCAATACTATAGAGAGAACAATAAAATGCAGATAATGACAGATATGGCCTGTGACACAGATGGGACGGGACTGTTTTAGATAGACACCCTCCTCACCAGTCTGAAATTGCAGAGTTGAAGAGCCCTCTCTTGAAGGAAACATGACTGGAACTGAAAGGATCAAAGAGAGAAGACTTATGGACTTACATTATAGCCTACAGATGGTGCAAACTGATGTTCTGGTGTGGCGATGCAGACGACTGTGTACAATAATTCATACTCTCAGTCATATGTGGAAATGGTTTTTTAAATCCATTTATGATGGAACTTTACTGTTGTTTGTCACGTAACCTTGCATACCCGTCGCATCAGTCCCATCTACTTGACAGTTTGGCCCAAACTATTAATAACTTAAGAAGTGACCAACACTCTTGACTTTTGGACTGGGAATGATGATAACATTTTTGTGTTAAAAATAAACACATTAGGGGCACATAAGCATTTAAACATCTTTTTTAGGCGTGTTAAAAGTAGTTTTTAGAGGTCTGGGACTGTGGTGAGGAGTGGGCGGCCCAGCCCTGACCCCCATTCATCTCAGGGAGATACAGTAGGCTAAATTGTGGAGGGCCGTTCAAAGGCGCCGCATCCCACAAACATGAAACGAGCAGCACACGCATACACAACACGCAGAGGTCAAGAAACGGGCTAACCACAGTAGCAAAAATGGTTTGTTGACCACTCATCCCTACACCCACTCATCTGTCCATACATCCACCCTCAACGTGAATTCTTGAAACAGATGGAAAGCAACAGGCAGACAGACAGATGAAGAAATGTGTTTACGGGAAAAGTAAAGGACTCTCAATTTGTGTCCATAATTCCTCCTAGTTGAAACCAGCTGTTCAAAAACACTGTTGTTTTGTTTTGGAGATATAGAAAAAATGCCTTGTAAACATGTTGTATTTTAATGACCATCACATCCCCCTGGCACACTGTATCACAGTCCCTGTCACATACACTGATGCAGGAATTAATATAGTCAGCTCCATACAGCTCTGCATTTGATAAAGTCTTCCCCATCCTTTCCTCTACAGCTGCTCTGTTTTTCATGCACAACTGATGGTCAGTTGATAAACTGGTGCATTTGAGCAGTGTATCTCAGTACAGAGGAAACAACTGAAGCTCATTCTGTCTGTTCAGCATGGTGGACTTACAGGAACAAAATGTTAAAACTGACGATTGGTACATCATAAATTTGCCTCTTGCTTTATTATTAATTTTTTAAATATAATTAATTCAAGGAAGCACACACTACAGTAACTAGGGATTATGCCAAACATACACAAACATAATCTGGGTCCGTAGTTCACGAATATGCAACAGCCTTGATAACCCTTCTTGTCTCAATCTACAGTATTTAAGAGCTGAAACATCAAAGCTTGGACCAGTGCCGCATTCTCAAAGTCCAAATGAAATCACTTGTCTCAGCTTGGATGTGATCCTAGAAATTTCTGACACTAATGTCAATGAGACAGGCAGGCTCATTCAGACAAACTCGCTCCTTCCTGGCTCGGCTCTCTTGTTCTCACAAGATCCAATACATTCATAACCAAACAGTGGTCAACAGCACAAGAGGATCAAGGACACAAGAGGCCTGTGATTCATAAGCAGTGCCAAAGGGTCTTCCATAACTTTCTCTCCGATCGGCCATTAAATGTGAATACAGGTGATCGCACAGCCCCGCTGCTTTAACGATTTTCTTTGTGTTTTTCTTCAATGCTGTGGTCCTAAAACTTTATCTGAAGTTTGGTAATGACTGCTTGTTAAGATAGGATTTCTGAGTGGTGAGTGAATTTCACACTTTTTCTGACATCTGATTATAGAAATATGGAAATACATGTAAATAACAATATCTATATTGTGAATTTGTCTGATACACATGGGGCTTTGAACAAGGTTATCTCCCTTCCACAAATAAAGTAGTTTTGTTGTAAATGAGTTAAAACAGTGTCTCTCTGGCAGCTGCGACTCACGGCAATGCAACATAGATAGATGCTATGGACACTGGTATGCAAAGTCAAGTTTTGGTGAGTAGGCACTGCAGATGCAGGACTTTGTCAGATTCACTTGCTTTGCAAGACTGCACTTGACAGGACTGGCAGATGGAAAAGGGATCGCAGTGGGAATCACTTTGCTGATTAGCAGTGATCATCATCACTGCATGCAGACATGCCACACCACCAGGAACATCTCCTGTAAATGTACAGTAGGAAGCAGACTTCAGATTCTAGTTTCTGGCTCTTTAATTTGGGGGATTGGTGAGTGTCTCTTTAGTCACCAACAGTTGAGTTCACCGGGATAAGCTGAGTCCAGACACTCCACATGTGTGATCAGAGAGCCATCCTCCCACACAGCACTCCTCCGTTGTGTTACTTAAGGGTCCACTGTTGTTTCTTATCCAAATTCTACATTTGGGTCACTTATTTAATTATTTTTAACATACGTTCTACAGACTGCCACTTCATCATCTCATCTCATCATATCATATCATATCATATCATATCATATCATATCATATCATATCATATCATATCATATCATATCATATCATATCAGTCTTTTGTAATGTTACATAACTTCAAAAGCTTTCTTCAGCCAATTCAAAGAGACAGAGACACAATAAAACCTATTCCTTCCTCTCCTTCTTGGTTATCACTGACACTTGCAATACATTTCAAGTTTTCACTGGTAACATTTTTATAACTCTAGTCTGAAGATCCCAGGCCAACCAAATTGGTTTAATCTGTTCATTATACACACCATCTTTTCTGTGCATGCTTTAAAAGGCTAACTTTAATTTCGTGTATTCTATCCTTTACATTAAATTGCTTATGTTTAATTTTGGTCATTATGCTGTTTTCTACTCCCTTTTACTAAGTCACTCACACGTACACATTTAATCTTTCTCTTTGTCTCTCTTTCTCCCCTGTCTTGGATGCACACCCCCCATTATCTGTCACTCTAATCTCTTCGATTCTGCCTCTCACTGGCCCCTGGCACCATCGTGAATATTCATAACTGTCCACTGATGAGCATGCTAAATGGGTGTCAGGATGATTTGGCCACATGACAGAACTGGATTGTCTTTGATAAGCCCCGACTTGAGCCAGAACAAGGCAGCAAGGAGGAAAAGAGCGAAAGAGAGAAAAGAGACATTGACCTTGGAGGGTTTTTTGGGTGCTTTGTTGAACCAATCAGAGCCCGGGAGCAAGACTGTTGGAACTATGAGTGGGCAGCAATGGAGAGGTCAGTAGGGGGGCGGATCCCTGTGGTGGCCCCGGGGGTGAAAGTCATTGTCATCAGGCTTTAATGGGTCCCAAGATTCCACAACTGACCGAAACCTGAACGATTAAGAAACGAAAGACATTTGTGATTCAAATAGGGCCTCTGGGGGCTCCACCATGAGGTCTGCAGTTGGAAAAGCTTCTCAGAGGAAACAAACACTCTCCCATACTTGCCAAGGATAAGCCAACCTGGTCCCCTATTTTGCTAAAATGTCACATTTTCATATTTTTACATCACAAAACTATGGGATTTAGCTTGGTTTACTACGACTTGGGGACAAAAGCAGCTTCCACTTGGAAAATGAATTATTTAATTCATTTGGCCACATGGCAATGTGAATAATCAGGGTGGGAAAATAAAATAGAGTAACATAATTTCGTGTCTTTCCTGCAAAGGAATTCCTTAATTATCAAAAGTCCTCTAGCCAAGTCAGTGCTTGTTTGGAACCACAAACAGCAACATAGCGTGTTTGTCAGGGACCTGCATTCATTTTTTCTACGGCTATAAAGAGAAAGGCCACGGTGTAATTTCAGAGTGGAATAATATCCCTTTCTGTGTTTATTTATTTATTATTCAGCTCCTATTAGTTTGGCGTAGGCTACACAAGCCACCTCTAAGCTCGACAGCAGCAATAATAGAAAACAGTGATTTTCTTTATTTGATAGTCCCTTTGGACGAGTCCAACTTTCCTATAGGCACTTCAGACAAAGGCCAGAGCGCAGAGCTGAACAGACTGTTTGCTTGTATATGTTTGCGCTTCACAGTGCTGCTACAGATGTCCAGGTCTAAATGGGGACCATTTGTACCTCTTGGTAATGTGTTTATGATTTAGGATGCTGTATTCTCTATAGACAAGATGTCAACTAGACTAAACATTAAAACTGCCTTTCAGGCCCTGTTGGACACAGGCAGGCCAAAGTTTAGTTTGAGTCTTTGACTGAATCAAGCGTTTATGGTTTAAAAGTACAGTGATAATTATTTTCAACGATAATGGTTTGTAAGTGACACAAGCATTCTTGTGTTCTGATGAAGGTAGTAACAAATATGTATATAGGAATCCTGCATACACTTCACTGCAGCAGAAGTTATAATAGTTTAATCCTAGTGTATGGACTGAGTTGTCATACCCCTGGTTGCTACATAAATCGCACCATCCCCTGGGAGGAGTTGAGGGCTGGCACTGCTGGCTTTGTTTCCTCTGTCAGCCTCGCAAAGTCGTCTTCCCTCACCGTCCTGTCACACAGTAAACCCTGCCCAGGCTGGATGACAGACAAAAGGCCACCAACCACTCTCGAACCATCCTATCCCACAATCTGCTACTGGCACCCCACATTTACCAGGCGCATATAAACATGTGCACGCATGCTCACACATGACAGAAACCTCGGTGGAAATCACAAACCTGCTCCCTAATCTTCACTAAATCTGCCCCCCCCCCATTTGGCTTTATCTGTCTTTTGTTACCAGGGCTGGGACTGGAGAATGGCAGGGGGTCACAAGGGTAAGACTTCTTTTCCAGCATCTGCTTAAAGAGAGGGGGGCAGAGGGAGAGCCACGCAAGACAAGGGGCCTCCCCTTAGTCAACCCCTCAACCCTCTGCACCCCAGCCCCCAACTCTGATATTTTTGGAAGTCTTTTTTCCTTTTTTCCTTTCCTCTAAAACCCAAATAAAGTGTGTGATGGATGAGTGAGCAGAGGCAACACCTCCCCCATCAATCTAGGGCCGGCCGGGTTTTAGGCATCCCTTCACAGGCCTCCAGAGGACCCAGCAGCATGTCCCCCCCCCATGTCTCTCTCTCTAAGACACAGGCACTGGACACACGCATGCACAATCAGCCATATTACACAGTTGTCGTGCACAGCATCCACAGATACCCACAAATGCAAATGCAGACGCACAGTGAGTGCAGATAAGCGACACCATCAAACCTCAGATCTCAGCACATACACTCTTCCACTCCACCACAGCACAATTTAGCAACCCTTTTACAGCCCCAATAGCTGCCCCCGTGTCTGTGGACCCCCTATGCTCATGGAGAGCCTGATTTCAAACAAAATAATGTAAAATTGCCATAACCCAGACAGGAAGGACAACAAGTAAAGGAAAAAAAACTGAGAAAATAAATGCAAAAGAGAGAACAGGAGGGGTAAAGAAAAGACTGTGGAGAAAGGAGACACCAAATGGTCCTGGTTAGTGGCTGCAGAGCAGAGAGATCTGAACAACACAGTCAGTCTCTCTCTTTCTCTCTCTCTCTCTCTCTCTGAGAGCACCACCAGCACAAGGAGTAAATTCCAAGAGAGTGTCGTCACCAGGAGTAAGCAAAAGGCAGGGAAGTGGTTTTAGAAGAAAAAAGAAAACCCTGGTTTAAGCCTCTGGGTTAAAGTTAGTGGGTGGTTTGGTGTGTGGTGTTTTATATATACACGCTATATATACTGTATTTGTGTGCGTGTGTGTATGTGCTGATGACGACCTGATGACAATGGATGGATCGACCGCCACTATGAGAACTTCATACCATACAATGAGGCACCAGTTTACAGTTTAACACAGTCCAGTATGATAGCCCAGTTACAACAGTTTTTCTTGAAACTACATTAGACAGAAATCACACATTTTTGAGGAATTTTAATGGTGGTGTTATACTGGATTTCATACTACAGCCAGGCAAATCTCTGGTCAAATAGTGTATCACAACACCCCAAACATAGTCATGAAACAGGTTAACCACCACTCATGAATGGGGAAGGAGAAAACACATCTTAATATAGGGACCATTGCATTTGTCAGCCTCAGAAAACACATGTGTAGACCCTTAAACAGCTGACTTAGCTCATAGGTCCATGGGTAAAAAAAAAAAAAAGAAAAAAGTTATATATTGCTTTGCCTGCCTTCGTCTTCGCCAGTGGCCTTCCTGTGTACTACAGCAGATTGGTCCACAGTGTCTGCCGCAGTGTAGTCCATGACAATATCACCACTGACTAAAGGCGCTAAAAAAATGGACAAAAATCTTTACACATTACAAACTTCCCAAAGATAGAATCTATTGCACAACTGCTATGTTTGATAGCATTAATTTGTATGGATGTAAACTGTATTTTTGTGTCATAGTTGGCAGAGATCCATGAACTGTTGTTGGCCCAGTGGCTGTTTGTGGTTAATATACATGGACAGCAAAACACAGTGAACTTAATGCGAGCGTAATATATCTCCTATTAAATCCAAATGCACCTATACACCTGCTGGTTGGCTTAATCAGAGTTCCGCTCTTGCTTCGTCTCTCAGGGAAAATGACTGCTGCTGGAAGGAGCGTGTGTGTGTGTAATGTGTGTGTGTGTGTGTGTGTGTGTGTGTGTGAGGGAGAGAGAGAGCGTGTTTGGTTTGTATGGTAGTATGTGTGTGGCAGGCACATCCTCCAACCAGCAGAAATATTGAGCTTTGGAGCTTGTTCGTAGCAAACACAGCCCCAAAACCGTAGAGATCCAACTTATGTGAAGCCAAACCAGATTCATCAGACTCCAGACAGCTTGATGTGGGGACGACAACCCTGTGTTGTTGTTGTTGTTGTCATTTTTGTTTGTGGGTCAGGCAAGGGCTTCCGGTATTTTGATGCCACACATTGTCAAGTGTGTGGTTTTTTTAAACTATGTGTTTGGACACAAAATGGACTGTAGCCCTTTTGCTGTTGGGTACCCACATGACAAGATAACTGATATGTTTTAAGGAGCTTGAATTCGAGGGTAACCAAACCACTGTAGACTCCCATGTTGACAAAATGAATATGCATTTATGTTGTATGGATGTTGAAACTTTATTTAAAAAAAAAAAAAGAAATCAGGAAAAAAAGGAAAATCGGCCCACAGCAGAACTAAAAATACTGGTTATCACAAGCACACGAGGACTGGAGCTAAACATAGCAGCAAGCTTCTGACACAGTGAGAGCGAGGGAGATAGATGGATAGATAGAGATGGAGAAATAGAGTGAGAGAGATAGCCTAACTAACAGCTGTGAACATTTTCCATTTGAAGTGAAACATTCCTGTGTGCTCGTGGCCCTGCACACTCCAGCGGGCTTCCTCTCAGCTCCATGTGGTATTTGTCCCCAGCTAAGATCCAGAGAGTGGGAGAGTGAGCTGCAAACTTTCCCAAGGATACCATCCAGCCACATGCCACTCTCGCCCGCCCTCTCAGCAGAACGGCCCCGCTTTCCTCTCTTCCCACTCTCCTCCTATGCTCCCTCACTCCTCTGCTGTCTCCTCACCACCATCTAGGACATCATTTTCATCACAAATTTGCCTTCCTGATTGGACAATCATTCTGTTCTAATAATGGCCACCCAGGGCCATGTTTAAAATCTCAAA
Source organism: Scortum barcoo (assembly GCA_023238725.1). Taxonomy (NCBI): domain Eukaryota; kingdom Metazoa; phylum Chordata; class Actinopteri; order Centrarchiformes; family Terapontidae; genus Scortum; species Scortum barcoo. Next base: position 22,571,427 of record CM041536.1, on the reverse strand, counting down.
ATACGCACTTTCATGTCATGTCAGCATTAAAAATATTTGCTCTTGGCATGACTCAATGTTGGTGTGTTTACCACTGTGGTCTAGGAATAAATATCTCAACAACAATTGGAAGGATTGCTCTGAAACGTTCATCATTCCCAGACAATGAATCCTCATGCTTTCTGGTGATCCACTGATGTTTCCTCCTGGTTGACATTTGTTGTTTTGAGCACAGTTGCTCAACTAATGGGTGGATTGCCATGAAATCTGGTACACACAACCATGTTTCCCACAGGCTGAATTATAATAACTTTGGAAATCCCTATCATCAACATCAAAACCTTCCATCGCTCACATTTTTACTTTGTCCGATACTTCGGTTTACGACCAAATACCTGTAAAACTAGTGACATTCCCATCAGCCTGCCAACATGTTAACCTAACATAGCGAACATGGTTATACCTGCTCCAAATTAGCATGTTAGCATGCTGTCGTTTGCAGAGTCTCTAGTATAACACCATTTCCTGGTACCTGGTGCCGCCAAAAAGGTCGTCATGGTAAAATGAAATCACACAGCCTTGTGATGTAGGTGGGGCAAGAATCTGGTGTATGGACTACATGGGGGTTGCACAGTTGCTATCATTGGTTATGATTTGGTTTGGAGTGCCAAAACTAAAAGCAAAGAGGAAATGTGTATTGGCGTGGCTTCTCATATGGAAGAGCATGGTTAAAAATTGTGACAGTTAGTATGCTCTATTTTCATTGTAATCGGTCAAAGGTGTAAATTTCAATTTCACCAAAGCTCACCAAAGGGGATAAAAATATGTACCTCACCTCAACTCAATATGATCATGACGGTGGCCTTGCCCTCGTTTCTTGTCATGTATGGTATAAAAGTAGAAAATGACTTGTCTCTGCAATTATATCAAGCCTTTTCTTTTCTTTCCTTCCACTCTTTCCAGGATCTATTTCCCTGCCTGAACACCTTTTGGCTGATACCTACCCCACTAAAACACTGTTTTAGTTTGTTTTTAAATGTTACACATCTTTCTGTGTATTTCCTTCCAGGAACATTCTGCCATTTGGTCCCACCTTGTCTGCCTGTGTCCAAATGCACAATAAATAGCCTAGACCTCTTTCTGCTCTATTCACCGCCACATCTCATGGCCATCACACCCGCCATGAGATGCGTATGTGTGTTCTCAAGATCTTGGCTGTGCTTGTGTGTCCTCAGGATCTTTTGGGTCTCCAGTTGTGTGAGTAATATGACGCTTCGGGCCCCAGCCAGTTGCCGCAGATGGTAAGAGCACAACAGCTAAAGCACAAGAGGGGAGCGAGGAGGAAGTGTTGTTATCACCAGCTGGCTCGGTGGCTCAGCCATAGCAGTAAGTGAGACGAGTGCAGCAACAGGAACGCGTGGGCGTGCATGTAGGCTGTACCGAGGCCCAAGAAGTCTGAGAGGGCAAGTGAGAGGATTGAGTGCATGGGTGTACACGTATGCTGTTTCTAGGTACAGTACGTGTATCCACATCTGTGCGTGTGTGCGTGCGTGGGTGTGAGTGTGCCTGTGTGTGTGTGTGGCCTTTAATGCTCCTGAACGCTGTGGCCCACACATGACGTACTTCTAGCCCAGAGCATTTACTACGACCTTCATCTTGTTTGTTTGTGCAGCCTTCTGAGCGGACGCTGAGCAGCTTATACTTGTTGCTGTGTTGTTTTAGTCCTGATTACCCAGCATTTAATGTCTAAATGTTGCAGCAATTTGCAAACATCTGAGATAAGTCAATACTGCCAGGAAATATCACTAGAAAAAAAAAAAAAAAACATTTGTAGCTTTATTTTCTCGTTGTGGAGGTGACTGGGCAGTCTGTTTTTCTAGACTGATGATAGGATGATCAGACCGAAACCAGTGAACAGGGGAACATCAGGACATGAGCCCCTGTACTTTGGGTATTTGGATACTTTACATTGACGCTTGTCTGAACTGATGCCCCACGCGGCCTCTAAGGGATTGAGACCTAAAGAAGAGAGGGCCTCCGACGGTTGGGAGGATGCAGCCATGAGACCTTGCGTACCAGTAAAACTAAAACAAGAACACGTTTCCCGTAACATACATTGATTCCCCTCCCATTTTTAGTGTTTGTGTGTGTGTGTGTGTGTTTCTGCATGTGCGGTGAGTGTCTTTGTGTGGCCTTGTGGTGTTACTGAGTTCACACACTCACAGGCCTGCCTGGGAAATTTCTGCAACATACTGTATAAACTTCAAAAGATGAAACAGAAAGCTACTTTGAAACTTATCATTGCAAATATTTAAAAGTCTGTTTACAGTTTAGGGGCAGTTGGGACTCCGCTACAAGCCTGTAAAGATATGACAACACATCATTTTCCGAGCGCTCTCTCCAAGCAGGCTCTTCTCTTTCCACATAAATCTTTGCGTATTTACATCTCGATTTATAAAAAGTCCAAGGCCGACATTCCCTTTTTTCCCATCGTGTCATCCCACCCTTTCCTAAAAGCAGCTATTGTTAGCACGTGGCATCATTACAGCCAAACAACAAAGGGGATTGTCCACTGTTAAAAAAAAAGGGGGGGGACTAAAACCTGACATCATCTCTTACTTGTCTCTTTATATATAGCTTTTTGATGTCCAAATTCAGTTGCACCTCTGCCACACTACATCTTTAAGAGAGTGGAGCTCCTGTTAGGGAAGGCACTGTTACATAACAGAGCCCCCCCACCCCACCCCGCCCCTTCCTTTGCACATGTTTCAGAGTGTGACTGCCATGAGTTCAACACTGAAAAAGGGGGACAGAGGACCCTCTGAATGATCAGAGCTGGAGGAGGGAGGATAGAGAGTGGGAGCGTGCGTAGTAGCGTAATGTCCTCACAGTAGTATCATCATTCCTTCTCTCTGTCACCCTCCACCCTCTCCCCCAGGCAGTCAGCCGTCCCCAGTCCACGGACAATGGGACTGTTCAACCAAAATAGTACCTTGCTTTAGCCAGGCTTCCTGTCCCGAGTCCTGGCCTTGCAATATTTCTTGCCCCTTATCAAAAGGGGATTCCAGTGGATTCATAACTGCAGATGGTGATTGGGGGGGGGGCTGAGACACAAGGTCCGCTCAGTTGAACAGACAACTGCAGACGCGGGAGAGATGCTGTGAAGATGGGGAGAGTCAGGACTGAGGGACGACTAACACAGAGATATCACACACTGCAGTTGAGAGAGAGTGTGAACAAGCAGGGAGCAGACTAGAGGACAGTCACGAGCAGAAGGTACCAACACTAGCTTCCTGTTTAACTCAAAGTTAGGATGAACATGCAACACATCCACAGACCGACAGACCACTGCTAACTCTCGCAGCTGGCACGTTATCCTGTAGAGATTAGTCGACTCTGACCAAATTAGACCACAGACATCAGTGCTTCACGTTGCAGGAACAACAATGGACACACATGCTGTAAGAAACAGGCTGTGTGTTGCCCACAGAAAACACAAATGACGGCTTTAAATAGGCTTAGAGACTGAAAATTCCCCTAAAATCTTGGCCTGGGGAGGGTAAACAAAGTGAAAGGAAGTGCCGCAAGAGGCATCACATACACTTGAAAAACATTTGCATTATCCTCTGAATATCTGCTCAGTGATGGGTGAAAAATGTCAACCTATTTCAGGCTAATGTGTTATTACTCAAAAAACCCGCCGTGGGATATGGGGGAATCTCAAGATCATTTCATCAACATAACCTACTGGTGATTCGTTGACAGCCTTTACAGAAAATAGCAACAAGCAGTACTTTTCAGCAGGGTAAAATGCTAATTTCAAAGCAGTTTAAATCGTCTGAAAATATGATCATTAGCACAAGAAAACTTTGTTTTTTATCGAGTTCTGAAATCTTTGACATTCTTTTCATTTGTAATGAAAAAAACAACAAAAACAAAACAAAATAGTAGGTCGGGACTGAATCAATTACAAAGTCTGGGCATGTTATCGTCTGAAGAAACAGTGCTCTGTGCACATTCACGTTTGAGTTCTTTGGCTTTCGGCCACGGACTTAATTGCAATCACAGAAATAGGGCACGTTTCATCTGGTAGCTGGCCTATTTGGCCTCCTGTTCACAGCGCTACATTCTACTCCTTTTTTATTTAGTTAAGCCTGTGTTATAGCTGTCATGCCCACATAATGCTGCCCCTCTGGTTAAACATGACCAAACGGATGTGCGCTCCAATCTCCATCAGCGTCAGACCTACAACACGTTTTTGAGTGCTCATTAAAACAAAGCAACAGTCTGAAAAACAAAAGTAAAACCAGTTTTGCAGTAGAGAATTTTGCAAACATGGTATAAAAAGAGCTTGAGACCACATGAAGGACTGAGGGTAATTTGACACTGCTCTCCAGATTTCTGAGAAAAGCAACCCATCTCTCTTTCTCTAAAGCTCTCTCTCTCTCTGAAGCTCCCATGCTCTTGCAGCCTGAAGACAAACCCTGCCCTCCCTAAGGGTTCTGCTCGGTGCAAACCCAAGAAAGAGTTTTTCTCTGCATTGTGTAGAAGACATTTTGTGAAAGGTTTTGGCTCTGACTGTCTGACAGCAGTGGGGGCTGTCTGTGTGAGGGCCTCATTCATGGCTGTGGAAATATGATGTGGTGAGTAGATGCATATGGGGCTGTGCATCTCTCCCCCTTTCCGTCTGAAGTGCATTCAAACCACATCGTCCTACTGAGGGAGCTTCATTATGCTGCCCAGGGGAACACATCGTCTCTGTGGCTGCATCATGGATCCCTCAGTGGGCTCTGCCTCTCTGGTTTCCTCCTCCCTTTCGACTACACAGCGCAGTGGCTAACTGGGAATGCACCTTGTCTTTCCCTAGAGGACCACTGGGACTGAGCAGCACATATCCTCTCATCAGCAAATATCCCCAACTCATGCTGCTGCCACCCCTTTACTTTACTTTGGGAATCCTTGGGAGAATAAACTGCACTCAGGCTGTAATGACTTCAAAAATATTTCCTCTATATTATCAATGTGTGGAAAGGCCAATAAACTTGTGATGATCTCAAAAGGACACTGTATACTTTCAGTACTTTCCTAAAAGGGACAATACCAAGGGGGATTTTCTAAGTGAGTGCTGAAAGGTGTTAATATATTGCCTTCAACAGCACATTTAGATGTGTGAAGGAGCCTGCAGGGAAATTTAAAATGAGCTGTATGTGAATGTGCACAATAATAAAAGGCATCGCTGAGCAATGTGAACATCTGATGTCGTTACTGATACAACCCCAACTTAAAATTATAAAAAGAGCCCAATCCACCAAACCAAAATGACTTGCGAGGACAAAACACAAGCACTGATCAGCAGTAAGTATACTTGTCTCTCCAATTCAAAACAAGTAACACATACCAGCAGTACTTGGGATAGAATGTGGCCCCATACAATTAACAACAATTGGTTGCATTCCCTTAAGGATTTTCCCAGACAAAAGTGCTTTCCGTATCAATACTGTCCCTCGCTCCCTCCCTCGCCTGCAGTGCTGTGGTATCATATCTGGCCTCTTTGTGCGAAGGGGGATTTCCAGCTGCTGAAACGGTGAGCCGGTTGGGAATGGGCAACTGACCTCTGGGCAGCGTTTTTTTACCGTGTGGGAAAGGAGCGCTCCGTGTGGGACTGGATGACATGTGACAAACACACACATATTTTTTTTTGGCAATTCACACACACACACACACACACACACACACACACAATGACATCGAGACGGTGTGACAGTGTGAAAGCAACAGGGCAGATTTGAATTAACACCAGATCAAATTGTAGGCTCCCGTGGTATCAGTCTGAATTGTCAGTTTTGCCTGACCTTCACACAGATGCAGGCCTTTTTCAGTAGCAGTGAAGAGAGTGGGGCTGACAATACATACAACTGTAACCATGCACATGCAAGGTTATACACACACACAACTGTGGTTGGCGATGACATATAGATTTATCATGGGCAGCACAGAAGGCCAGTGATGAAACTGTTGACTGATACAAAAATGCAAAAAAGGTGAGAGTTGCTAGGTTTGAATCTGGGCATGGCAACTGCAGCTTGTTTAGGTTAGGCAACTATAACTACATGTTTATGGTTGATGAGGATCTATGAATGAGTTATGGTTAAGGTTGGATCTCTTGCCTGGAGGATAATGGCTATGATTTAAAAAAAAACCTCACAGTTTAACAACAGTCCATCCATTATATCAACATTCACATGGTTCTTCTTACCTCGCTATATAGAGATATAGATATTATATAGATATAAACACTGAGCAATACTTCATTTTCAGTACCTGGTTCTTACGCAGTTTGGAACAAGTTATGGTTTAAAGCCAGTTTTCAAACCATACCCTTGCTAACTGGCGACTGTCTCTGCAATATTAGAAATTTCAAAGTAATAATAATAATGTGTACATTAGTGTAGTCAGTTAGTATTTTGACAAATCCAAACTGAGTGAATACCATCCATATGGGCTGACAGAGAACGAGCAGCTCTTACTGTAACAGTTTATTTGATTCCTGTCACACTTTGGTATTTCAAAGCCAAGAGACAGCACTTAAAACACATGATCATTTCTAAATTTCATACCCAGTACCTATAATTAGAGAGCACAACAATGCAACACTGTCCAAAGTCTGCACTGTATCATTCCTTACATCAGGTTTGATAACAATATAACTGCCGTCACGGCTGAGTTTCAAGCTGGGTGTTTACAGAACTCGGTTTACTGTTTACATGTAGAAACTCCATGTAAACAGCGAACAGGTATCAGTATTGAGTACACTGAACTAATTGCCGATGGTCAGTCCATACTCAACTACAGAAAAATGCAGCCAACTAATAAAACTACGCCAGTGAAAAACTCCTGCCATGTGGATTTTTTTTAGCTGAAAAACGCTCTCTGTGTTTGCTTATCAGACTGAGGCACATTTTAAAGCCTGAAACGCACATGTGACTGCTCTGTAGTGTGTCAAATTCTTTGCATTCTTTCTGATCAAGGGAATTAAAACTAATCAAGAACTACTAAAAGATGCATTTGAAGCCAGTGCTGTAGTAGAGCATGAAGTGTTCATTTAGCACACAGATTTAATTTAGCAGAGAATAAGAGAACCTGTAATAGATTTAAAAGTGTCAAACTCCACAAATCATCCCCACAAATAGAAAATGATCATGTAATCATGTAAAAATTATACATTATACCTGTGTAATAAAGCTACTCAAGTCTAATGTGAGAGGTCTGATGCAATAGTTGATAAACCGGATACATGTAATTACAGTTACGAGTGCTCTGACAAAGAACCTTACACAGAGTATGTGACCTTGCATAGTGAAGCTCTTGTACAAGCAAAAACCTAATCTTCTGTCTCAATGACCGAATCGCTCAAAAACATGTCTGGCCAATGGTCAGTAATGAGCAGACAGAAGGTTAATCAGATCTACTCGGCAAACGCAGAAAAACCCCAGCTGCACAGAAACCATTCTTCTCTTAACAGACTTATAATTGCAGAGACAGACAGACAGATGCGGCTTACAAAACAACTCGTGAAGAGGAATGCCAGCCATTTGGCATGTACAGTACAACAGATGAATGGCTTTTGTTGAGGGGTTTCACCGGGCCCAGTTGACAGAGGGCTAAAGTCAGTGCTCCCCAGCCTGGCAGACAGGCGGGACAAAGACGGGCCAGTGTATTTCACCCACAGTTTTTCTCTAGGGGCCTTTTCACAGCTAATCCACTGGGCCTGAGAGGAGCAGCAGGACAGGTCAGTAATGCTGCTCTACCTCTGCGGAGGCCTGAGTCTTTGGCAGCATTATGGAGGCAGATAAAGGAGCTAGACGCTGCCTTCTGTGTCTCTGAAGTCACTCTTGTTGAGCTGATCCTGATCCCTGACATCGGACTATTGGAAGGAAGGCTGGCAGGTCGTTGGCTCAGTTTGATGGCCAGGTAAGCTGCTGTACAGCCTGCTGTTCCTATAGTCTGCCCTGGCTGGACGCTCGCACTATGGCCTGGCTGTCAGGAGATCAACGACAGACATCCATACCTTTCATGACCACCTCCCCTCCCTATTTCTCTCTCTCTCTCTCCTGCAATCTTTCCCAGCTCTCCACCCTACTTCTGGACGCCCTAAATCACCCAGCCCACCTTTTTAATAGTGGCCAATGCCTCTGAATCAAAAGCACTCTAAATATGTCACATTCCACATGGTACCTATCTCTGTGGTGGCAGGACTTTCTCACAGAACTTAAACCCTATTTTTCTTTGAATGAGAGTACTCTATTATTGTTCGAATTGTCCATCCAAACCCTAGCAACTTCCCCAAATCGGTATGCCGCAGGAATTCCTGGCTCCACTGCCAACTCTAGCTACCTGGTAAAGGGGATTAGGGCTGCTTTATCCTTTAGTCAAGAATGCGGAATGGCTGAACTTCTGACCAAGTCAGACAGGCTTGACATTCAAAGCCTGTGTTCCAGGGTGATGCCTCCAACCTCTGTTGTCCCTCTCTCAATTCAAAATCCCATCAGGACAACTTGATATCAACAGCACTTGATAAACTATTTCAACCACAACCTACTGTATCTAATGAATAGTGATGTAAGGCGCAAGATAAGCTAGTGATGTTGACATAAAAGCTTTCATGGAACTTGAAGATCAAACATTTAAGAAACAGGTTAACACCCTCGCAAATGAATGGCCAACAGCCATATCCATAATATAATTATAATCCTAACATTCATGTTTGAACACCATGTATCCCCATCAAAGATGTTGCGTTAGAACACACCCATCGGTCCCACTCTTCCACCTTGGCCTCTAGGCTATCATGTAAAAATAGCTATCATCAATAGCATTCCTAAGTTATGACACTGTGCTCAAGGTGACTACCACTCCCAGTAAGCCAGAAGCTAGTCTCTGACACTCAAGCCCATTCATGAATAGCATCACTATGCAAGCCTTCCCATCAGATAATAGCTCGCACATGGCCCCATCAAAACATGAAGAAAAAAAAAGGCAGGCCATAAACACAGGTGGAAATGATAGAAAGTCTCTTAGCAGATTAACAGCTACCTTCCAACAAGTCAAATACAGATTATCTGTCAGAGATGCTGAGAATAAAAAAAGAATAGAGAATTTTCAAAAACGTCCTCAATGTCCAGTGTGGCACCATAAGCCAGACTTGTGAATTAGCAAATGAGGTAAATGCCAGAGCAGGACTGTGTTACAGCATGTATTAAGGCAGGCCGATGCTTTTCCTCCCCTTTAGGGCAGTTTTACATACTGTAACTAACAGTAAAAAAGCAACTTAACAATAGAAGTTTATGGCCATTTATTCTTTAGTCGCAGCTCATTAATATGATAAATATGGAATGAGAAAGCACCAATGTGGAGACAAAACCAGCATCAGGATTTTGTAACTGGAGCTAAAGCTACATACTGACTTTAGCCAACATCTCATCACTTGAAGGTAAATCATAGACCATGTAATTAGTTCTTTGAGACCACAGTGGTGCTTCCTATCCAAACAGTCCTTGCACTTGAATGGGTACAGACAGTCTTTTTACATTTTACATACTGAGTGTATCTAATCAGACTTCCATCCATGAATATGATTATTGTAGTAAAAACAAGCATCTTTACTTCTAATTCTCTGCCACCTGTTAAACATAATCACAAAACAAATGTTGGTCTTTCATTTTTAAAATTAATTACCTAAGGGCCTCATTCTCATACACTGTTAAGAAGTATTGAAAAAAATAACACCTGTCACATGAGGTATGAAGCACATATGAGGTTTAAAGCGTAAACTTTTAAAATTCTAAGAAACTGTTGGCCACAGCCCAAACTATGATCAAACACAAAAACCAAATCTTGTATTTATCTCAAATCAAAACCAAATGGGGCTTTTCCATTTTTAGTCACTGCCTAACCCAGTGATACCACATGAGACAAATGAACAGTATAAAAAAGAAACAAGAATCTTACAAAACAAGGTGTGTCTTGGTTTTGGCAAGGTAAACGTGTCTTCTTCTAGACTAGAAAAAGAATAAACAGGAACTTCTCCTGTAAATATGTTTTTTCTAAAGATGAAAATGAAACAATCAGTTAGGACTGTCAGTTAGAAAGACCTGTCCCACTGCTGTGTCTCTGTGTCACTAGCCAGTGTATGGAAGTATGCTGATGACAAAAGATTAGCAAGTACACAAATCTAATTCTCAGCATTATACTAAGCTTGCAAGTCAACATTTGAGCATGCATATGCACATATTCATAAGGGTTTATTTTAGAGAATTTCCTCCAGATATTTTTGCAGCTTCTGAGGACTTGAGATTGCAAGAGGTCTCTTGTTAACCATTTTTGACTAGCAAGCTGCAGCAGGACACACCCACATTTAGTCTGCATGAAGAACTTTTCTTTAAGGTGCGATAAGCGACCATATTACTTTTTTGGCCTGCATACAATTTCCACGTTCTATGCAAATTTTCCAAGTTTAGCCAACAATTATTGTGGGTGTGTGGACCTACACTGTAGATTAAGAAAGAAAGAAAGAACCTTTACTAATCCCACAATGGGGAAATTCAAATTTTACTCTTTACACACTTGTTTTTTACATCTTACATACACATAGGAATACACAAACCTGCAGTTGAAATTGTAGATTGAAAACGATGACCTAACTGATCTAACAAAAACTGAATGTGATTTTAGCTATTTAGAGTCAACACATTTTAATATAGACACCCAATGGTGCTCTTCGACTCCTCTTCTACTTTAAAAATAATCACCAGATAGCCACAAACAGGATGACCCTTCACTTCCTGGTCACACTGAACAGGTGACACTCTGCTCTCAGTTTGACTTTGCACTTGGGGGGATTCAGACTGCCCAAGGTTATCATGGGCAGCTTTGATCATTACAAGGATGATGCCCTCCTCCTGGCAGTTATGAAATTCCTCTTCAATGCTTAAATCACCTATTTTGCTCACAATTCTGTCCTCACTCACACACACAAATCTAATTCTGCTCTTACAAATTCAAAGGTTGATTTGAGTCACCGTCTAATTTGTTTTACACCCTTAAAGTCTTTTGTCATCAATATACTTCCATACCAGTGCTGTTGTCCTTCATGGGGGGATAAGAGGCACCTGTGAGGGGGATGCTGCGGTCGTCCTTGCCCTCCTCTCAGTTCTGGAGACCAGCTGACTTACATAAGAAGGCCAAGGCTATCAAGGACAATAACACTCAGGCATACCAGAGGGAAAGGAACCAACCTGCTCCATCAATCTACTATAGCATGGAGGCAAAAACGGAAACAAACCTTTCGCTGACACACAAAAAGACATGCAGTAAATTCTGCCCCATTCTCTAATTATCCCTCTCAGTTGGTTGATCTTAGCTTGGGAAATCTCGCCGGCGTTTTCATTCCCCGAAAGAGCAGGGAGGACTCAGCCTCTGGCCCGACACCTGATGCCCTCCTCCTGGCACCAAGGGTCACTGAAAGATTCCTCAGGCCTGTGAAACCGGCTGGCTGTGCGCAGGGTTCAAAGATTCAGCAAATTCCAGGGCAGCTCTCAGGGGACAGTTACTTTGTGAACAGCCACTCAGAACCAAAAACCCTCCAAATATTTGAGGATGATAATTATAGACTTACTAAACTCATCATAAACTATACATGTTCTCTGGATGAATACACTTAGATGACATGCTGTATCGTTACAGTTATTCATAGTTATGTTATCTTTTACAAGGTATTTTCAATACTAATAATGAGAAACAGTTGTTAAAACACTAACATCTTTGCTTATCACTGTGATCATTTTATGAGTAATAAATAAAAACATGTAAATGAAGTAATTAGCATTTACAACGATGTGTAACTGCAATGGTTGACACTAAACTTGCAATCTTTTGCAAAGTGATCACTCATGGCCATATGCAGAATTAGATGATGAGGAAAAAACAATATGCGATCTGGGACCCCAAAACTTCCTATTGGGGTGGGAAGCTGGCTACCAATAAAGGATGTTGTGTGCATGTGTGCGTGTGGGGGGCCTGTCCAGATGGACAGAGGGCCAATATGGACGAAGAGGGGTCATAACAGAAACCAGAGTATCAAAGCTGAGAGAGCTGATTTCAGAAACTTGGCACTTTCAAGTAGCACTTATCCAGGGGTATCATATAAACTTAACCCTGCTGTCAGAATGGCTGCCTGGAAGGAAATGAGTTGAGGGTCATGACCTTGAAAGCACAAGTCAAACGTTGCCGGCCACGACACACAGAGAGTCACAAGGTAAGCTGCACAGCCGTAGCCTCGGCGTGCCAGATGGTTCTAAAATTTGAGTCGACTGCTGGTGGAAATCTCTGAAGACCCACGTCCTGTCTCAGCTCCCTACACGTGAGCAGCAGACTGACACATAAGTAACAGGGCAACTGTCACAGGACGACCACACACCACTTTGGGCCAATTTTATTTCCATTTATCTTTCAAAAACTCACAAATGTCAAATATAGAAAAAGGGGAAGAAGGAAACTAATGATGTGAGGTTAAATTTCCACTCCAAAATAAATTTGTTCAATAGCATGTCACTGGTAGGGCTTGATAATCCACTTTAAACACGCTGAATTTCATGTTTTAAAAAATTTGGATAGTTGTAATATTTGCTTCACAGTGACAACAGTTTTCAGCTTTTTTTTTTTTTTTCCAGCTACGTACAGCCTAGTGCGAACGCTGTTATGTCATTAACCACACTGCCTGCCGCACAAGTAGGTCATAATGATGCGTAACTACTTCGCTTCAGTGTCACCATGGTAACACAAGTAACAAATAATTGATGTAGCACATCTGTCTTTTACACACAGCTCGCACATCAGATGTTCAACTTTATATTAAGAAACCCTCACTTCGATGCTCTGCCTGGCGAGTAAGAGTGTGACTGTCAGCTAGTGTCTGATGGATGACTACCATGTTGATTACTGGAGGAGTCAAGACGGCTGGACTGTAAATGACAAGATCATTTCTTGACTTTCAAAAGCAGCACAAATCTCTTCAACTTCCCTCTGAGCCCTGTTTGCAGTGGAGAGTGAAATACTGCTAATGACTGTTTTCGTCCGGGCCCCTTGACTGACAAGGTAGGATTAAGGAGTCTCGCAGTGTCTGCTCTCAGTCAAAGACCCTCTGAACATCCAACTAGTTAAAAGGTTCAGCCAGCAGTACTGCATGGTGGACTGACATTGCTCAAAGTCACAGTAAGCAGATAGTTTCCTGGCTTTGTTGCATTACTCATTACAATAGTATTTCCTCAAGCCCTATAGCTTTCACATGTCATAAATAACATCAGGGACACCACTCTGCTGGTTTGACAACAGTTTTTTTTTTTTTAATCATCTTTCATTAGCAATGATGCTGTCAAAGGAAGAAAACCCCCCTTTCTACTTCTTTAATCCTTGGCTTATCCCAACAGGTCAACTGTCTGCACGCTTCAAACAATCAGTCAGCCAGCTCAACCTGAGGCCTACTGCTCGCTGCCATTACGCGACGCACAATGGCTCGTCAAGGTGTCTTATTTCTGAGCCACATTCTTGGATGAATGCTAACCTGAAATCAAATCATGTGGAAATGAACAGACAATAGGCAGCCTCTGTCAAGGCTGATTGGTGGATTTGAGTATTTTAAATTTTGGACTGAGCAAACACAGACAGACACAGGTTTAATGTATGGACAGATATTTCTAGATATTTAGAAAAGTCACCTGCACGTTTGTCTGTTCTTGTTTAGTCAGCAACAACTGGCACTCTAAAGACTTTCCCATCATCAGTGAAGTGACCTCAACGCTGGCTTGTGGACGAAGACATCCTACATTACGTGGTCCAACAGGAAACTCGAACACACTATTTCCAAATCATTTCCTCTGTTCAGCTTTGTGTGTGTTTTTGATATGTAGCAATATATCTACTGAAACTGTCTCTTATGAAATAATCTCGCCGACTCGCTTCCCGGCACTAATTCTAACTGCCATGACTGAGCCCATTTGGATGTTATTGCCAGCGCATGTTTCATTTGGAAACTCACTGACTTGTCCAAGACCCCCACAGTTATTTGGTATTGAGCTGTTGGTGGCTGTCAGGACTCAATACAAACAGCCTGAAACGTGACTCCTGAGATCCGCCTCACCAAGTAAACACATTATTGATCAAATTTAGGTTCCTTGGACATCTGATTAAGAGTCTTTCAAAACTTTAGTCAGTCATTTTATTTTTTTAATCAGAAAAGTGATTAATAAATAAAGTAGCCACATAAGGTCCCTGTTTTGGAAATTTCTTCAAAATCAGGAAAGGATTTATGGCACAGGGACCTATGTTTACATTTTCCCAAGCAGTGGGTAGTAAGTTACCCGGTTATAACTAAACAAGAGGAGGATTTTTATTTTGGAGCTATATAATGTGGTTATGGCTGATATTGGGGGATTCTGAGGCTGATCCTGAATCCCCATAGACAAGCATGCAATATTTTATTTATGAAATACATTGCAATACATGGTTTTACAGTTGATGGAGGTAGAGGTGGACATTACTGTAATATAACTGATTGATGGTTGGTGGTGACGGTTAGTAAAATGATCCTGAAGGTGTCTAAGGTCTCTTAATGAACAGCCCAAAAGTAGGATAAGTTTTTGGACTTGTCGATCCTGTCTGGACACCTGAAATTGCTTTTTAAAATATTAATACTACTACTAAGAATGATAGAAAATAAACATCCATCATTTTAATTAATCATGATAACAACACTTGGACTTCAACAGAATACATGTGCTCTGCTCTGACTGGTCAGTGTTTTTGGCCTGTCCCTTTAACTGGAGATTTACCAATATGAACAGCATTATAACTCAGAAATAGTGATGATACAATTAATTCATACACATTCTTGATAGTTAGTATTAAAGTTAAGTATTAAATGTATTAATGAATGCTTTTTCATGCATTACATGTATAAATTCATGATAATTCGTCTTTATCATTAAGTGTTATCAGCAAAACTGTTGCTAGAAATAGTGTTAGAAATAAAAAGCGAAACAGTTTAAAAGTGTAACTTAGTTTTAAGTGGATTTCATGCATTGTAAAATGATAGTTTGACTTGATAAGAGCAGAGAACATGCGGTTTAATAAAGAGGACATAAGAGGTTTGTCCGGTGACCTCAGTCATTAGTCATAAATTTTTTGTAAAATTTCAAAAATGTCATGTCATTAAGCAATTTACAATATAGAAGTCAAATATAAAGAAGCCTATCATGAGGGAAATGATAAAGCAGCACAGTCTAAAGAAGACAGACCTCCATTGCTAATAGCACAGTACACTTTTAAATAAGCTTTAAATAAGACCACAAAGTGGACCCCAACCGACCCAAGAGGAGAGAAGCTGGACAAGTTGATCATGGAAATTAGCATCAACTGATATCCCACCTTATGCCTTACTACTGGCCAAGGTACCCTTTGAAAAGTTAGAGGTATTTCTGCACTCTGCTGATGGCCCAAATTCACTCACAAGTTGCAAAAAGAATAAAGCAACTTCTCTCTGTGGAAAAAAACAAGAAACAACATTGCCTTTACCACTGGATGTTGGCTACTAAAGCCTTCATGAGCTTGACTGCTCATTTCATCGACAGGAACTAGAACAGAATCGAAATTGTGTTGAACGTGAATGTCAGTCTCCCACACAGCGGGGTACATCGGTCAGATCTCCCTGACTATGCTGGAAGAATGGACCATCGACACACAGCAACTCGTCTTAGCATGGTGAAGGGCACAAGGCTTGCAGAGATGATGATGATGGCTTCAGCTCCCAGAGGGTGGCAGTGGACATACTGGGCAAACTAAAAAGAATATCCTCCAAACTCCATACTTCAGGCTATGCCAACCAGGTGGTCCACAGGTCTACACTACACATGCCTCTGAGGATGCTGGTGCAAAAGAGAGCGGTCACAGCCTATTCAAGTGACCATGCACATTTCACATGTCCAACTGCAGAGGAGTAGGATGTGGCAGCCAACCTGGTAGAGAGCCTGTAGAAGAGGTTCTCCAAGTCAAAAGAGTTGGTGCTCGCTTGTCTGCTTGACCCACGCAGCAAGAAGCAGCCCTTTCTACCAGACACACTAACCCAAGCCAAAGCCTGGCTGAGGGGAGAGGCAACTCTATCAGACACAACAGAAACTGCCAGTGATGAGGGAGACCCCAAAAAGGCAGAGAGAGGAGGACCAGGTTCACAGTCTTCTCGGCAGTCAGTGTGACACCATGGTCACTTCAACCAACCAGTCATGCACAGGCACCCATGGGGATCCTTGAAGAGCTCGAGAAAAAAAAGAATTCTTCATTTATTTTGGCTTTCCTCCACACACAACACATTACCATATTTTTTTTTGCAGTTAAATTGCCTTTGTTATTGTTTGTATCTATTTTTTTCCCATTTTATTTGTGTGTTTGTGAAGGTTGAGTTTCAGTATGTAAACTAGCACCCTTCCACATCTCTCAATCTAAACTAATGACAACATGACAACTGTTATATAAGGAGTGACAAAAACAGTTCTGCATGTTTAAGAGTTGTATCTAGATATACAAAAAAAAAACAACCTAAACAGGAAATAGAAAAAAACAACCCAAAACACCAGTTGCCTCACATTCCTAGAAATCCTCCAAAAAATGAATACCAAGAACAGGACGTGCATGCAGTCTTCACTGCGTCACTGCGTTTCCATTCTGGTGTTTGGTAGCTTGACAACGGTTGCTTTGTTGGCTCTTACACACGCCATGCTCAAATTTTTACATGTTATATGAACTGTGACGACAATGAGGTTAAGAGTTACTGGTGAAATATCACATTATTCAGCATAACTGCAAGGTGCTGTAACTGTGCATTCTTTGGAAACCATCAAAAGCACTGCACCATTGATAAAACATGAAAAGCATGATGCTCTAAATGACAACGTAAATTAAACATACTGTGATGTTGGTAATTGCCACAACCGTGGTTTGAATGCAAGCGTGTAAATAGCACTGTAACCTACAAAAATGACTGATACACAAAATGAAGTTTGCAATTGACCATGTGGTGTTCTAGTGAAATATGTGGTTTGAATAAGGGAAACTACCCACATCTGCCTATCAACGGCAGTACAAACAAACCTGTAAACATGGATATTAAGTTTTACATAAAACCACACATTTAATAACTCTATCAAGCACATGCGAGCACACACGTACACTCACTCATGACTCATCCTCACTTATTTGGCTGGGACGGCCACACACACAAGCGCACAGTTAATTTGATGATGGCCAGGGAGAAGTGGGATAGTCAAGATGTGGAGTAAGCAAGGTGTGACTGGATCAAAGTGAGCTGTTGGTTTGGCTGGTAGAGCGCAGATCTTTCAAGGGAGACTGGTTCAACGGCTAGGCCCCAGATGGTTGCACACCTGTGGGCCTCAAAGAAAATACCCAGCCCATGAAAAACCTCTAGAGCTTCGACATGCATATTCATAAAGCTTCTGAGAACTGGAATCTGATCCATCCATGACCACAGATCAGGTTACATAATTGAAAGAACTGCAGGGTCAGTCCTATCCTAAGTCAGACAAGAATAAAAAAAACAAACAAACAAACGAAAAAAAACCCCAACAAAACAAACAAACAAACAAGAAAAAACACAAATCTTTTCTTGCAAACAGAATAAAAAGATTTAATATTTGGTGATTCTGATTTGAGACTGAAAACAAACCTTAAATGCCCTTATCTATCACTCAACTTCATAGCAGGTCACTCATTCAAAACTCCCAACTGCTCAAACAAAGCTTTTGTTGTGAAATATATGCCAAATTTAAATACTCTATTCTGTGCATTGTATTCACTATACAAGTCCGACGCTATGTTCTTCTTTTGTATCATTATAATTACTATAGCGCAATCAAAAAATGACTCTAAAGCAGCACAGGTGGTTGGGTCGCTGTGCCATATGGTGGAATTTAAAATGTGTGTATTGTGCTTGGCTTCAGCCGATCATGGTAAATATTAAATGAAAATCAACTACGCTTGGACACTTAAATTGTCTCAGTGTTAATGAGCTCACGCATTGTGCTTTTACACCCGCTGCAACGTGTACAGATAACTGGTCTCAATGGAGTGATTAAAAATAATTAATAGGTTTCCAGCATTTTACCCCACTTAGTGAAAGATTAAAAGACACAACAGTTCATCACAGTATCTCAGAAATGATGGCTTGAGTTTACTGGATATCAGAATATCAAAAACATATTTCATTAATGATGTAAAACCATTTCAGCATTATCAATCAGGTACTGCTTCTCATTCTTACACCAAAAATTAAGAAATACAAATAAAAAACCTCAGCTAGTCATTATCCTGGATCATGATTCAGCAATCAAACAAAACTAATGAAACAAATGTATATTTATTTAAACAACTGCTCATTTATCATACATTGTAGCCTTAATTGATACAATACAAATTTACACCTTGTGACTTTTACTGGGATCCTGCATTTCCCATAATGAACCTGGAAAGCGCCTTCCATTAGCCTCCTAAACGGCCACAACTTTAAAACTCCACACCTTCACTTGCTACTGCTTTGTGTTATAAAAAAAATGTAAGCCTGGTGCCTAGCAGGAATAACCTTGATGATATCATCAGGGTTATTCTAGGAAAACATTGGAAAGCTCCTTCACAGCCACAGCAGATGCCACACAACTGTTTTCATGGCCAGTACCTCTCATGATGACTAAAGTGAACTTTAATTGTAAAATTGGTGGAGTGCCCTTTTAGAGAGCACACAAAGTTTCCTGTGAGTGTCCTGATAATGAGAAACCATAGATATTAATTGTGTGGATAGTGGTTAATATGAGACACATGCTTGTTAAAAGAAATACGTTGTGGATGGGGACTAAATCTACCATAATGATTGGGTCTGAGTGAAAATTGAGATTAGGATTACTTGATTTTGATGATTTTGTTGATTTTGTCAGCAACAGAATTTTCCTTATAACATTTCTGTATCTGAGGCATCAAGGCTCACAGCAGGGTTAAGTCCCTTTTTCTTAAAAAAAAAAAAAAAGAAAAAAAAAGTATTTGGTATACACGTGATTCCCTACAAGCCTCTGAGCATGTCACAGTGGAAATCAGATAATGCCTCAATGTCACACGTTTCAGATATTATAAGTCCACACACCTTTTTCAAGCCTTGAGGTCTTCCCATTCACTCATTCAATCTATGCAGTGTAAATGGGGTTTTCATCCTCATTAACAGTATCTTCCAGTTTACTCATTCTGGCATGTGAGCGCCACAGCAAGGAGAGCATTAAGACGAATGCAGCACCGCCATCTTACGTCCACTAGGAGGTACTACAATGAAAAACAAAACATCTTTCACTCATGGTCCTCATTTCTATTTTTATGTCTGTTTCTATCGCATACAGACCCTCTTTTTCTGCTGCTTGCAAAATTCAAACAAGAAGATATTCATTGTGTGTGTGTGAATGTGTGTGTAATGCATCTGCAGGAGAGAAAATATGCATTATCTGCGTAGAAAAGCTCCGTCAGTGAGACTATTGAGGGAGTTGTACTTGGAGGAATTTAAAAGGTCTGCATGTCATTGACCAGAGGGTTCCTGCAAGCTATGAGCCCGGATTGTTTTTTGGAAATGGAGACTTTCTGAATCGCCAACACCCCTATTATTTTGAGGCACACAAGTTTCCTGCATGAAAGGCAGGAAAACACATGTACTCATGCATAGATACACAAATACAGGTCTGTGTGCACACACATAGGTGCACACACACATGCACACACATACGGTGCAGTGTTTTAGGGTTGGATGTTTAAATCTCTCTTGGCACCTGATCAGACTGAGTTTCCCATGAAGTTTTCTGTGGGGCAAAAGTGACTTGAACTGATTGTGGCGGATAAGTGGCCTAAGCAAATAACCCTTCCACTGTGACAAAGGAGTGGAGAGAGCAATTAGTTTGGTCTTGAGATCTACAATTCCATAACCTCAGATAAACCTTCCTGATTACCCCATAAAACTGGCCTTTCCTGAATGGCATGTCATTGAGGAGAAATGGGGCCATGTAAAGTGCAAGGCTGGCAAAAGTCCTGGAGTTCAGCGAGTTAAAACCTAGTGCCATGGGAACTATGCCAATCATCCATATTATAAGTTGTGACAGTGATAGCTCTGGGAATAAAGGCATACCGAATGAACACACAGAAAGCGTTTAAGAGCAAATAACAGCGGCACGCTGTTGGCAGGTAAAAGGCGTTGTCTGCCAAAACAAAGATGAGCGCATGCTTTTCTTAACTGCTTTTAAGCATTGGCACTCACTGACGATATGGAACTCGATGCCAGTCCTGAGGCTTAAAAAAGTGAGAGAAAGTCATTATTGATTCAGCAGCAGACTTTAGGCTGCTGTTAAGGCTCATTTAACTTCCGAAGATAACACCATCTCAATAGGGCTACATCAGATTTACACATCACAACTGCATGAAACAAACCTCCATTTTCTCTGCACAGTCGCCTCTCAAACTACATCAAACTGATTTCTGCTTGTTCCACTCAACCCTCCCTGTTGAAACTGGCAGTGGGACAGTGTGGCAGAGAAGAAGGCAGGGGGGAGTCACAGTTTCAGTACAGCACAGTACATCCTTGCTAATGTCCCAACAGCCGATAGCCTAACAGTTCATGGGCCAGATCCAGCACACGGTCAGGATGCCACCGCTGGCAGAGACGCCAGCAAATGCAGCAAAGTACAGTACAGCACAGTGCAGAGAAGTATGATCTAACCAGGAGTCTAGCAGACTCCTACAAACACAGTAGGTGCCTGGGACAAACACAGTACACCACAGTGTGGCTCGGACTGTCTGGGTTTAGGAACAGGTTGAAGCAAAGAGATAGAAAACTGAACGAAACATCACAGTATACAGAGTGGAAAGTGAAGGTTTTATTACATCACAGTATAGCACAAGAGTATAATTCAACTGACTGAGTACGGCACACACACAGGATGGTATGGTAAAATGCACTGTAATGGAGTATAGATGGGATGTAACCAAAACACCCAAGCGTAGGTCCTGGTAAAGTACAGTAAAGGGATTCAAGATGAGGAGGCCGAAGGGATAGAGGGAGGGAGGAGTGGAGAGATTGAGCGTAACAAGCAAGCACACATAAAGCTGGTCTCATTCTTTTTTTTTTCTTTCCCTCCCTCCCTTCTCTCTGTCTCTCCGTCTCTCCGTCTCTCTCACCATTACAGCAGCATTAGAAGCTGAGCTGCTCAACTGTTCCAAGATGTCAGAACTACAAAGCTCCCTTGAATGAGGGAATGTGGGGCCCAGGGTGGCGAGGGGGTCTGGAACAGCTGGCCCAGTGGTGGGGCCTCCTGTTCCCTCGCTCTGCAGCCTAGCTAGCTCGCTGGGACAAGACAGGGATGTCTGGCTGGGGGGTGGGGGGTGTGTGTGTGTGTGTGTGTGTGTGTGTGTGTGCGCGTGCATGCGCAAGTGTGGAGGGAGGCTGGATAGAAAGAAGGGTCAAGGAATGCTTCGGTCTCCTCAGTGTAGGAGGGATGGTACAAGGGATCACCAGCCAGGGCCCCTCCCCACCCCCACGCGCGACCAAAGGCGGAGAGGGTGGGATGGGTGGGGGCAGAGGAGGGGAAGTGAGTGGATGGGTGAGGTTGAGGAATTGTTGTCAGTGATGTTCAAGTTCATTTGAGGCTCAGAGATTCAGTGAATAGTAGTTGCAAAATTGCATAATGACATGTAGGGTACAACACCAAAAAGGAACTGAGCAAGGAGGAAGAAATTGAGAGTACAAAGCAGAGATTCCGAAAGTCATTGTATGGACACACACACACACACACACACACACACTCATACACACGTGAACAGAGAACTGCATCTCCATCTGCTCATGCTCTGTGCTTGGGGAGACAGAAAATTACAGGGAGAGAACACTTGTGGCTTCCATCTCGTCTTTGGTGTCAGAGAAGTGTGACTTAAAAGGGAGGAGGATAAAAGGAGACAAACTATTTTCGACAACTGTAAACAGGAGAAAGCTCTGAGCTGTTGAAGCTTAGCACACAGAGAGAGCAAACACGATATCATATAAGGTTTCAGCGGGGTTCAGGGAAGGTATCGAGTTAAAACAAAGCCCAGTTCTGCAGTGCGACGGGCCTCCGCTTCCTGGAACACAAACACAGACGAACGTATGGGTGTTCATGTGAGCTTGTTGCGGGCCGCCACACATGGCGCTGGAAAAAGATGGCTCAGCCATTGCAGAAAATGAGGGGCACAATGCAGGCGATGGAAAGGGACTTTGAGCAGCTCAATCTGCACTCACGGATATAGAAGAGCCACAATTACTAGCTGCAATGGAAATCCGACTTTCAAAGAACAAACTCAAGGCGAACATTTAATGTAAACCACCATATAGTAAAATGTAACCAAATGAGGTCGGGTCCCATGGACAGGCTCTGTTGTTCATTTAAGATATGGCACCGTTCAGGAATCTAACTGCGATTGTATTGTTGCTTGTGTTTTTATTGCTGTTTGTTTTTTCCACGCTTTGGGGGTGTTGTCATCTGCATTAATGAGACACATATGAATTTGTTGGAGCTTTTTCGGACACATATACACATACTGATGCACCCCCACCACACAAAACATGCACACACATACGAACACTGAAACGCGAGTGGATATATACGAGCATATCTGCATGCTGCACACATACATCCACGCCGACACACACATCCACACACAGCATTCCTGTTGGGGGTGTGAGCACCTCATACAGACCTCATAGATTGAGAAGTGCACAAATTCCAAAACACCAAAGTAAAACATCCCCTTTTAAAGTGAAGACTGGATTATTTTACAGGAGTTTCCGTTTGAGGGCGCCACACAGTCAACCATGCACTCGCTCCACACAGCATAAAGCTCTGGCCGGCCTCGAGAGGCATCCAACTAAGATTAGAGCTGGTCTTAAAACCGGATCTTAATTGTGTACGTTTGTAATTACACAATGGTTTGCCTCTTCAGAGTAATTTAAACATCTGGAATCGGGCATGACAGAGGCTTTCTCTACCTCTAAGAGAAGAAGTACTAAGTGAGAGTGAGGTAGAGAGAGAGAGACAAGGGGGACAAAAAAGTGAGAAACAGAAAAAGCAAACAAAAGAAGCAAAGAAATAAAACTGTGAAGATTCAGCAGCTAAGACTAGTAAATTTGGGCTTTCCTCTCCTCGGTGCAAGCATGCAAGGTATGCGCTGGACAGGGACACAAAAGATGATTCCTGGAGTTCCTCTTTTGGCCCAGAACTCAGCAGTGGACCAGCCAGCAAGCTATTCAAGCAGCCAGTCAGCCCGACAGCCCCAGCTGCAGCGATCTGTGCTCTCAAGATCTCTCAGCAGTTTCTTGGAGTTTCTTGCTCGGTGCATGTGCAAGCAGCATGCAAGAGTGAGCGTGCACATAAACAGACCACATCTTTGGTAGATGGTTTAGGGCTGTGTACAACTCATTCTATAGGAACTCCATGATTAACAACTGTGTCACTAAGTTTGTGCGTTTATTGTTTTCTAAATTTCCTCGAATATATTAGAGCAGTCTACCAATTGAAACTTTGGCATCTGCAGCATGCTTGCAAAAAAAAAAAAAAAAAAATGTAAGCGTCTCTTTGGAAAGTATTTGCAAAAATCCCTCTTAAGGAGATACAACTTAACGTGGGACATTTCTCACACCAAATGTGGATGAACATCATATTCAAAGCACATCGTGTGTGCAGGACAAAAATGTCAACACTGTACACTGCAGTTCTTCTTTAGAAGGGGTTTCGTGAGGGGCTTCATGATGTGCGTCAGAGGTTTGGTATACAGAGGTATCTGGTCATCATGCTGAAAAACTTTCTTGGAATTTGTACTGTCGTTCAATGTTGAACATGCAGAATTGTAGGCCTGAGGATCCTTTCTCGCCTTAAAAGACAGAGCTGCGGCTGCTGTACAACATTCTTGTGTTTTCGTTCAGGTCAAAAATACTGATTGACTTACACTGTATTCCCTTTCCAGACTCTTTCTGTGGGTATTCGGTCGAGGAAATCACTGAGACAATTTCCACTCCAGTGAATGAAAAGACGTATTCATTTAGACGGGGGTCACTGGTTTGATTGACATAACAGCATGGAAACAGTTCATTCATCTCTCCCATAACCCACTGCTTGTGACAGCCTGCGCTTTGAAACCTGAGCCGGCAGCAATCTACCTCCTGATATGTACAATGTTAACATTAAGTGAGGCAATAGCACTCATTTCCTCAGTTTATTATTGCACACACTAGTTACACAAAGAGAGCAATCTTACACAATTCACTTCTGCAGCAGGATTGAAAAAAGAAAGAGGAAGCCTCCTTCTGTGGGAATGGAGAGGACAAACACCAAAAGTCGCAGGAGTGCAGCGGGTCTTTGGAAAAAGAAGACAAGGCTGCAATAATAGCTTGTTACCATTCCTCAGGACTCGATTCAGGATTTAGGTAGAATACAGCACCCTTTACAGAAGGGGTCTGTTCGAGAGAAGAGAGAAGGGAGAGAAATGGGAGAAAGCAAAAGTAAGAAAAAAAGAACAAAGGAAAAGACTGATTTTTATATGATCAATTATTAAGACTTTGTGCCGGACAAGCAAGCAGTTAGCCTGAGAGTCATACCACTGCATGTATTTAATATGCCTAAATATAGTGGGATGTAAGACTAGGCATGAGGGAAGATGGATGTGAGGAAAGAGTGAAAATATGGCCAATTCTAATTCGATGAACTCACTTTTCCTGCCGAGCCTTTAGGAGTATGACAGATCAAACAATTATCTGTCTAGAGGATAATATGTTAAAGTTGCACACTAATAAAGACATCTGCTGTAAGTCTGACTAAAAACCCAAGATGAAAGGGCATCTCATGGTAGATGGATGGACTGACAAAGACAAGTGGCACCAGAACCACATTTAAAATTTCTTCCCATTTTCCCGTCAGGGACGACAAAGAAAGACAACCTATCCTGCGTCAGATGAAACACCATGAAATGTCACTCGAGTATCCCAAATCCCTACCATGAGGCAATTATACCTCTCCTCAGTCACTGGAGGAGTAAAGCCAAGACATTTGGTGACCTCAAACTGACTCCAGAGAAAGCAGGCACAAAATGACAGTCCAGCGGCGACTACAATGCCTGTGAGACATTAGCCTTAAACTGTCTCTGTGTTATTTTCTCTAATGCTTCTAAAAGACACCGTCTGGCATACTGTGGCCAAACTTGAAAGAAATGACGTGACAAGCTCAAAACAGCAAACGCTGTGTTGTTGCAGCGTTACTGTGGCAAAAATATTATCAGAAAACATCAGGTGTGTGGACGTGGAGTACACGCGCGTCTGCTTTCCTTGGCAGGTGGTGGCATTCTCTTGAGGACACACACACATAAATACACACACACAGTGTCCTCTGCATGAGATGACTCACATGCCGTGACATCTGGTTAGTGTTGGATACATTGTTCGGGGCAGCGCAGTGACTTAACACTACGCATAATGGAAGGAAAAAGGAAAAAGAGAAAGCCGTGGAATAAAATACATTATTATAATATTAGGCCTCGGTTCTCCATTAATGTTTTTTCCTCTATTAACAATGGGACGCCATACTGCCAGCACAGGGGGACAACTGAGAACTGACTAGTTCCAGGACTTTCCCTCCAGTGAGGAGAGGTGGTAAGAGAGGTCAGGGGCAAGAGGCGGAAAACATTTGAATCTGGGCAGAATGTGAGTTGATACTTGAGTTTCTGCTGCTGTAGTCTCTAAAAGATTCAAAAGATTCAAAACTGACTCTACTCACTGGTTTTCTCACACCTGCTCAATATCCACTGTTACAGCCATAACAGCTTGTTCTAGGACTAAACTGGGAAACATGCATCAGTGTTTAAGTTTAGATAGTGTCAGGTAAATGAAGCTGTGTTTGTTGGGGGGGAACAATAGCATTGGCTGTGCATTGAAATGAGCTCAGGACAGATCCAAAGCAAAATAATGTGCAGTGAATTTATCCTCTCATCCCTCATTACTGCATCCCCCACGGCTTCATCGGGGAGAGACACTGGTGGAGAGAGGCTGCTGAAGAGACCCACCTCCCTCTTCTCCCAGCGCTGCCTCAGGAATGCTTTTCTTCTGGACCCCTTAGCCCCATGTGTAGACGCCCTCTCTGCAGGGTGTGTTTTGCATGTAAAGCAGGCTGCAGATGCTGTCCGCAAAAAGCGACCAGGAGGGACAAGAGGGGACCGGGACACAAGGAGGCCCCGCCGCCATGCCACCCGCCTGGCCTCGCCTCGCTTTGCTGCCACCCCCTCCGCCGCTCCCCCTCCCACAACACCTCTCATTACTTCACCCCTCGACAGCCCCCCCTGCCCCCCCCGCCCCCGCCCCCCTTTCCGTCCACAGTTCGACATGCCATCCCTCCGTCACCCCATCCCCTCCGTCCGCCCCCTCGACCATCCCTCTGCCACCCTCCTAGCACACGCAGTTGTGTGTCTCCTGGGAAACGAGCTCTGGTTGGTGTATGGAGGCACACTGAGCTCAGACACACACACACACACACACACACACACACACACACACACTCCATACCACTTCAGTGGATAGAAAGACCTGAGAAACGACATTTGGACAGAGAGAGAAAGAAAGAGAGAGAGCAGGGAGAAAGAGAGTGATCACCTCTAATAAAATGGTTCTTTGCAATCCTGTTATGCATATTCGGCTTGACATGACTACATTCAGGGGAAATAATTAACAAGTGTATGGCGTACATTAATATTGCATTTGACAGCAGACAGGTGGCTGGCTGGGAGCAGATGTTAGGAGGCAGACCAGAGGGAGTGAGGCTGAGTGAAAGGGAGACCGAAAATTATTACAAGCTTCTGTACTATAAACACAAGGAACATGTAATCAGTGGAGACTTTGCAATTTAAATGCATCTCTGTGTTGCAAAAACAGTTAACTGTACTCATCTTCTTAATCATCATTCATTAAAAAAATCTACTGCCAACGATTGTAAAAAAAAAATTAATTGTTTAAGTAATTAATTAAGAAGAAGAAGTGAGAAACAGTTTCAACTTTGAAAATATGAGTTGGTGTTTTTCTCTGTATATATATTGTATTGTATACATTGTATTGTATATTGGGGGCTCTATATATATTGTCGTAAAAGCAGTAGCTTTGGGGTTTGGACAGTCATTTAGACTGATATGAGCTATAGTAAATTGAGTTTTTTCCATCTTTTTATTGACAAAATAACATCTCAGTAAAATTGACTGAAGAAAAGCAACACATGAATTCATATTCAAAAATGCTAGTTGCTCTACATGTTTGTGTGATATTTGGTATCTGTGTTTCATGCACAGCAAAGCATCAGTCATGTTATTCATCCCTCAAGCTCCTCTGTCTGCTGCACACAAAGCACCACAGTGTGGCCAGTCGGGGAGGGTGCAACTGGGATGACATAATGGTGTTTTCCATCCAACGTCTCCACTCCCAGGATCGGCACTATGCTGAACAAAAGGTGCGCTGTGTGTGTGTGTGTGTGTGCAGTGTGTGTGTGTGTGTGTGTGTGCAGTGTGTGTGTGGTAGGGTGAATAATTGTTGTGACATTTTGGTACATTTGGATAATGACCTTTTTTGTTACTTTTACAGTACAAACACCTCAGCCAGTCTTTACATGATCCCAAAGAACACCTTTGTGATGCCTCGTGATGCTTATGTAATCCACAAGCCTGCTTTATTCTGCTGTGGAAGGAGTTTCTGCTTGACAAAGTGACATACATTCAGACAGACTTGTCTAGATGGGACTGATGCTGGTTTCTCTTTTGTGTTGCAGTGTACTGGGTTATTCTCCAAATTGCAGGACTATAACTTAAGAGGGACTTTTGCCACTACATTGTTTTATTAAAAAAAAAAACAAAATGTAACCATAAAATAACAAGAGCAAACAATTTCCCCGCGTAAATCCTGGAAGCGAAGGAGGATTGATGGTTCTATTGTGTGACATGGAGATGGATGTGTGCCCAAGTACACAAATTTGTGTGGGTTTCCCTCCAAGCTTTACAAAACTGTCCTGTAACATATTCAGCTGTTTACTACAGTTTTTCTACAGTACAATATACATTTTGCTCCCTCTGTACTGAAATTCAGTTATGGGGTCTGCAGGTAAGAGGTGGCTCCATGACGCTACACTGGATCTTGAGAGTGAGCGAAGATGAGCATTGTTATTGTTAGTACTCAAAGGCATTCCTATGGTTGAAATGCAGACTTGAAGTAAAATTAAACAGTGCCCTTTCCAAAAGCTAAATGCTGCAATTGCTCACTGCATCTCTTCTCTTCTTGTCTACAGTTGCTCAATGTACTGGAGTGTCTGTCTCTGCTGCTAAAGGGCCCGCAGCAAACACATGGGTCAGGAGGCAGGAACTCAGGGAGTCTCCATGTTTTGCTTCAGCATTTGGAACCACTCTCGACCTATCACAAATTCCTCTTTGTTGGCAGCTATACAGCTCTCTCTCTCTCTCTCTTTCCTCTTTTCATCAGCGCTGGCAGTAGAACTGTAGTCTACATTCTGCACTAATTAACAACCTTCAGAGGAAGACCACCAAACTGGTGAACTGGCACACTCGAAGCACGCTTACAGTAAGACTCTCTTTCATTCTGTTTTTATCTTTCTATCCATCCCTCTGGAAGTTGTGTTGTGTTGAATGCGACAAATGCAACTTTCAAGCTAAGATGGGGCTCTATGTGTAGTTGAGCCTCCAGACCAGATCACACACATACACACACTGGAAATGATCTATGCCCTTTCCACTGACCCTGCTACTAACTCTTGCATGACAGCCAGCTTTGCAGTGAAAGTTTGTTGCATGTTATCTGAGTATCAGAATAAACAACTGCAACATCTGCATGGTCCAAGTTGGCAGCTCTCCCTCTGTGACGTACAGAAAACAATGAACAATACCTGTTCTCATGCTGTAAAATACAATGTTGTATATTGCAGAGCTTGTTACATACTCATACTTTCAATTTTCACATGGACCGTGTTAGTACTCACAACCACACATTGGCATTGTCTAGTGGTTCTGTCCTCATTTAAACTTTATTTAATCTATTTAATTTCCTCATTATCACAGCCATCTTGAGTTATATACTACTGATACTGGTGCTCTAGTTGTCATAAAAACATAAATAATGACATTGTGGCACAATTCAGAGCAAATAATGATTTCAAGCTTGACATAGGGGTTAATTGGAGAAGAACTGTACACGATAGGGCCATGTCGTGCTTCAACGATATTCCCCAGTGGGGTTTCAGTGGGGAATCCCCACGGTTAACTGTTTTGCTCAACTTTGTAATATCGTGTGACAAAACGCAACCCACATGCTTATATAATCAGAGTTACAACAAGGTGACTTCTCTCCACATTTGTCTTACTGAATGAACATTCATTCGCTGACATCGACCGCACTGAGAAGAAGAACATGTCTGTAGCCGCCTATGCACATGGCCACTATAGGTGTCACATAACCCCTTAAAAGTGGACATGAAGCTTGAGTGAAGTAAACGATGTTTCCATAGTGAGCACCGATAAAGATACATCGGACTTCCAGGTGTCATTCAACATCCTAAATCATCACATTGATACATAGATGGAAAAGATGTTTTCCACCACAGTATTGTCTTTTTCTCCTTGAAAACTCACGCAGATATATACAAGAAGGCCAACATCAACATGAGCTTATACACTAGAATGTACACAAACACCTCGTCTCCACTGCCATCTTCCACCACCAACTTCCACACCACATAATTTGTCATAGAACGGCACAACCTAAACCCAGACGAGCGGCTTTGAAAGAACACTTGAATTAAAATCAGGTACACGCACTTTTGGTAAATCAGAATACTGAGCAGTCTGGGTCTCACTGGTTTCCATTCTTAGTCTTCCCTTGGGAAAGTTGCTGAATAACAGGGCAGAGTGGGAAGGTCACGGCTCTCTCAAACTCTTGTCATGGAGTAAATTCTTAACATTTCTCATGAGTTTAAGTTCATTGATTGCCAATGTTGCAAGCAAGCAGTGGCTCCCAAATAGAGAATGGAGTGCATGAATCAGGGCCATAATGCCATGAAACTAGGGCAGAAGTGAGAGAGGTGGTCTTGTGACCAAAGGGGGCAATGCTGGCTCAAATCCTTGGAGCAGCTGGAAAAATGTGGCTGGGGAAAGTGGATGACAAAGGCTCCGGACGATTTCTTTCAAGCCGTTCTTGAGCAAGATATTTAATCCTCAAATATTTCATTTAAGGAGCAGAGTGCTCAAAAGTAGAATATGAAACAGGGCATTGCCGTTAAATAGATGTGTTGTTTCAACTCTTCCTGGACAAATAAAGGGCGTAAAACATCTGTTTTTTTAAAATCATCATGAAGTGATAGTGAAGATGATTAGAATGATTGATGAAAGACGGGGAACATTAGGCAGCGTCAGAAGTTGACCGGAGGAATTTATTGTCCACCTTCATCTGAAAAACTCAACTATGGGTCAAAAGCCTGACATGATAGCCCAAACATATAAAACGGGAGGCGAGGGGTAAAGAATGAAGGAATTCCAGGAAGATGAGGAGTCAGAAGAGACAGTTTGCCTTGTTTTCAAACGAGATGCTCTGGCATGCCAGTGATCTCAGACACCCTTCCAGCGTTAAGTGATTCTGAATAGCAGCGACGGCACAACGAAAGGACAGAGCAACAAGACTGCTAGACCAGAGCAGGGCGAGTGATGCTGGCAGGGCCGGCTTATTGTTCTAGGAGCTGAGCAGGAGGCTATCGTGGCCCGGGCCAACCGCTAGCCACGTGCTCCTCACCGAGGCCAGCATGAATTATTACATTTCATTCTGTTATCGTTCATCATGGTTCATTACAGACAGACAATTGAGCTTCAAGAGGAGCACCACGCCTCAGGGGTCCCCCAGATGCCCCTCAGAGGGGGAGGGAGAGAGAGAGAGAGAGAGAGAGAGAGAGAGAGAGAGAGAGAGAGAGAGAGAGAGAATCCCTGCACTCTCCAATGAAAAGGATGGAGGAGGATGGACAAAAACACATTGTCTGTGGATTTAAAAAGGAGGCTTATGGCTGCAATGAAAAAAAAAAAGAAATGTGCTTTTAGAAGAAGAGAAGAATGAATCTGCCCACTGATGCACACTCAATGAGATGTACGCTAGCAGAGCCACAGAAAAGAAGCGGGAATTGAAAGGGATGGAATCTCAAGCAAATGACACTCGAGTATTTTGAAAATAACTGACAGCTGCACAATAGGACACCAAAACAGACTGCAATCTGCCCATAGATGGATGAAAAGACAGGGACTTGAATAGAAGTGCGACCAAATACATACAGAGATACTGTCCATTCACAACAGAAGTGGATAAATAGACAGCCGTGAAAATGGACATGAAAGGTGAGGTTTCGCTCTGATAAACGACCCACACAAAGAGATAACTACAAAGAAGTTGTGAAACAATTAGGCTTTCTCATTTCAAGTACATGAGTACGCTTTTTTTTGGCACTGTGAACGTTTCTTTCACCGGAGAGTCACACTTAATGTATAGACAACAGAAAAAAACAGAGACAAAATTTAACATTTTAGTGGTTATAATCTTAGTATGGGACATTGTTATATCTGATCGTATCTGATAACAAACCTCTCAGAATCACTGATGTGTCCCTGAATCAATGAGCCATAATCATCCAGAAGAAAATGCATGGATTTTGATATAATCGCAGCGTCTCTCCTCATGAAGCGTTCCTATACATGTCTGTATGAGTGTGTGTGTGGGTGCGTTCCTCTGTATGCATGTGTGTGTGTCCAGAGAGGTGAGTATCAGAACACACTCCTCTTGTCACTCGCTGTTCGCTGCATAACACAGACATTTTCCATTCTGTCAGCGCAAGCAGTGAGCACACTGGCTCCTTCTAAACTCAGCCGCCACTTCATTAAATGACTTCAGACTCTTGGCAGAGTCAGTGGGAAAAGTCTATATTAACTGTGTGTGAGATCCACGGGGTGACCAACAAAGGCCATAGTTGTTCCTCTACGCTGGGTGCTGCTCGGGGGAATTCTGGGGCCTATCGGGGTACCCCTCCACTGGGCCCTCTGCCCCATTTGTGTCTCACACATGTTCTTGCTTCTTCATCTTTTCTCTCTCTCTCTCTCTCAGACCTCATATACATACAGACCCCCAAAATGAACACACACTGATGCACACTACAGTAAAGTTTTGCTGACTTTTGCCCTACTTTCCAGGAAATGGTGCTAGTTACTGTAAAGCAGCAAATATAAGGCCAGAGTCAGCCACAGAGGAGAACAAGGTGCGTGTGTGTGTTGGCGAGGCGAAATTTTGACGTCGTACAGCGCGATCGATCACATTATGCAGGATGGAGCCGAGTTATGAGTTGCATGGGGGGGGCTGGGGAGGGGGTAACATGAGGGGGACTGCATGTGTTTAGACTGGAGAGTGGAGCGAAAGGTAGGGGTTGACGTCTCCTCTCACAGTCCATAGCGGCGGCTGGCTCATATGTTTACAGGAGGTTCAGATGGAGAGAGGCAGCCTGATGGTACCTAATGGCCAGGAGGAGAACCTGGCAGCTGAATCAAAGCATTTACTGTGGCTCAGCCAGGTCAACGTGCTGGGTCATTTGGGAGCGGATGGGCAGAACAGCCAGAGGTTCGGCCGCCATAGTGCTCAGGACTTGTGTATTTTGCTTCTTAAGCAAAAAATTTACCATAAAATAGTATTCACCAAGCCTTTTTCCAAAGCAAATCACAGTTGGCAATCGGCAAAAGCTGGGACTGTGCATTAAATATAGGAAACGGACTTTGGCATCATGGGACTTTTGCTAAAGGAGAACAATGGTTTATTACTATCAGGGGTTTATTTTTGCAGCACTGGTCATTGTCTCCATCTTTAGCTGTGATGACACTGTATTCACCAAAGTAGTAGCTGAGGTCTTGAAAAGAGGCAGCGTCACTAAAAATTGGTCCTCAAGGGCTAGAAACACGTTAAGATGATCATACAACTATGTATGTCAGAAAATAAAAAAAAACAGGTTAACTGTAGATGATCCAAACCACTTCATCTGTAAGTAAAACTGAAAATTACCACATCCTCGATCCAGAGATCACTTCTAAATAAGTCTGACTATCATGGGGGGTTTGTTTACAACCTATCTGATGGTATTTCTAACATAATGATGGCTGAAGCTACAAAAAAATTGTAAGTTGTAAGTTGTAACAGACAGCAGTTTTCCTTTAAAGTTATATTCCTTAAGATTTCTATTATATTATATGAAATTTAGATTTTTTTTATTTATTTACAATCATTAGTTTCCTCTCTATTTGGTAGTTAATATCCGTCATTCATACTTGATTCAAGTGGCGTCAATTCGCATGAGGGATTCACAGGACACGATGCATGCAGTACAGGACAAAGGAAAATGGAAAATCAAAGCTGGAGCTGGAGCACACTTATTGCGTTCTTTATGTCACTGTCGGTTTGTTTTTCAGCTACAGTTCACACGAGGAATCGTTAAATGATCAAAACAATGACAGCAATGACAGCTGTCCTGGAGAGTAGAAGTCAAGTGGGGAGTGTCCAGAGACAGAGAGACGAGTGGTGATGTGTGGGAAGAAGAAAGAAAAAGTATTTGGTCAAGAATCCTTGTTGAACCACAAAAACATTATTAAATCCTTGTCTGCGGTTTCACACCTGAGGACAAAAAGAAAGACAGATGCAGATACAGAGCTTGACACACATCTATGATCTAGAAGTCTATTTTTTTCTTTTTCTGATGCTAACGAAACACACTCTCACGCCTCTAATAATCCACCAGATGTAGTGAGAGAGGTGCAGGACACAGCAAGCAGCAAGGACACCACAGCTGTACAGTCAATCAGTCAGAACAACTTGATATGCAAGTTCCAGGAATGGCTAACGTCTGGGGTGACCTTTACCCAATCTACTGGATTTGTTTGGTCTAATTAAGCAAGTCAGGGCGACATGCTCTCACAAGTCAAGTCATTCATCTTGATGGGACAGGTCGGAGGAGCAAAGGCCAATTAGCCTCAGGAAAGAAAGCAATTTCTTCAATCCCAGGAGGTAAGGAGTCTGTCAAAGAGGGTTAACATTTACACCTACGCATTATGAAAAAGGGTAACTATGTACGCTGACTCATATTCCAGTGTTACCATCATGTATACTAATGCCACTGTTTTACATTTCTTCAGATCTGCGTGTGGACTTTAAGTGAATGTATGTTCAGGCTGTGGATAGTAAGCACCGATGGCACTACAGTAAGCGAGGTCCTGTGTTTATATCAGCCTCGCACTATGTTACTGTCTTGTTGAGTGTCAACACCAATGAACCAGGTCAAACACCAAAACAAAACCCCAAAAAACATCAATTCTATTTAGATTTTTACAGACGGACAGTACACGCACTCACATACAAAACACACAGTTTTAGGGGATAAAAATATACGCTTGGCCAACTAAGAACAGCTTACAGCATGGCCCTGGGGTTGAAAAGTCTGAGTCAAAGTCTAGATCCAAAGACGTTGGAGCCAGCGGGGGGGCTCGGAGCTGGACTGAGGCAGCCCAGTGAGAGGCCTCGTTCGCCAGCACATGATAAACACTGTTAGCTGGGGAACTTGTTTCTTGTCCGGTAATCCTGCACACTGGAACCTCTGTGCATGTGCAGTGATGAGAGTGAGCATGTGCCTAAGTTTGTGTGTGTGTGTGTGTGTGTGTGTGTGAGCGTGAGGCACTGAGCTGCTTGTCTGACGCTGGAGCACACGACTACAGAGGAGCACACAACTATATTCATTAAGAGCTTCCTCAAGCTCTAAGGTTCGCGCACTTCTTCATTATGGCGGCATACGTCTGATAACACAATTCAGTCTAGAGTTCATCCCCCACGTTGCCTGAACTACACAAAGCTCACCTTTCACTGGAAACTCTTCATCGAGGGAAGTTTACTTTCAATTAAAATACACCACAAAAACGTTCACACACACACACAGCCACTAACCTTCAAGTGACTCCCAAGCATCCTGAGCCATCCACCACATTACACAAGGAGATTCAGAGCATAAAATGAAGGAATAACACCAGGCAACAATATGGCTCAGTTCTTTTCGCCATGGGGTCTCGCTCTGAGAGATGTTTGGAGTTTCAAAATACTACATCCTTCCTACAGTATATGAGCATTCTGAATAGAGCTCTCTGTGTCTAATTGGCATCTTTTACCTTTTTATCAGTTCATTTCTTTCTCTCGCTGATGTGCCCTCTGTTTCTCTTACAAAAACACGCGTGACGCCGTGTGCGTGCACGTACAGGCAAGCCTACCTACCAACACTACATTCCCGTCTAATCCACATCCCTCCTCTCGGTGGAACACGCTCTAGATTGGTTTTGCTTCTAGTGTAAACTTTCAGGTTGAGGTCAGACTTCGGGGTCACTGGGGCCTACAGAAGGCCATGTGGCTCGACTTCAAAGAGGAATAAGGCCTAAGTAGGGGAGCTAGCTCGTTAATGCTTTCGCTGTCCTGAGCTGCACCTCTCACATCTCCGACACGTCAGGTTCCTGTTGTTGATGCAACACAGTCGAGACTGTGTTCGTTGGCAACTGCGTTCAAAATGTCTGACTTTGCCTGGATTCACCTCTCTGCACAAACCAATGATGTAAATCATGCTGTAAAACAACAACAACAACAACAACAATAAATCTGCCTTTTCTGATTGGTTGTTAGTTGTTGTCAGAAACACTCTTTCCTAACTTGAGAATTAAATTAGTTAAATTAAATGAAATTCTTTGCTGTGACAGTGAAAGGCATTTTCTACAGTGGGCAAAGAGATTAAAACTATATACTGAATGTTGAAATGACACTGACAGGCATAGTAAGGGCTAGCTTAATTCTCCGGATTATTGATGTGCCCTGATTAGAGCCTGGTGTCAAGCCTCAATGCTTTATTGTGGATGAAGCAGTATCAAAAACACTCAAGTACAGAAAGTTAGCATCCTATGATTTGTGTTTACTAATGCTTTGATCAGATAATTGCAAACTTCTTCAATAGCCGCTTGTTTGACAACGTTTGAAATAAACGCGTTGCGAAAAAAAAAAAAAAAAAAAGGATCTTGTTAAAAGTGAGGTTAAGAAACATGTCTTTTCAGACGTATTGTTACCAAAACTCAGGTACTGTACCGTCAGTATCCACACAATGCCAAGCCCTAAAACACAATTATATATAACTTTTGTTGCACTGTAAACTATTTGAAAGTAATAATAAAACAAAACAAAAAAAACAGTTTTCTTTGGTCCTCTAACTGAAGCTGACATATGCGGTCGTCACATTTAAGCATGTCACAAGTGAGGTAATGTTTATTGCTGATGTACCTTTAAACCCTCAGTTTTTGATTCATTGACGTTACTTTTCTGCTATCTAGTGGTGATGCATGAGAACAACAGCTATGCGTAGTATCGATATTAAAGGGCAGTGCCGATGTTTTTTCGAGGTGATAGAGTACATGGCAGTGCCTATTATAATTCATGGTATGTTTGACATTTCATTTTACCTTTATTAAAACAGTGTTTATTCATGTGTTCTTTTTAGTCGATACTGCCAGAGCATTCTATTATATCAAAAGAGATGCCTGAGACACTTAATAAATGCCTTATAAATATCTCAATTGGATTTTTTTTCCCCAAAAATCCTGAGATATAACGTCTATCAAAATGTGGAACAAATGGGTTCTACTTGTCATACATTTTAATATTAAAAGTCTTTCTGTAATTGTAAATGTTTTGGAAATTACATTTTGATGTCAGATCCACACTTTCATGTACACACTACATACATATACTATATGCTTTAGTATATGTGATTTAACCGAAAACACACATTCGTTTCCCTAAAGTATACTTTACTTCACAAACTATATATTAAAATCTAATTCCTGATATATGACAGTCATGACTGGTTAGTTATATGACAAATACAAAGAGTTAAGTAACTCTACTTTTGGAAATCAAACATTTAAATGAAATATTTAAAAATCAACCATCAACCATTACTTGAGGAATCAGGAATCAGCCTACTTTTTAAAGCTAGAAAGCAAACGCATCAACTTGATACAACATTGTTGTGTTGATAGTCTGACAAATGTGAGTTGACTAAAGTTTACTAAATACGCATTAGCGTTTCACCAAGAGAACTGCCTGGTGAATCAGGTTACACTGTTGTAATGTTGAATGATATGTTCAACCACACTGGATTTAGATTGGATGACTTATATTGTAAAACTTTTCCTGACCACTAGAGGTCAGAGTTGTACCATCTATGAACTACCCCCTGGCTAGAAGTCACAGCAACATTAATTATGCTCTCAACAAACAACTGCAAACAGCAGAATCACAATCTAAAGAGCTCAAGGGGGACACTTAATCTTAAACAGCTTCTTCTGCAGTGAAAATAAAAGTGACCATTGTTCCAATACTGTTTGTTAATCATATGCAAAATGAGAGAAAGACTGTATTCAGACCTAGAATCGGTTCCATTAAATACTCCAGGAAAACATAAAACAGAAGAACCAAATGTCTTTGTGATATAAAATTATGTTGTACTGCCCACAGCAAAATATATTAGTTATATTAATTGAAACAGTTATATTAAATTAAACATTTTAAGCAGCTCAATGGAACATTTCTTTTTTTTTTTTTTTTATTGTCCCTGCGGACAAAGGCACTAATGTTTCACCAAATGTTAAGTTACATGTTCCCTCCTCTTTTCTCCCTACTGCAAGGACGTTACTTTGCTGGGAGAAGAGCGGGCAACAGCTTCAGAGAGCAAATCTCAGTGCTGTTTAGTCTGATGTTGAGGAAAAATCCAATTCAGTGGTAGACATTAAAAATAACAACTTAAAACTAATTGAAAGTTTTGAAAGTGAGTTTTCTCACTGTTGGTCTCCTTTGCTTATTTAGGTCATATAGAGGCGTTGGCATTAAATTGAGACCAATTCATAACCAGTTAAAAACTCCTGTATGTTTAAGGGAATTCTTATTCTATCAAATACTAACAACACTTACTTATAGAAAGTGTCTTAAACAAGAAACAAGTGAAGTTTTCTCTCACAAATAAGTTTCTAGGACTGTATGTATACCCTCACACGTGTATACATATACATATACACATATAAATAGCTCAAGAGAAGTGGAAGTGGCACTGTCTACCACATAAAAAGTTTACCCAGCAGACTTTGTGACATAACAAACTCTGAGTTCATGTTTGGGAAATGTGTTTGCATGTCTTCTTGACGCAGGTACCCAGGGGACTTTTCAACACCACAACACTGCAATGTCAGCAGCTGATATACCTATCAGAGAATGAGAAACACCTCAAAACAGCTGCAATGACTGTCTACTGTAAAAAAAACTGTTCTGTAATGACGACCATAAAAAAAAATGTTTACACTTCACTGATCACTCCAACAAACACAACAAGCCTCAGCGAGCAGGCAAATGCACACATGCTGCTTTTAATCATGCAAAGCTGTTAATTAGAGTCAACATGCAGTGTTTAAAAATATATGGCGCTATAGTGAAATGCATCATGGTGGGTTGGCATTTGTTAAGTGATACTTCAACTATATTGTCCCCAAAGGGAAATTTATCTTGCAGCCCGGTAAAACACACAGAGACATCGACACACAGGCTCAAGTGCAAAAAACCTGACAAAATACATGAATACACCAAGTGACAAGAGAAAACCTGGAGTATTTTAGCAATTCCTAAAACAAACACACATTATTGCAAAAGTTGAGTTTAATATAAATGTATGCCTACTTAATGCATGCAGAATAACTGTAAATTGTTCTTAGGGCATCAGCAGAAAATGAATATATGAATGGCTGTAATATAAAATGCAGACAGCTCATCATGGATATTTTAATGTGAAACCCATATGAGAGCATCCCCACAGTATGTAAACTGGCATAATCAGCATCCCAAGCTGGGATGTTCTTCCTGCAGAGCAGCTGCAGAATCTCAAAGTTGGTCCAGGTCCAATTCTATAGTAGACTCATCCATATGCACAATCTGACGCTGCTCTGTTTCCCACCGCCGCCGCCGCACTGATAAACATGCCAGCAGCCATACATTACAGATCTGTTTCATTTTCGACCTTGTCTCCGAGTTCCTCTCAAACACTGAGTTTATTCACCATTGTGGGTAATCTTTGTGTCTCAGAGCCATGTGTAACCCCACATCCTACTTTTAGTAAGGCTGAGCAGTAGCAAGAAAAAACCCCCAAAAAACATCACTTTTACTGTGGTTTGGATGCCAAGTTTCGGTTTTCAGAACATTTTGTTGGGGTAAAAATAAATCCTCCCCACTTGCCTAATTTGTTGTCGGATTAATGGAGCATTCCTACAAGATCCTGACCTTGAATGCTGAAAAGTGCAGTGGTGCATAAACATGAGAAGAGTCACCATTTTTGCCCAGACGTTTGCTTTGTCACTCGGTTCTGAACCACAGAATCATGTAAGTATAGTAGCTGTTAAGCAACGATTGATGCTTATCACTAAAACAGTCTGCACACTTTCTCTAGCTAATAACACCATAATGCGGCCTTTGTACTAAAAAGATGTGGCTACCTGGTCACTCGCATACTCTTTTTCACCGGGGAAATTTGCGCCGTAAATTTCCCCGCTGTGGGACTAATAAAGGAATCTGAATCTGAATCTGAAAGACAACTGCATCTCCTCTAAAGCTCAAAGATGTTGCCCCAGATGAGTAAACGCTGTTCTGCTTTCTTCCTCTATGTGTGATGTTGTGTTCTCTTTTTTTCCCCATAAGTGTAGCTCCTCCACTTTTTCTCCACTTGTGTGAAGCACTTTTGTGTGGACACGTGGACAGCACCAGGCCAGTAAAGATCATCCTCACTATCATCACAACTACGGCATTATCTCAGCCCAAAACTGCGCTTTGCATTTAAAGGAATCAAAAACATCAACACGCTGCGGTCTGTCTGTCACTGCTGACAAACGCTGTGTTTGTGTTTAGGTAGTGTGACAGGAAGCGATGACGTCAGCGGGTTTCATGTAAGACAAGTTGGGTTCCTGCAAGTGCGGATCAACGTGAGAAGAAACAAAGTCTCATCTCCACGCGAGGTGTCATCACTGCTTGAGATTACAGATAAGCAGTGTCTGATGTGCAGTTCAACAGTAAATCAAGGTGCAAAGAATCCATGATCAGATATAAGAATATCCTTCTCAGAAAAACACCTTTGTCTTCATCTTCAACAGGCTCGGCTGTTTTTGGCAAGATTCAAAATCCACCCACTAATCTTCATTCAAGTCTGTCTGATGTGTGTTGGACCCATCAATGACGTACAGGGGAAGTTTTTTTAAACAATGACGTGGCTTTGTTGTCTCCTCAAACTTCAACACCGGTGAAACCAAGTGTTGCGTACTATAAAATTAGTTATGATTCTGAAACTACACGGTCTTATTCCTGCCTCAAATTATTTCGAAAACTGATTTGACTAGTTAGTTTCGGACTCATTTCACAGTGTTTCCACGATAGCCACGGAGTT
Source organism: Scortum barcoo (assembly GCA_023238725.1). Taxonomy (NCBI): domain Eukaryota; kingdom Metazoa; phylum Chordata; class Actinopteri; order Centrarchiformes; family Terapontidae; genus Scortum; species Scortum barcoo. Next base: position 22,530,688 of record CM041536.1, on the reverse strand, counting down.
TTTCCAGACGTCAAATCAGATGCGAAGACAAATGACAGTCAGTGGTGTGCTCATCCAGTGAGGTGCATCCTGGGTTGTCCCAAAATGAAGGACAGAAATTTTAATCACCTGCCGAGCTTTTCCACACTGTAATAAACCAAGTGAGAAGTGTGGTCTGGCTTTTTTGAGGGTGAAAAGCACACCGACCACAAGAATTTCTTTTGTTTTAGCTGCATATTTTCGATACTCTGGACATGATATGACTGTATCACTTTTACAGCTCACATCAGAGCATCAGTGGAGGAATCTAAAAGAAATTTGTGGAAAATGGTCGCCACATTTAAAAACTGGAAGCTACGGTATTTGCACACATCAATCTTAATGTGATATGTATGTCTGTATATCACCTAATTGCCTCATTGACGTATTTTTGGCATTCTTTTCCTTTTTCAAACATTTAGTGATCCTTCCTTAGCACTATTTTTTGCTCTTTGGCGTGATTTATCTAATGTGGGCAACATGTTCTTGCAGTTAAAGTTCACGGTTTACATTTTAACCTCTTTTCCACAGTGTCATTTTACACCCAAAACAATATCAAGAGGCCACAAGCTGCCAGTAACTGAGCCAAAAATACCACTAAGTGTTTTACGCTCCAGAGACCCTTGGAGATGAGTATAGACCGAGCGCGAAGCTTTTACTGAAAGATGTTTGTCTAATAGTGAAAGGAGTATAGCGAGTGCCTGAGCAGAGATACATATCTTGAAAATAGAAACCCACTACCAAAGAGTACGGTACAATCAAGATAAAATAAACACGGCAAACTGTCTAAACCACAAACTTAGTCAAAAGAAATGCGTCACATTCCCCGAAAAGTTGCAGTGAAGAAACTCATTATTGCATGTATAAAGCCCCCCCCTCTCCTGCCCCTACGCCCCTCCACCCCACCAGGCCTGAGCTTCTGCCAAAAAACATCAACCTATTCAGTTTCTCAGCCACTCTGACAGGAAGCTTTTCCCTCCCCCGTCTTCCTCAACCCCTCCTTCAGCCGCGGTGGGCGTGCTGAGGGAACACAGAGCATGCAGATGTTGACGTTCCACAACGAGAGCTGTGCCCACATCCGTTCAGCGCACAGCCTTGTGTAGCCTATAGCAGGCTGCTTGGACTAACAGTAAAACAGCAGGCAGCGCAGATGCACGCTGCAGTGCACTTCCAGCGCCACTGGAGCTCAGGGACGAGAACAGGGATGGCTTATTTTAGGCTGTAGGGAGAGGTAGGCTTCAGCTTCTGAGTGGGCGAGGGAGTGACTGAGTGAGAGCTGCCTGCGGGTGAGTGGGAGAGAGAGGCATTTCAGGAAACATAAGGGCTGATCTGGAATTTTTAAGAGAAAATCTATCATTAGCCCGCTTTTTAACAGCTTTTATACATTTGTGAGGAGTGTTTAAAAAACACAATTAAACACCTTCTTCCGTCAGTGCCAACGAGCTCAGTCGGTGGACTGACAGCAGGCCAAGTAATCCTTGATATCCACACTTACAGTGACACTCTTGACACGTTCAGGGGCCGCCTAATGACAGGCCTGTCTCGCCCAGTCAGTGGGTAAGTGCTGAGTTATTTTCAATGAACTCCGCTCCATCATTAGTCCGCTCATTGAAATCACTGGCAAAAATCAACCAAGGGGCTTGATAAGTTTAAACCACCAAGTTCCCCTTGTGGCACACATGACAGACCTCAAACACATCATGGCTTCAGATGCAGGTGGAAGCACAAATTGTCCGGACTACTTTTTCTCCTTCTTCTTCTTTCTTTGGCACACAGTCAGACCCTCTCTCTCCTCGGACACTGAGGTGGGAACGTCGCCACACCCTTAAAAAGTCTCTTAAAGCCTGATTTACCGACAGACAGTTTGTAACACGGCTGCCAAACAGGCTAACCGGATGTTTCGACGGCCAAACTCAAAGCAAAGCAGACAGTAAAAGCGCCAAAGAGACTTACAGAGATGTTACGCACAGACACTGTTGACACTTTACTATATAGCGGCGACGTCATTCGGTACGTTGAGTCACCCGCTGACGTTGTGTCAAGAGATAATGTAAAGTAAATCCAATAATACCTTTTACTTTGATGATAATGATAATAATAATACATTTGTCCTCTTCGCTTGTTAATCAACATGACAGCTGTTTCGCACGAGCGCCGCTGCTACTACGAGTCACGAGGACACCTTTTTACAAGCGCTCGCTCGCACACACACACACACACACACACACTCAGAGTACACGCTGAGAAAGTCGCACCCAAACACGGCTCGGTCTCACCTGTGTGTGTCGCTCCGGGCTCCCTCCCGGCCGCGGCTCGGTGGCGTCCTGAGTTGTTTTTTTTTTTTGAAGTCGTAGTAAACACGGCGGAGCAGCTTTAAAACAAGCGTGCGACACTTGTTTACAAAGTCTCACCGTGAGCTCCGATTGGTCCGAGCGCGGCGGAGGCGCCGCCCCGAAGCTCGGTCACCGGGCCGAGTCTCAAACAGCTGCTTCCTGGAAGACGCGACGAAGGAGGCGAGCCGAGCCGGGCCGAGACAGTGGAGAGACGATAACCGAGCTGCACGGCGGTGGCCTTAACTCACCTTTTTATTTTTATAATGACCACCTTCAGCTGCGGAGAGAGCAAAACAACGAGACAACATCAGCAGGGGCGCCTTATGCGGATATAGTGACAGTGACTAACAGCACAGTCCATCAACCACTACAACCACCACTATGATAATAATAGAAAAGTACTACTACTACTGATAATAATAATAATAATAATAATAATAATAATAATGAACGCTTTTGTGTTTTCTTGCCTCCACTAAGAGAGGAGGCTCATGTGCCACCCACCTTGACATTTGAGGGACTACATCACCACCTGACTGATTATCTGGTTTAGTGGAGTAAAAGTCACTCACACACCCTTCAGTGATCAGCAGTAATATGCAAGACTTGTTCAGTCAAAGCAGACAGAAGCAGGAGTAGTCGTGTAAACTGGTTTTGAAACGTTCATTTATACTGTTTTAAGGAAACATAATGCACAATGACACAGTCTTAAGCTGTGCACAAGGCTCGGAAACTTTAAGGATGCTGCACCAAAAACTGGAAAAACAATAATAATATAAAGTAAAAGTGGTTAGAAATGTTAAATATTTGTTCAATGGGCGATTAATCATAGCACTTTTCCCCAGGCAGCATTAAACTACACCAAAGGGAACAAGAATTTCCAGGGGTCACCTGTGCAACTTTTCTCTGTGGCTCCTAATGTGCTTTATTGAGTGAAAGTGCCTTTGAGGAAATATTAAATTACTGATTTTGCATCAGTCTGACACACTGTTATACCTCAGTGGCCCATGTTCTCCACACTCTCCACAAACTCTACAAATGATGTAATATTGTACTAATCTACAACAGCAAATACATTTGACAAGTGAAATAACGCAGCCTAATTACTGTGTCAAGTCACAAAATGCCGATTATGAACGCATTTGTTCAACATCCCTGCAATACTGCTACTATAATACATTATCCACTTGTAGCAATTACAGCATGATCTACATTCACAGTGTTTGGTTATATTATGGAAATATTGTGGTTGTGGTTTTTGACCTCAGCAAAACTGTTTTTGTTGGCCAAACTGAACAACATCCTGGACCCAGGATGCAAACCCAGGTCCCCGGTGTCAAAGTCCTGCAGAGCCCCCCCCCCACCCCATGTGTGCATAAGATAGAAGAAAAAAATCTTTCAGATCTTGGGGGCTGCGTGATGTAAAACTCAAAATTCTGCCATCATGCAAAATGTGTACTCTCACTTTGGATACTTCAAAGTTATGACATCTTAAAGATGTCCATTTCATCCTCTTTCACAGTACCTGTGGCATAAGAGATAATTGCAGCGTGTGTTCAGTTTCAGTTTCATCTCCTGTAGTCATCAATATAGTCTTTGTTCGGCCATAGTAACTATTTACTCACTGTGCTAGCAGAGACCTTGACAGTGACTGAACAGACTTTTATTTCATTGAAAATCTCTTTAAGTTCGTTTTGCTGGTATTATGTAGGTACTTTTATATTGTCTTATCATATTGTGGCAATTTCTGTTTTTATTTAAGTAAAAGATCTGATTACTACTGAACACAATCCACCCGTTATCTATGTCAGCTTGTCCTGTCCAAGGCTAACATGTCATGCCAACAGTTAAACCTGTGACTCTTTAGAGTTTCCCATTAATATGCCAAGCCAGCATGCTTTTGGACTGGGAAGAAAAGTGGAATACCTGCAGGAGACCCATGCAGGCACAGGGAGGACACTTTGAAAGACCCCAGCTGGAAACCAGAGTGTTTTTCTCCACCACACCCTCCGGCCCAGCCTGACAGACAGGACAAGGCATCATCTTTCCAGATCATTGCACAGCAGTTCACATCTTGATTCACACCCAACGCAAGGCTTACATGACAGCCAAGTGACCCCAATTACCTTAAATTCTCTCATCATGTGACGTCCGTTGTTGTACACGGGTAGATACAAGCTACAAGACGCACTGCCAGAAAAGTGGTGCATAAAAAAACCTCCACAAGTGACCTTGGTCAGCAGGCGTGAAAGCAAGAGAAGTAACAAATGAAGACAAAAAGTCAGCAACAACAAGCAAGCCAGTATAAGTCTTCACCCTCCTGACAATACATACATTGACTTGTAAAATCCCATTTGTTAATAAGTAATTATTGCCTAATTTGATTGAAACTCTTTTCCAAGCATTTAAATCGCCTCTTATCTGCTAATTCAGTCTGCGATGTGTGTAGAATATAAATGTCATTACACCAGTAGCACTGAAGTTTCCTCCTCTTCTGTGAGCGTACATTAGGCAAATGGTATGTTTCTATTATTGATCCTTGTGGCTATATTCCCTGTGTATTAAGAATGTAATGAGAATTTATGCGTGCATAGTTATTACGTGTCTATTCTTACTGGCTTATCTAATTTAAAGCCTCACATGTTATCCTGTGTGCCTGCTGCTTCATTGAAAGTCACCTGTATTTTTCTAAAGCCTCAAAGAAGCTTCTGATTAATGAATATGAATTTCACAGGAGGAGTCAGAAATAGAATTCACCACCACCTTGGTGGGCTCACATAATAAGTCAATTACAGCAGTGGATTTAACAGAAGGACTGGCTTTGATGAGACAAAATAATAATGTTGAAGATAGAAGAGGGAAAAAAAAGACTAAACGTATTTCTTTCCTGGTGTCATGGTGTTCATATAAAAGAGAGCAGTTAGAAAGGATATCAGAGAGGGAATGAAACACACGTGTTCACCTGTGACGTTTAAAATTTCACCAAAAAAACACAATCAAACCTGTTGGAGGTTTAATAATTCTACTTTTCCCATTCCATCATTCATACGGACACGCTCACATTCACACAACTGCACATCCACACATGCAAAAAACAAAACAAAAAAAAACACCACACGCACAAACAAATCTGTAAACAAATTCAGGCACTCTAGAGAGATAATTTCTGGCAAAGCAATTCCGGCATGCTGTTGCGATTTACTATTTCACCATGTTTACACGTGGCACTATGTGTTTGTGGCAGGAATTAATATTCTGTGGAGATTTTGCATCGTTTTAGAACCATCAACTTCCACAGTGTTACTGTTACAAAATATTAACATGCAAGGCAACTACAAAAATATGATCCATAATCATATCTGAAATACTCATGGGGACAAAAGACACATTAGAGGGCATATTGCAAAGTAGACAGACAGACAAACAGATAGATAGACAGACACCTTTAAGTAAAAAAGTGTAGCGACACATAAAACCGACAATAAACTTTTAATAAACTTCTTTTTTAGATATTTTTAAGTGATACTACGTACAGTGACCTCTATGGCACTGGGTCAATATTTGTGGGTTTGCAATGTTATACCTCTCGGCATCTTGTGGTGAAAGAACTGAACTGTTTTTGTTTTTTTTATCATATGCAAGAAGTGCAGAAGTGTAGTGATTGTCTCACAGTGTCAAAATAACAGCAATATTTTGTAGATCTCGGTGGGGAAAAGTGTCAGTTCAGCTGTAGCCATTTCTGCCAAGGAGAAGTCCCAGATCAGTGTGTAATGGAACAGTGCTTCTGAGAAAACTACTGAAATTATGTGTTTGATTGCTGTAATCCAGCTGTGCTGTTGCTGTATGCCTAGGAAGGGAGGTTAGATTTAGGTGTTCACCATTTTCTGAAAAGACTGTGTGGGTTTTGTAGAAATGGGCAGCAGTGAAAAACATTTTAAAAGAATAAATTAATCAAATTAGGTTTGTCTTCAGCAGTCCAATTGGACTGGGAGTAGTTTCATGCGGAAAAAGAATGACTGAAAGTACTAGATCGACTATTATAATACAATAATAAACACATCCGATTCCATTTAAATATAAATACTTTATTCTTTTCAGCCTGAGTAATGGTTGTGGACAATTTCATCACGTACCAGCTCCATGGGGAGCTCTCCCACCTCTCCCACCCAGAGAGGCGGTCGCATGATGGCAATCATGTTCTTTGATTGCACTGCTTTCATGGCCATCCTGCCCCTGAGGGTGAAGCTCAGAGTGAAGCAGGTGGACAGCAGCATGATGCCCTGGATTACAGACTATTTAATTGACAGATTGGACTGCAGATTGGGCCCCTCCAGAGCATCATGGTGGAAATGCTGCAGAACAGAAAGGAGGCTCACTGGGAACCACACTGTCACCTTTCATATTCACTCCCCGCACAGCAGGCTTCAGATTCAGCTCAAGCTGATGTCATGTCTTTTATGATGGCTCTTTTGTTGCAGGATGACAGGGAGGAGGAGTCCAGTGGAACTTGTATCAGAAATACTTCACTCAACCGGTGCATGGAGACAGTACAGTCCTGCAGTACAGATACAGTACTCAGAGCGGTTCATGATAATAAGAAATTGAAGGTTATGGAAAACGCAATGGCATTTGTGGCATTTTATGTCTCTGTAGTTGTATTCTAAGCAGTGAGGTAAGTCCAAGAGGAAGTGAATCAAGTTAAGCAATCAAAATGTCCCTTTGTTTAGCATATTACAGTTATAATCTTTTTTTTTTCATAAAAAAATTCTGTTAAGTAACTATCAAAAACAAGATAACACAACAGTGAGCACCTGCACTTGTATGAATGCATAATAAGTACAAGAGAGAGTAAAGTAAGAGTTTAAAGTAAATATCATTTAAAATAAAAAATGCTAAAAAAACAAAACAAAACAACAACACTCTTCTCTTACCATAAAGCACCCTGCTCATTCATCTGGTTTTCTTTGACAAGGAGCTTTCCTGTGTTGTGTGTCAGATGCTTTCTGCATTTCATTTTCATTTCATTTGCACCTTGAGCAGTATACGCTATGTTATCATGCCATGTCAACATTTTAGTCTACAATTAGCTCACATATCTTTGCACAATTAAACCTGCTATATCGTCCCCAATGTGCTACACACTGGCAGTGCTGATGAGAGGATTGTGCATGTTTTTTTGTCTTTCTCGGTTTCTCCCTGAAAGGAGCAGTAATGGCTCGCAACAACAGACAGCTACCTATCTCTGAGAAGTAGTGTGTACACAGGCAACTATTTTAATTTAATTAGAAGATATGAGAATTGAAATGCCTTTTTTTTTAACAGGAAAACAGTATGCAAATCGAGAAGAAGATATAAAAAAAGACTTGATTGCTTAATCAAGCACCACAGTTTTGATCTTTAGCTCTAACTATTCTAAGTGGATGCAGCAGTTTTTTTTGTGAGTTTGCTTAATTATGATGCTTAATCCATAGGCTCTCCTGAGGGCCAGACTACAGCACAGCAGTAATTAAATCAAAGAACTGAATGGGAATGAGGAAATGTTTTTCTTTCTTTCTTAATCTTTCTTTCTGAAGTTGAACAATGTAGGAAAATCTTGGTATATGTTAATGTTATTATGTTTAGAAGATATGATTCAGGGAATGTTAATTATTTGCAGATTTCAGATAGCAGCTGGCTTGGGATGGGAGAACCGGGAGGGACAATACAAGAGAATGACATTGAGATAGTTACTCGTATGTGAGGAACATTTTGATACAGTACAACCTTGTTAATATGAGCACTGCAAAGGAAAGGAGCAAAGGAACTGTAAACTGCAGCCATTTTCCACCGTGGGCCATTTTCCAATTATGTTTCATCATACTGATTGATTTTGACAAAATTCTTATCAATGCGTCATTATAGAGCTCTGTTAATTCATGCCCCTGATGCCTGATGAATTGACTTTGAGCAGATAAAGAAGACTTGCAAACACACACACACACACAGGCATGCCACAAGCAAATACACATGCAGGAGAAGTAATGCTGGCCAGAATGAATCCTTCCAATCGCCAACAAGACATCAGTGAATAAAGTTGCTTTTTACTGGCAAACACTTAACAAAATCACATTACAGTCAGCCCTGAGGATTTCAGATGCACTGAATCATTGATGAACAAACTGAAACTACTGAATTAATATTTGGTTTGCATCTATTGTTAATAATAGTTATGAATAACACTTATAACAACACATACAAATATAACAATACACTTTATTATAATACAATTAATGAGGTACTTTTCCCAACAATACAGCTTGAAGACATTGAAGACAAGAAATAAGAAACCATTAATCAATTACTACACATTTGCATAGTTTTGATGTACTCATACATAATTCTAGATTAACATATTTCAGAGGGAAATATTGTGCTTCTTACACCACTACATTATTTTACAAATATTTGTTTTGCTTGTTTTCAGTACAAGAGATTCCATTAAAAAACATGATGAGCTCATAAAATGCACTAAGACTAAACCAGTGGTTCCAAACCTTTGGGTTTGTGACCTTTAGAAAAATATATTGCCTCATTGCAGCAAAGTCTGAGTCCCAAAGAGGTAACATAAATATATAAATATAAATATAAATGTAAGAAAAAAACAATGTATCTGTGTTGCAAACCTTTTTTTTCTTGTTTTCTACTACTTTAATCGTATGACAATCCCCTCAGCTTTATATTGTGAGTCTTGGAGGAGATCTCTCGGTTGGTGACCATTGGATTAAAATAGCTCCACCTTAAACATCATTTCACCATTTATATACATAATAATATTCTAAGTACATTTTCTATACTTTTCATAAATAGCATTAGTGTTAAGTTAGTTTTAGTGTTGTAGTATTACTTGAGTAAAAGATGTGGAAACCTCTTCCTCCATTGAACACACCTATGCTGTCCCTCGATCTCTCCCTAAATGTTCCTCAGCAGGACACTGTCCACCTAACCCTCCACCCAAAACTGTCTGAATGATGATAGAGGTTGTGGTGTGGTGTGTGGTAAGCGGGGTGGTCAGATGGGGCGGGGGAAAAACTAACAGTGACTTCCCCTGGTTGATGGCTTTTTGTCTGAGGCTCACGTTGGGATGCCCAGGGAGTGCTAGAGGGCTAATTAGCACAGTGCCAAGTGCTTAATCCCCATCTAAGTCATTAGTCTGTGAAACAAACAGTGGTGCTCAGATTGAAGGTAATTAAGACCGATCCCTGACACACAGGCTGAGTGTTATTCCTCTAAGCTCAGCTTCACTGTCAAAACAACTGTTTAGCTTGGATTCAGCTGTACAGAGTTCAGAAGCATTCACAAAATAATGTGCATAAATGATTACCCACATATGTGTGTTCAGAAGGCACACACTTAGACCGACAGCCCTGTAGCAGTCAAGACTGACTGAAGGCAGCGGGTCCTCTGCAAAACTCTAATCCCTGACAAAATGTATAGTTTAATGACTACCCCTTTTTCTTCACTCCTCCGTGGTCACAATGCATTCTTTCCTTTCATTTATTCCCACTTTTGTCATCCCGGTGTGTAGCCATGCCTGACATTCGACACCATTAAATTTACTGCCTGGGTACGACAGCCGGCCCATGTGCAAGTGCGTCTGTGTTCTCTGGAAGCACACGTCTTAGGGTACCCGGGTGAAATTAATGATTCACAATTAAAGCCAGTGAGACAGAGTGCAGGCAGCTCTGGTTGACTCTCTTTATTGAATTCTTGTTATCATTACTGAGTCATTTCTATCAGTCTCACCTCAGTACCTTGATTGGAGTGTCTAAACATCAACTGTGCCCCGTGGACAGATGTTGGTATCACAGCAATCACTGGGTTGGAAAAAGGGGCAATATGGACAGTAAATAAAAGCAGACGCACACGATGACACATTCACCAGCCGATGGAGAGCGCACTTTACAACATAAATGTATGATTTCAGTGGATGTTCTCACTGGCCCCGATCACAGCAGATATGTGTTGTTTCTCATGGAGCCAGACTGTTTCATTGCATCTCTTCGAGGGCATTTATTCATCTAAGTCAACTGTTAATGGTATGCCCACCAAGGACACGAGCATGCTAAATGGGGGAGAACAGAAAATCCATCATTTCTAATCTCTGTGCCTCTGATGTGAAGTCCAACAACTGCAGTCATTGCTTTTCTGTAATATCACATTGGATGGCACATTAATTTGTGCACTGAGAGCACAGTGCCTATCAAAGCTCACCTGTAGCCCAGTCATTTGCAGGGAAGGGGAGCTTGCACTGATGCTTGGTTAAACATCTAAAGTGTGTAGTTTGTGGATGAGAAAGTACTGTCACGGAGTTGGAGAGACAGGCGCGACCACCGGCCCCTGTAAAACTACTGCACTGCACCCAGCTTTTGTTTGATGACACAGAGAACTGACGATCTACTCCTCTTTGAAATTTAAGAAGAAACCCTACAATGTTGGCATTTGTAAGGACCACCAACAAATGGGTTAAATGAATAGTCTGACATTTTGGGAGGTAAGCTTATTCTCTTTTGTGCTGACTGTCAGATTAGAAGACTGATACCACTCTCATGTCTGTGTGGTGGGAAGCTGCAGTCAGGAGACGGTTGGCTACCAGCTTGGATCTGTCCAAAGGTAAGAAAAAAAAACTGACTGGCAACCCCATGGTGACAAGTCTCCAATAAATTACTGTGGCATGCCAACAAGTAGTCTGGTAAGTAGCCCCCCTTGGGATGTTTTTATACTTCAGTTTTTGCACTGATTACACAACCCAGGTATACAGTGTTTATTATTGAGTGTTAGGTGTGCTGGTTTGTGTTGTGCTAGCTGCTTCCCTGTTTCCTGTCTTTGTGTCTGTACAGTAGATGTGACTGTAAGCCTCTCCCAGCATGCTGGAAAAACGCTCCAGCTGCATGTGATGCTGAAAAGCGGTAAGTTGTCAAGACAAGAAATCAATGAGTCTATAACAGTGACAAGCAATGCTGATAAGCCTCCCACAATAAGTGTATTTGTGTATGTGTGTGCATTTTTTTTTTTATTCATACGTGTGTAAGAATTAAAGATTTTTCTGAGCACAGCACCAGCATTTTCATCAGCACCCTGGGTCCTGATCCTGACGAGGTGCAATGTATGTAATGTATACAAATGTGTTATTGATTGAACAAATAAAACACTTGTATTTTCCATCCTCCTGTGTAGTTGTGTATTTTTAACTCACTCACATTTGTATTTATAAGGTTGTCCATAGCTTCTGCGCTCTGTTTTTTAAGCCATACCCTGTCAAGAGTGGCGCTACAGTAACACATGGGTACATTCATGATTTGAGAAGGACAAAACCAGCAGAAGCTTGCAGGTGTGTGTCAAAGCCAGTAGGGGGAGAAAGAGCACACAAAGTGACAGGTGCAAACTACTCCCTGTGGCACTAAGCCTTGGTCACAGAAAGCACAGAGCAGATGAAGTCATCTGTTTACATGATACATACAGGAGTAAATGGAAATCTTACCTGTATTTACTCGTCCTCCCCATCATTGCAGTGTCTTCTGCTGACAGGCGGGCTTCAGGCATGGATATGCAACCATCATAACAATCATAAACACTATATTTGTAGATCAGATACACGGGAAAAGACAGAAGACCTTGAACACGTTGCCGCAAACACATACATATTCACATGTTGCGGGAGGCTTCTCACAAAGGAAAGGCTGAGATGTCTCCCTGATGTAAGTGTGCTTTTACAACAGGCAGACATGATGTCAGCCACCTTTCAAAGATCCTTTTCTTCAGTAAACAGAGTCCTTCATCTTGCCAGGGGTTCCAGTGCAACAGCAAAGCTCAGGTGTATTCAGACCACCCACTGATCCATCTGGGCTGCAAGGATTCACGTGTTACATCCTTGACTCTTCAGAAACAGAGGGGGAGGGAGCAGAAGGAGCCCAGTCAGGGAGGTTGTGTTTGAGTAATTTCTGTTTCATAACACCCTTCATCAACTCATTCAGTACGACAAAATAGATAGGCTCCATTAAAAATGGATAGTGCATGTAAATTTGTGCAATACAATAGGTCCCAACAAAGCAAAGAGCACAGTCCTAGGTTGCAAATGGATATATGACATTACATTGCATTATAGTGAATAGCTAATGGAGGTTTACAGATGGCATTTAGCTGTAGAGGGAGGAATGGAAATTGTTTGTGCACAAAGAAAGAAGAGAGCTGCAGCTTCATCAGTATTGTATATAAAGTAATGACTGAGTCAGGTAGAAACCAAATCTATGACATATATTGCAGATAGTGGCCTTTCATCAGTCCTCCATCATGTATGTAGGAAATCTAAAATGACTGATTAGAATGAGCAAGTCCCCGTGTTTATAGTGGTGGTTGTTTTCCCGATCACAGACTGAAGGTCAGAGTTCTTTTTACCACTGCATCACTGGAGTGGATGTGAATGATCAAATTAGAAGGTATAGATTAGTGAGGCAAGATGCTGTGATCAGAATGAAGTGAGTCATTTGGTTAAATAGAGCAGGATCAGGTACACAACAAATCTACTCAGGTGGCACCTGCAATTAGACAGGAATTCACATTCTCCATCAGTGGAGTGACGCTCAGTGGGCAGACTGCATTTCCACACTTTTGGAGGTTGTCATGCCAGCCTGAGGGAATACTGGATCCAAATCCAGCATAATTACACCATAAATATCCCCAAAATGATTCACTTGACCTTTTTATATCAGAGTGCATTTGTTTAAATAAAAACAAACTTCCATATATATATATATATATATATATATATATATATATATATATATATATATATATATATATATATATATATATATATATGGACAGGGCATCACTGGAGCTGCCTTCAAACTGAATTGGTTGTTGAAAAGGGACCTCCACAGATTTTACACATCAGAGTCTCCAGGTATTAAAGCTGCGCTAAATCTGTAGACGTGAGCTTTCCAGATCTCCCGCCCGCTCCACATCTCTGCTTGAGGCGAGAGACTCGATGCCAAGTAAGCTACTGCTAGCACGACACACCCAAATCTCTGAGCAAGTTGTCAGAGGTGGTCGAGTTGCATTATGGGTTGTGTGGGCACCGGGTCTTGACAGGGAAGAAGAATGTGTGTAACAATGAGACTGATATTTCTGAACTGATCTCTTATCTCCTTTTTTTATTAAGCTCTTCGAACATTGGTATCAGAGTTCTCTTTGAAGTGGATTAGCCTTGACTAACCCTAATTTTTTGAAACTACCTTGATAATTTTGGTTATATCTGGTACCTCATGGATAAAGACAACAACTCAATCATGCATTCACTGGCAGTTAGCTGGTGTGCCCCCTGGTGGTCATTAGGGTCATTGTGGCAACATCCTGAGACCTTTTTACCTGTCTCACACCCAAAGTATGTAACTCATTCAAAGGTGGCTTTTTGTTATGTTTGCTAAAACTGTCACTATGTCCTGACAGTAGTACCTGAGAATTTGTGAAAAAAAATCAGGCTCCTTCTGCACTAACTTGGAGGGCACGTAATGGCGGATAAACAACAACCGAACAACCAAGCAACGAGAAAACAACAATTTATATGGAAGATAAATAAATAGAGGAAGAGCAACAAAGAAAAGGGAGAATTAGACAAAGATGCTGCAGGGCTTTGGGGCCAAGCTGGAGCGTACCGTAGTGACGGGAAACGGGATCCGGAACGTATACTTGCTCAAAATAAGAGCACCTTCACCTGGTCTTACCGACTATCACTTTAAGGCAGGTGAGTTTCACTGAAATGTGAAATGTTCTTTTTCTCAGGAACACCCTGCTCACACTCACGCAGTCAAACACCTTCACACCAGCTGCCCAGAACAAACACTGCCTGATCTCTAGGTCACTGTGGGGGTTTAGGACCATGCAGAAGGACACATCTGTGGTGGTAATGAGGTACAGTCAAGTGCTGCTCTTTAGTTTCCTCACACTATGAGCTGAGGACCTTCCAGCCCCTTACCTCCACTGTTGACAGGATGGATTCGTGGAAAAATGATGCTCCTTCAACTGAAATGTTAAAAGAGTCTAAAAACTTGAACATGAACCATTCTGAAACAACTCTCAGCAGGATTTTAGGAAAACAAGCTTGTTAAAATGAAGGCATATCACCGTGGAACCATGTACAGGTAATGTAGCGAAATATGAAATTGTTTGTTAAACTATCCAAATGTTTTCTCATGACTGCATTTAATGAAAAATATATTCACTGTTTCACCTCCCTGCAAGGCATTTTGTCTTGCAAGAGCAAACCAGCTAAAAACCACAAGAGACCACCTAATGCTGTAGTACAAATTGGCCAGTTGGGCATTAAGTGAGGCTTGGAGGAAGTGACTGAAAATGTGTGAAGAAACATTGCTCGGATTGTATGAGAGATACCTCTCTTCCTCCTCTAGTTTGTGGCTACTTACCTCAATTACTTTCTGTTTTACTATTAGTGCATTAGTGTAATAGTAGTAAGTAATGACTGCCTAATTAATTTGGCTTGACAGAGGTGATGAGGTCCAATGGTGTTTGTTCTTTTTCAACAAAAACAAGAGAGTAAAATTAAGAGAGAAGTGTCAAGGATGCATCAAACGTCTGCTGCCCTCTGACTGACCTCGTCTCCTCAGGTGATAAAAACGAACAGACGGTCTCAACATTTGTCCTGTTTGGAGTCAAAAACGAGCTTACTGCATTGTCTGATGCTCAGAATGAGCATTATGTGGCTGATTACATTTCCTGTCCTATTTACCTGGATTGTGTCTGTCTCTCAGCAAGGGGGGCCTTGTTAGCACTGTTCTTGTGGCTGTAGGGTCCAATTGCCGGTTCTGATTACTGCATGCTTTGTTAGTCATTGTGATTGTCACCATTATCACCTTCCTCATCAGTGAAACTGTGGAACTGATAGTAATTGTAATTGCCTGCTTAGTGGTTGAGTGTGTGACTTTTTGGGTCCTCCCATGGCTGTCTGTTGTCCCAGATAATATGTAATTAGCTGGATAATCTTTGGTCTTTAGAGCTTGTTTTGGAAATTGTAAGTTCTTTCTCCCTTGCAGTGAGGAAAAGAGGCTAACACATGAGGCTTTCATCAAAAGCCAGGGCATTTGGTGTTTTTAAGTCATGGTGCTTTAGAGAAGACAGAAAGGTAATACTGATGTTTTTTTTTTTCTTTCAAGCCAAAGAGTAGCATGATAACGCTCATTATATGCTCCTGCGACTCTAAGAAACTGACTGCTTTTTGGGAGTTGATACAAAGTCTGTTATTCTGTCTCAAGCTTAAAAACCTCCACCCTCTGTGAACAGGGCCTCTGTGAAAGGTTGGAGTACAGATGGAAAGAGAGATAAAAGATTCCACATATTATTCCCAACACAGTTTTCAGTAAAAGCAAATCTCAAAAGGAGTAAAAGATAAAAAGTTAATTTTTTTTTTATGTCAGAGTGGAAACAAGTATTAAACACTGATAACTACACAGGATGATCATCTGTTCTCTGTACTACAGTAGTCCTATAGAATAAAACACAATATTAAACTAGACACAGACTTTCTGCTTCATGTCTGCTTCTTCCTGTTAATAACAAACTTTGTTCCATTCTGACTCCCAGCCAGCAGAAAATGAAAGGGATTTATGGTAAAGAAACTTTTGATTGATGTTAGTCAAGGGCATACCCACTTGTGCAAATTAACAGGCCCTTTAGCAATGAAAAATACGTAGAGTCTTGTTGTTTTTTTCTTTTTCTTTTCTTTTATGGATGTGCTTTTTATGTATTAATACTCACTCGCTTTGGAGTCATGGCTTAAAAGATCCTTGGAACTTTTGAGCTTTTCACAATGTTGTATGAATGAGAAAAAAAAATCCTCAATGCTCATTCACTGGTGCCTGCAGAATTACAAATAAAAGTGGCTGGAAGTTCAAAGCGTCTCACTCTGACAGGGCCATAATTTCTGGTAAAACATGCTATAACTAACAACGGGAATGGCAACACTTTAACTTTGCCCTCTGACACTGGAAGGTTGAATGGCTGATTTGCAAAGCTTACATCTTCCTATGATGATTCGAACGGCTCTGAGTGAACGCCAATCTTCAGTCATGTTAGGGAAATTTAGTGAATGGAATTAACGGTGCTAGTTTCACAGTCTGACAGAGATAATAGTAATACTAATACTACCACTAGTACTTGTAATAAAGATAAGATAAGAGAATCTTTTGTTGATCCCACAGTGGGGAAATTTCACTGTTACAGCAGCTCAAAAACAACAATTAAAGATAGAGATAGATTAAATAATAGAGACAATATAAACACAAAAACAATATGTACAATACACAGTAATAATAATAAGAAGAGAAGAGACAGTATTTCCATACACAGCCCCCTTCTGAAGGTATTTGATATAAGTTTTATAGATGGAAAAGGGTATTTATAGTTTATATGATAAGTAGTTAGTCATTGTTCAACACTTTGGTAACTACACGGCATGCTTATTTGCTTTCTTGCCAAGAGAAAGCCGGGTAAATGTGAAGACAGGGTGAAACAGCAAGCCTTGTTCTGTCCACAGATAACACAACCAGCACATCTGAAGTTCACTACCACATGTTATACCTTGTTTGTTTAATCTGTATAAAAACTGAAGTGTGAAAATAACAATTTGAGGCTTTATGTTTAGAGGGTCATATGACTGTAATTGGATCTCACTCTTCCTCACTTGTTACACTAATTTAATTACTTTTAATTTGTCAGGAAAACATTATCAGACCCACATGTGGGTGAAAAGGACATACAGGAGACCAAATCAATTTTGATGTGTTTTATTGGAATTGCGCCGCTATTGCTGGAAATATTGCTTAGGGGGAAATGTTCACAATATGACCAGCATTAACACAAAGCAAAATCATCAGTTAGCAAGTTTTCAAAAAAGGTACTCGGATGGATTGAAGCAAGAACAACAAGGAAAACATCACGTTTCCAAAGCAGCAGACATACTAGCAGGACAACTTCCAGCTCACGTTACACTGTGAACTAGCGTTAGTGTCCTTTTTTGTTGAGTCTTCGACTTCTCTGACAGCATCCTAAAGGTTTTTGATTTAATGTCGACACTGCTACCACAATCAGCTGTAACCATTCCCCTCCAATTTCAACAAAAGTGTCCTCATTATTCTCCCGTGGAGATATGAATCAATCTGTTCACGATATACTGGCCCTTGGACACAAATGGAAATCAGACGGCTTGTTTCGTGTGTTCTGCACTCATCAGAATCCATGTTGCAGGTTGTTGTTGGTGCTGTCTGTTCTTGTTTATGATGTTGTCATGCAGCATACATGCATGCATCTAATCACAGTTGAGAGGAGGTCAGTTGAGTAAGCGATGCTTCAACACGGTCATGGACACATACAGACACACACACATTGAAAATTTTGTGCAATGATGTCACTCAGGCCACCTCTGATTGTGTTTCAATGTGCCCTCAATGCATTTTGAGTGTATATACACCTGTACTTAGAGCTATGCACTTGTGATTGGATCAACCAAGATGCATGTTAGTGTAGGTCTGAACAGGGCCTCTGTCTATTGCTCCATCACTATTGGATGAATTGCCATAGAAAGACATTCGTGGTCCCCATCAGATGAATCCCAGTAACGTTGGTGATTCCCTTAATTTTGCCACCTGCCACATGCAGGCCGATGATTGAGGTTGAAGTGAAATGTCTTTACATCTGAAACCAATGCCATCCCGTCAGCTCCAGCTTCAACACTCTAAACTAAAATGGTACATAAGCATGTTAGCATTGTCATTATAAGAGTGTTTGCATTTAGCTCCATGCATCACTGTCTAAGAAAAGTCTCAAAGAGCTGCTCGTGTGCCGGTAACATCTATAGTGTTGTTTGGCCTTTGGACTGAGTCAGGCTAGCTGTTTTCCCCTATTTCCACTCTTCATGCTAAGCTAAGCTAACCAACTGTTGGCTCCAGATGTCATTTATTTCAGATATGAGAGTGGTACTGATCTTGGCAAATGCTGAGTGTATTTCCCACAGTGTGAAAGAGTGCTCATCTTGCGCAATAACATTATGATACAACAATCCAGCGAATTGTATGTTTCACAATTCATGCAAATGGATCCTTCAGGGATTTAACCTTCCATTTGATTCACACCACGCTTTGAATGCACTACCAGGCAAATGTTATCAAACACAAAGGCCAAAGTTAAGAAACAGAAGCCAGGCAAACAGGCTTTCAAACCCCCTGGTAAACCTGATTAGGTCTCATTTACAACACAAACAAAGGCAGACAGAAAGAAAGCAGACCTTGAAAAAAAATCAGATTAAAGCACAAAACAGAGGCCCTCTGTCAGCCCTTATGTCGCCAGAGTTTCTGAAACGTACCAAAGAATTCATGCAGACCACAATATTGCAGTTTTAAAATCTGGGAACATGTGATAATGCTTGGCTCACCCAAAGGATGACAAAATTAGCAACAAAGCAACGCTGTCTTTTCACTGTGAGAACAGTCCCTCAGGCAATCACTCAGTGATTTACGGTCATTTACAGCAGAGACAACAGTTCTGTGGACCACAATATACACATTTCAGGCTGAGAAAATGAATGGTTAGAAAGGCGCAGTAAAGTGGTTGTATACTGTACATAAACTTTTACCCCCACGCCCCCCACCGCATAGCTGAGAGGGACACCACGGTCTACCTCTGTGTTTATCTGACACATCCTAATCGAGGTCAAGCGCGGGGAGGGAGCATCACAAAGGAGACGGGGTGTTACGCTCACATACAAACAAAAATGCCTTCTGTATGCCCTCAACAACAACATCCCCCAGGTGGTTTCACATCTCCACACAGATGAAAAAAAAAAGTGTTTCCCAACTGATGGCAGAAGTGAGAACGACAGGAGAAATAAGGTGACTTAATAACAGCCCAGATGACAGTTTTAATTTTGTTTTGACACTTCACCGACGGTAGGCTGGGATGGATCTTTTCATGTTGAATTACAGCCTAATTTACCTTTGACTGTAAGCATCAGTAATTACAGGTACAAATGACTAACGATTACGGCGCATAAATTGTTTTATATCACAGATATTAGCAGCAGGCAGAAATCCTTTATCAGGTTAGCATACTAAGGGGACAGGTTACACATTTTTAATGGCTTTTTTTACATGACCGTCTTTGTGAGCAGGGAGACACTTTCCCACTCAATAAATATACAAAAAAAGGGTAGAAATGTGTTTAATTGTAGCCTTGGCTTGGTCTTTGATTCTCTCCAGATAAAAGTGAGTGCAGTACTCCTGGTGCACTCAGTTAAAAATAATCCCGAAGGAGCACAGCCTGTGTGTTTAACAAATGAACCTTTACAATAAGGCGAGCTGTTGATAACCTTTAACACCTGTGTGTGCACTTGTTAAATTAGATTACCTGCTCAGAAGCAGGTCAACAAGAGTCTACCAACCAAAACGATTGCCAAAAAGATTGTAAGTGTCGACAGGAAGGAGATACATTAAGCAGTGACTAAACGTTCCTTTTTAAGCTGCGACAAGTGACCCTCACACCAAATGAACTGTGAATGTCTGGTGAAAAATGACAGTTTTCTCTTTCTCTCAGTGTGGTATAGGCCAGGACAGGGCCAGATTGAGATTTATGTTCAGAAATGTCACCCTGCCCACCAGCCTGCTGACTGAGTCGGGCTGCGTGTTGCTTTGTAATCCTATGAATATCAGGATGAAATATATGAGGAAATCAACTTTAACCTTTAATTCATCCCACATATTAAACAAAGTATACTTTCAGATTCTAAAATATGTATATATCATGTATAGTATGAATTCTTTAATCTTCTGCATTTACCACCAGCTTACCACTGACATCCGGAGTCCAGGGTATAATTGGCTGTTTTCGACCAGTTTTGATTTTACGTTTATATTTCACCTTAAAAACTGCTTACCATGCCTTGTTTGGTGTCATTTTTTCAGCACAACCTCACATGTGTGACTTTACAGCAATTTTTTTTCATTTTCAATTTTCATTTTGACATACTGTATTAACACACTGGACCTAAAATCACACAAAAACATAAAATCCGAACAGGAAAAAGGTTTGATTTTTTACTGTAAAAAGCCACAAACATGTCTAATGAACCATTTTTATAACTTAAGCTTCACTGGACTGTAGTGACTGTTCAAAGTAAAACAAATAGAGTGAAACTTCTTAAATCATAAGCCGTGGAGGACACTCCATTCCAATCACTCTACATATGCATCAAAAATTCTACAGCATTTTATAAAAATAATGATTATTTCCCTTGAGGAAATAAGAAACCTTCATCTGATCCATTTTTATATTCTCTATTTCCATAGTCCCACACATGTCAAGAAACATGATCATTATCCATATATTATTATCACGTCCATCACCGTCAATAATATCCCTCCATCCACTGTTGATGCTGCTGAAGGTTGTGGGAGGCTGCAAAGTATCTCAGCAGAATGAGAGACAAGGTGTAACCTCAGCAGATCATCTGTTTATCACACACATGCGGATAATCATATATCATTTATATTTACCAAAACCCATGTAAGCACAGATGGATCATGCACATCGCAGCATGAACTGATCAGCATAAAACATTGCTTACCACTGAGCTGCCCAGCTGCTCCTGAGTCATTAATAAGGTATCTTTAATTAAATAGTTTCTTTAAGGGGCCCATCATTATAGAAGAGGAATCATTTGTTAATATACCCAAAGATTAACCTTGATATGTGAATAGTTTAAAAGACTTTCAATAAGAAGTCCAGAAGTCCTTCATCCACAGGCCTGAGGATTATCCAGAGTAACAGGGACATTTCTAGAAAAACAAGCTACTGTTGAGTTTTTCCAAATGTTATTTTTCATTATATTGTATATATACTTCACCAGCTAAATTTCCTGTACCTTTTTGTATTGTGGTGAAAGCCTCAGCGATGGTTATCTCAGTACTTGTGCAGATAAACTGGAACCCAGATGCCCGGCCAGATACCACTGGAAAGAAGTGGGAGAAGATACAATATATTTCCATCATTCAGATGAACTGACTCTTTGCCTGAATAGTGATAGATGAAGATGATTAAAACAGCAGCTGACTTGTTGTTGGTGTAATGTAATACTTGCCTCCCCTGACCGCGGAGCCACACATACTGGACTGGGCTGCACAATTTAGATTTAAAAAACATGTCAAGTAACCTGCTACCATTTGCGTGCACTGACATTAAACCAGTCTGGAGCTGAATTCAAACCAAACACAGCTGTATCTAGCCTAATATTTATTGTTTTTTGTTACTCTATTTGTTATGCTACTTATTTATTTATGGTGTATGTACAGTACAAATGCGTGTATATGTGGTGTGAGACACACACAAGGACAAGACCCATTAATAAACGAGATGGAGGTGGAGTTGCAGTGTACACGGAGCCTGCGGGCTGCCTGTCCATATTGTGTTTTTGTTTTTTAATAAGTGCTACAAAATCCTATATTGCTACATTAATGTTTAATGTCTTCATGCTGTTTCTCTTTCTTGTGTCCTTCTGTATACTGTTATATATATATATATATATATATATATATATATATATATATATATATATGGGGGAAAAAAGGTAAAGGTCTGTTAAAGTGTAAGTCATGCTCATAGACAGGGCTCATCTCTGTTCTCCTGTGCAACTCGACATCAGTCCTCAGTCTGTCCGACCACATAGCAGAATTAATGTGATGAGGAAACAGGACAGGGGGAACATAATGAGGTTTATAATTAGCCTATGGGTTAGGGGGCTGGCCGCCGGAGGTCAGGGCTGAATGCTTCTCTGCTGTCAGGTTAATGCTTGTGTGTGTGTGTTGGGGGGGTTATTCATACCTGACCACCAATTAGCTTTTTTCCCCCCGCTCATTATAATTAAAATTTCAGCAATTTGCATAAAGTTCAACAAATACTGAACCTCTTGAATTTACAAATTTGGGGGTCTGTTTACCCATTTGTTTTTTAAATGTGTAAAAAGAGAAGCAGCGTTGTAGTTGCTTTTTGACTTACAAGCGTACATAGCTTTTTTCCTTTTAGTTGCTGTCTGGATTACATCCATCAGTCAGCTGTACCAACTCAGCAGTATTCACGCCCTCCAAATGACTCCACCGACTCTATGTTAATGCAGCAAGATGAGCTGTGGGTTGGTGTGTAGCATTAATATCTATATGGAAACAGGAACCCCGACATGACGAGGAAACTGTCTCTGAGTGGGTCTTTAGAGGACTGCTGACAGCCATTGACTACAGTTGGCAAGAGGCACCCGTGCAAGGGAACCAATTTGGCAACAGAGCCGGGTCACCCTCATTGTGGAGATCAAAAAAACACAGCTTCCATCTTCCATCTGCTGTCAAACTGTAACGCCGGTTCCAACAGATTGCTCTTCAGAAAAAACACAGTCACCGTTCAAGACAGACTTTTCATTGATTTATTTAAATCTATGCTCGCCCTCCTCTTTTTCTTTACAGTGTTATCATTAAACATGACCTGAATTCAGTGGATTGTAAACCTTTATGGTGGAGGGGTTACAGGATCACAGGGGGTGAGATTTTTGATGTCAAGTCACAGCTATTAATGGGGGGGTCTAACCTAGAATGATGGCTCTGTGGTGTAAGGGTTATGAGAGCTGTAAAAATAATAGACCGCAAAGCCAGGGTTTTGTTAGTCAGTCACTTCCCTTGCTGCCCTCTGAGTAAAATACCCTGTGTGTGTGTGATAAGTAAAGATACTTGCAAGCTGGTTGTATCAACTTTAATTGGATCTGGACAATCACTGGGCAGAAGCCTGGTAACAAGCAAGGTATGTTGGCCAGTAACTTCTGAACTGTACCACTGCGAGTTGTTATGTTTCCTTGGACTCCTCTACGTAATGGTTCCCTGTGTATTTTTAGGACTCGAGTAGTGCTGTGGAGCTGTATGACTTGGTCAACTGGGTGCCAAAGTCACATACACCTACCCAGGCCTCCTCCGTAAGGGGTTTTGTGGCTTTATAACGATGTCATGCAACTTCCTGCTACTGCTACATTTTTTTTCAGTGGAATCTAAAAAAAATTGACGTCTTTAACACATCATTGTCTTCAGCAGGATGAGTGATGTTGGCGGGTGAAGCCATAAATCTGTAAGCTGTAAATCTGTAATCTGTAAACACCGGTGTAAGACATCTCTCACACTATATAATGGTGTCCATTTCAAGCCTAGTTAAACATGTTATAACTTAACCCAATGTGGTGTAATTTGGAAGAATTTTTCGCCCAGCAAGATGCACCGCTGCCAGCAGCTACCCCATTATCTTTTCCAGAGAAACAGGCCATTTTCCATCTGGAGGAAGAAAACACCTTGAAAAGGGAGTGAATGAGAGATCTTTCTGTTGAGGAGAAGAGAGAAGATTATAGCTGGCATGCAGTCATATGGTACCACTTCAGCAATATGGCTTGGAGATTGAAGAGTGTGTGTGTCAGAGTGTGGGGAGGCATCAGACTAGACAATAGGAATCAAGTGAATATATAGAAGAACATCAAAGACAGAAGCATGGCGAGGAGGAGGAGGTGGCAAACAGTATTTCCAAGATAAGGCGGTTCACTGAATGCTGTTGGTTGGGGTGAGGGATAGTCTTCTTAGTGTCAAGCCTCACCAGAATCAGTGATGAGCATCTGAAATTGGTCAAATGCAAGTGTCAGAAAATTCTGTGATCCATGTTCACGTGGGTGGCGCTTGCTTCCCTGCTCTTCTGCCGCTTTTACAGCCGCCTGGCTATAGCAAAGCCATCACCAGGCTCTATCACTTGAAATGAATAGACGCAGCAACTCCCTGCTTCCTGGTCTACTTTAAACACCTGCAACAAAGGAAGACCCAGAAAGCTCTCTCAGATTACAGTGGCACATACAGAACTGGAGGACAGATTGAAGTCTTCAGGTTATGCCACTGTCCATCCCTTGTCAGTCAGGGTTTCACTAAGACCATGCCTGTCAGTATGCGCTTCACTGCCAACTTGTCTTTACTTGAGAAAACAATTGTATGGCCTGTTGAGGTGGTGATGTGAGGTCTAAAACATATGATGGGCTCTAAAGTTTTAATGTAGAGTTAAAATATAAACACAAACAATCCAACTCAAATAAGCCAACTGCTTACTAAAATAAATATTTTCCGATGTGTGTTTGTGTGTGTGCATGCATGTGCCAAACAGTTTTGACATGTAAAGCAATTTTAAAGCTGCATTTAGTGAGTTTTGGCCACTAGGGGGCAGGATGACTTCAAAATCAGGGAAACAGGCCTAGAACTTTGCTGCGAATTGGTGATGCGCATGGGGGTGAAAGTGTAACATTATGATGCAACTATAAAGCAACATGGTGATGATGATAAGCAACCAGTCTCCCACACTGTGCCTACATGTCTGAACAACACAATTGAAGTACAGCATCACATGGTTAATGCCAGTCAGCCAGAAATCCATCTTCTTTTTCCCAGTGGTGGTGAAAATTGACAATTCAACACTTAATGCCTTTCCTCCACAGAACAATTTCCCAAAACAGCTCCAGGCTCATTGTTTCTGCTGTACTCTATGATTTAACAGCTTCTACTGGAAGCAGAAGCAAGAAAGACGCTTAACTTAATAGCACTGTAATAGGAGCAGTACAGCACTTTCCATATTACAGTTACAACACTGTGTGTCCTTTCTCATTTCTGTGCCACTGTTTACATGAGTGCTAATTAAAATGATTCTTCTGGATGATATATTGTTTTAAAATGTTTTTTTTTTTATTTTCTAGACAGTCATGTTGTAGTATGAAGTGTAATAACTTTGGAAATACTTTAACTTCCCATTTAGTGCCACCTTCAAGTCACGATGTTAATTTCCATTTTTTGTCTATAACTATATTAATGACATCGGCCTGTACTTGAGTTGAGTGCTAACCATTAAGAGTTGGGCCGATAACACACTAAACCAAGATGATCAAATAAGATAATCAAGTCTAATTTTTAGAACACAGTAGGACTGAATAGAAGAGATCTTTTAAAGTATGCGCTGTTGTTGCAACTACAGTAGCAACTATCAAATTCAGTACTGGGTAAGTGTGAATATTTAAGCTGTGTCTCTTTCAGGTGATTGCTGTTCATCCCTTATGATTAGAAATCAGCAGAGATGAATCAGGAGCCTGCAGAAGGCTGTTGGGCATCTATGATTCTCTGCTCCTGTCATCCTAACCCACAGCGAAGGATCAGGAAGGGGGTTAGGAATGAGAAAGAATTGGAGTGAAGAAGACAGACACGGAGCGAAAATTTGTGTTTCGCAGCTCATACAAGGCGCTGTGGTAATGAGCACGAGCTAAAGAGAATGCTAGAGAGGGAGGCAAATGAGAGACTTTTCATCTAGGGGTCTGCTCTCACAGTAACACACAAAAAGGTTGTTATGACAAGCTCCCTCTTCCCTGAAGCCTCCTTCTACCTTTGTCCTTCGCTCTGCCATTTCTCTGCGTCTCTCTCTTGTTTCCCCTCTCCGGCACTGCCCAGCGAGGAGATCAGAAGGCATCAGGCCAAGAACAGGTAGAAGGAAAAAGAAAGTAGAGCATAAAGATGATGAAACCCAGAGATGGAGGTGATTTGCTGGCTTCTGTGCCTCCTGAGACCCTGCTAATGCCTCTGTGTGTCTTTCCTGCTGCCGGATAATGAAGTTGAACGGTCTGGAAGAGAGATGGCCATGATCCTCAGCGAGGCCTCAGAGCGACTGTGCGGATGTCTCACTTGCTCAGGCAATCAATGTCGTCAAGGGTCGACCCGCGCCAGGTCTGCTCGCCCGGCCCGGACTCTGGAGGGGAAGTTTAGGATAGTAATTCTGGGAGAGGGAATAGAGAAGTTGCTGAGGGACGGAGGCTGGAGGTGTGCCACGGCTTTGCTGAGTGAGCAGAATTGTTGGACACACACACAAAGCTGCTTGAGGCAGAATCATTGGGTAAAAATACACTTGCTTTATCGGTCAAAATCACTAAACTGGACTGCTGCGGTCCTTTAGTCACACTATCAAGACCATATGGATTTGTCTGACACACACATGAAAAAGCCCTGAAAAGGGAAGGATTTATCATTAGTAACTGTGTCTGTAATGACAATGACAATATACAGATCAGTTCAAATGTAAGTACAAATCTCATATTACGCAGCTCCGTTGCTCTCTGCTCTGTACTCAGTACTTAAAAACTCTTGTATTGTGAAACAACAAAACATGAATAAAACTGCTCTATGCTCCAACGGGAATGCATATAAAAACAACAGTCTAGAGTTTATCACTGAATAGACATTTGCATTGCTACTCGGTATTATTCTCCTGTAAAATATCAGCACTGAAGCGCAACATAACAGAAATCTGCCACTACAAAAGGATATAAATCAACTTCCCTCTTAAAAATTTCAACTCAAACACTTACTGTAATACAAGAAAAAACATTTAACATACTAGTATAGATTCTTTTTATGCTTTCAGTGCTGAAAAAGATGAGGTAAAATAAAGATAAAGAGAAAGATTTTTAAAAAGATAAAAATTTCTTTCTAAAAAAGAAAGAAGAAAGAACACCTACATTAGCATTTTACTCTAAAGGTATGATGACCCTGAGTCATATCAGGATGTAATAATTTCCATTGCTTTACAAAGCCACACTAAAATACACAAAGACACACATTCACCCAAAACGCCAATAAACACAACCATTACTATGAAGTATGCATTCCTCATCCTCACCCCTGTGAATGGGAGTAGGCTGCTCGGTGGAATGGTCCAAGGCAGCCTGCAGCTCAAAGACCCTGCTGAAGCCCTCTGGAAACCATGTTCACTGGTGCTGGTGTTTGTGTGTGTTCAGACACAACGCAAAACAAATGTTAGTGGGAAGACGTGATCAGAAAATCACTCACCCGGGGCGGCGCAAATTGACACGTAGTCTATGCCTGAGCAGAAAAATCGCCCCAGTTGCGGGGCTGTGCCAATCAGCTCCTTAAATGCACAGAGAACAGAGGAAAAAGGAGAAAAGTCCTGATGTGGGTCAGAGGCAGAGCTGAATACAAACACAAAAGCAAAAACTCCCACACACATGGCTGCTGAGCCCATTGCTAGCTAGCTCAGAGCTAACCTACAGTTGGTTCACCGGCGTGGGAGACGGCTTGGTTTGTTGGTTTAGGAGGAATAAATGGTTCATAGGTCATTTCTGTGTGAATGGTGCATGGCAAAAATGTTCTTTGCCTTTCGTCTCTATGCTCCTTACTTAAAATATACTAAACCACAGGGACACTCTTACTACTACCAGTGAAACCCTGTATAACTTATAGTAATATATTTGAACAAAAAGATAATTCAAAAAGTTACTTGGTAATAATATTTGGCCTTTCAGTCTGACGTTATTTCAAACATGCTGCCGAATAAGAATAAGAGCAAACTGCAAAACTGTCAGGAGCAGTTCCATCGCTGCCATCTGCAGCCAACTGCTTACTACTGCAGAGAAATACTGACATTACACAAACATTACATGTCAAGTCCTCAAGTCTGCTCCGGATCTGAGAGCTCCACTTGCTTTTTACATTGCAGTGATTGTGTGCGCTGTCATATGAATGTAATTGTGTGTTTAGATTATGTGAGTGTACAAAATGGGCGGCCAGCAGGCCCATCTCTCCTGCTTTGCCAGCACTAAATAGCTCATTAGCTATTGGCCATAATCCTGTTGTACACTCTCTGCTTTGCCAGATAACCAGAATGGCATCTCTGCTTTAAAAAAAAAAAAAAAGGCTCTTTGAAACTGCAGCCGTTTAATCACCTTCCCCTCTTCTCCTCTGTTCTTCTCTCGTCTCTCCAGCCTGCCACGTCCCTGACTGACTGCCTGGTCGAACATGATGTAAACTTTATTCACAAAGGGAGAGATCAAGAGTTTGACATCATTAGAGTTTAGACATTGCTACCATAAGTTCAATTTAACTTGTCCTCTGTGCGAGTGATAAATCATGGCTGGAGTCATCAGTAGTCCTGAGAAAGATGACAAATGAGCCCTATGAATTCTCTCGCTGCCTCTCTTTTTTTCCCCATCTGATTCTGTTCGCACGAACAGAGCTGCGACTCACTGAGAGCATCAGCATTTTATGTCTTCTTCTCTTCTGGCATTTTTCCACTCTGTTCTTTTTAATATTGTATGATTTACTTTATTTTTGCACTTGGATGACTAGAAGCTGTACGCTGTTGTGTTGCTGGAGTTTGGAATAGTTGGAGAGGGTATCTAAGGGGATTCTGCCCCAACTTTCTAACGTCATCGAATGAAAGTTATATCGAAACTAAGGGTCACTAAGAACAAAGTTGAGAAAGGTAAAGTATGCATGGTCGCCAAGTAATAATAAATCTATTAAAGTCTTAGAAGAATTGTTTGAAATTTTAGGAAATATGCTACTTTCTCACCATGAGTTAAATGTTTGGTATCACTGTTATATCTGTATGAAGAGGCCACATGTGACCTGTTGTCTTAGCTTGACACTGATACTGGTAACAGAGTGAAACAGCCTGTCTGATAATCTAACCAAAACTGGCAAAAGAGTGGTTGCAGCTCTCCATATCACTCATCCTGTAGGTAACGAAACAACTAGAGTGCCCCTCAGCTAACCTAGAGCCTCTCACCCCTGACATCTCACTCCTCCGGTGGGTGATGTAACAAAGTAGAATAAGAAAGCCACACCATGTCGACGAAGTGGATACCACAGAGCACACCAGACTACCCTCAATCTCTGATGAGGTCACAGCTTGACGGTGTCCTGAACAGCAAAAGTCGCATGAGGAGGCCTGGTGTGGAGGCTGGGCAGGACTCTGGTTTGTCTCAGCAAGGGCAACACTTGCAACCACTGCCACCACATGACATAAACACAGACCGGTTTCACTTTCCCACCTACAATAGCATGCAGTACCAGCTGTGTTTCAGTTTCTATTCCCTCCCACTGACATATTTATGAACAGTGGGTACTTCTAGTTTTATGCAGGTGTGTCTGTTTTTGTTGAACTTAGAGACCCAGCATAAAACCCAATTTGTCAACCAGATGCTCACACAGTACCTTTCAGAGTGAAAAATCAACCTCTGAAATCCGGCTAAATGCTAAAGAAATTGTTATTAATTTAGCAGTGGGTGCTATTTTATTTATTGGGCATCTGAATGAAAAGATGCAATATGATTAATGCCAAAATGGTGAATCATTGCAGCGTGTTGGGTAAGAGCACTGTGCTAACCTACATGACAAAGCTGTACGATTGGTTCACTTTGAACAAATAGCTGTGGGAGTCGATCATCAAAATACAACAGTAACCGTTTGCCTCTGAACAAATCTGGAGCATATTAATTTGACTTGAATTGCTTCATAAACTGGTCATGGCAGTGATTGCTCTAACTTATTCCTAAATGGGGCCAGTTGGCAACTAGTGACATCATGGTGTGCTATGGACAGCATTCAAAACATGACTTAAAAAACAGCAGCTGCAGCTAAAGCTTGGTGGAATGTTTAATAGCTCACTTAATCAATGGAACATTTCATATTCATTTTTTGTTTGGAGTTCATCAAAGTTTGACAAGTGGAAAACAGGGTGTGCAAAAGTAAACCATCTCTATAACTGTGTCAGAGAAATTTTCACATACTGCAGACCTCGGATTAAGACTGGGTATTTAGGTAAGTTAAAGGCTTTGAGATACAGATCTTCACTGAGTGAGGAAATACAGACATGATGTGTTACATATTAACACTTAATAGACTACTTACTGGATGATAGTGCGTATTTCTTACATACTGTTGTTGTTCTACACAACATTACTTTTGGTTATGAGTCCTGAATCCATTTTTTTCCGTGCAGGAAAAGGTTGTATGATTGACAAAGGCAATGATATTTTTGCACAGCATATGTCTGGTGGAGGTATTGTGGGGCTGTAAAACAGGGGAAAGCAGCTGGCGAGTAGGTCACAGAAGGACAAACAATAGTTTATCAAGGACAGCGCACATCCAGATAAAAGAAGAGTTTCCATGGTTGTTGACATGATTGTTGTGACAAAATATTTCCCAACCATACTAAATATATGACTTTAAAGTTGTTTAAAATGGTTGTTGTGGCAGGGTAAGGCAATGCCCTGGTTCTGCTTCGTGCGCCTGGTGTTTCCACCTTCTCGTGTTCTTTCTTATCCTGTTTGTCTCTCTCGTTGTGTTCTGTGTTTGTTATCTCTTGTTCCCTGTTCTTGTTTTTTGTTTTCAGTTTTGTCATGCACACTTCCTGTTTTATTTTGCAGTCTTATTCTCCTCGCCACTTCCCCATCACCCACCCCACACACACACACACACACACACACACATCTATCTATCTATGTATATTTATATATATACATACCCTTCCTTCCTTCTTGGTCAGTTTGTCTGTGTATATTTACAGCGTATTTCGTTTCGTTTTGTCTTTCGTTCTTGGTGTGTCGCTCTTATTTGGACTCTGTTCTTGTACCTGTCTAGCTTCCTGTGTCACAGCCTGTTTACAGGCAAGTAACAGGCAGCCAGGAAGCCACTTTCCACCTTCTCTGCCTCCTTGCTGTCTGCATTTGGGCCCACCCTGCGTCACACATGACACGCAACTGTATTAATAAAGCACTTTTCAAACGGAGAGGCATTAGAGTGGCATTTAAAACATATTAAAGAATAAATAAAATCAAATATATTTGAATAAAATGAAATAGATTTGGCAAGAATAACATAAACACATAAATAGTGCAGTTACAGTGCAGTAATAAAATTCCCCAAACTCAATAAAGTAAATAAAAGTGCAGTAGAGAAACCTCTCAATCCAAAGCAAAGGAGAACAAAGTAGATTTCGAAAGTGGTGCATGTTAGATAATCAGGATGTTGGTACCATCTGTGCGCAGCGTACACTACACTAAATAAAACAATAAAACAACTTCACTGTACTTTGTTCTGACGTGAGCCATTACCAGACGACCGCTCTCTAAAGCTCTGAGGTGAAGTTAGTTTATATTCCTTAAGCACACCAGAAATGTATCTTGGCCCATAGCAGTTAATGGAAACTAGCAGTAACACTTCACTCTATCAGTAACTGGGAGCCACTATAAAGATTTCAGAGCATGAGCAATGTGCTCACTTCTCTTGATTCTTGCTAGAACTCTGTCAGCAGCGTTTTGAATAAGCTGAAGTTGAAGACCAGTAGAAAGAACATCACAACAGTCCACACCGCTTTCCTGGAGATGAAGGCACAAGTAAACACAAATTAGCACAAATAATGAGACCTCTAATTCACGCTCATTTGTTTGAGATGATAAAATGCTGATTTAATTATAGCTTTGACAAGGTCAGTATGTTTTTTTTTTCTACTTTTATCTCCGTTTTTAATGTTTGTCTTTTTAGTCCTGAAATCCAGCTGAGCTGAGGGACTCCACATGTCAGGGTGATCCACTCAGATTTTTTCGCCAATGGCAACAACATAACACCTACCTTTGAGCTATGATCTAAACCAGCCGGGGACTGCACCAGATGATCCAGCCCATTTTTACAGTCTGTCAAGAAGCTTTTTCAGGTTCAAGGGCTGCTCCACGATCAATCGGCACCAGAACTGAAGTTTTACCTAAATCACTGTTCATACAAACAGTATTCTAAGTGCAGCCTGAGTACTCAGAAGACCGAAATCAGTCAAAGAGGCCATTCACATTTAGGGAGTGGTTGTTTTGAAATGCTATTAGACAGTGAGTGGTTGCCACCACCATCACCACTTCCTTTGTGTTTAATGCAAATATGACAATGAGGTGAGAGAGGTCGGTCGCAAGTCTTGGGATGTGCACAGTCCCTTGTTACTCACGATGGTCCAATTTTTCCAGCTTTACTGTATGAGTCTCCTGATTATATCAGTAGCAAACACAAAGACTGATCAATGAGGGGAACTGGTTTTGGAGCAATATCAGCTTCAAAGATACTGAAGATTGTCAGAGACAATAAACAACATTTATGATACTAGTAAGAAAAACTTGTTTTATTTATCGCATTTTGAGTTTATCTCATGATGAGTGTTACTGTGTGAAGTTTTAGGTTGGAGTACAGCTGGTGGATATTATGAGTTTTAAGTTATATTCTGGAGGTTCTTGTCAACAGCAAAGATTACAAACACTCACTGCAACTACACTACTTTTCAGTTCATGATGAGTCACTGTGGATGGAGATACTGAGATATTATACATTTGAGCTCAAATGATGCATGCTCATGTTTGCAAGTTTGTGCACAGGGGGGCTCACATGCCAGTGTGCTCACACTCTTGACTGCACACTCTGGTGGGTGGCAGACCTCACTTGAATTTGTATGCTACGAAAAAAGAAAATCACTTAACGTCACGCACATTAACTCATCTCCCCATCAGATGCCAGCCGCACATTGGGAGAGCCTGTAATTATGGAAATGGTTAAGCAATGAGTGGCATGAAGGAACATCAGCGGTGTTATAAGATACAGTATGAATGACAGAAAGAGACACAGAGAAAGACAGAGAGAAATGTCTTTTAGAAAGCCTTGGGCTCAGTTTGTTGCCCCACATTGGGATTAAAGCTCAAACCTAATACATGGCCTGCAGAGCCTTCTACCCCCACTGCCAGCCACCACCCAATCATTCCACTCCCATTTCCCTAATGCTGACAGTCAGGGGCTGTCTGCGCCTTGGAAGGCACACTATTACCGTCAGTTAGCAGGAAGTGCCATAGGCATATCTCTCACACAATTTGCTTTGTACTCTTTTATAATGGCATTGTTAAAGCACACATGCATTTCCCACACAAAAAAATGGTGTTTAAAAAAAAATGTCTTTATGGCTGTCACAAAAATGGTGTCGTCACTGCTGCGCTACACTAAAGGTCAGCCCTTGGAGATTAGCTTCTGCTCCTTTGTAAATTCTGCCAGCTGAACATGGATGTCAGGGCAGAAGCTGCTCTTTTCAAGCTGGAAACACGCCAACAAAGGAAAAACATGATGATATAATTGATTGTTCCCCGCTGTTATGGTAATTACGTATCGGCAAAGGAAGCAGTGATGTAATAAATATTGTGGGTGGCATAAATAGGCCACCCTGTCTTTTGGTGTTTGATGTAGAGGCACTGCTGTTCTATTCTCACCTCCACACCTCCTGTGAGCCACCACAATAGGAGCCACTTACTGTAATTATGTTGAAGCTGAAAATATACTAACAGAGGATACTTACAACAGCAAAGTATTTTGGTACAGTGTTTTCTGTGGCATCCCAACCTTAAGTTGTATATCCTTGATGGGATCCACACTGTAAACATAAGAGGGGAGTGACTCCTCCATCGTCCATCATCTGTGTGTATCACTAATCCAACTGCCTCACCACATTCTATCTTTGATGTGATCTTGGATAATCACAACTTGAAAATATAAAAAAATCATGTCCACAACTGTGTTCTCTAGCCATTTCATCACTGAGAGTTGGATGGCGATTAATCAGTGGCTGCGCCCTGCTGACAGACTTTGCAGGACATCAGCGGTTCTTTGACGGTCTTCAGAGGAAATGGGCAAGAACAAGAGGCTTTGAATGTGTGTCTCTATGATCAGCGTGCTCTCTGTATGATCAGTTTCATTCGCAGAGGAAGGACCATCAACTTGATAAGCAGCTTATCAGACAAACAGTTAGTTAAGTCCGATACAAGTCCAACGCACAGCAGCATCTTAGGGTAGCAAGTCAAGGCCAAGTCCAGCTGGGCTTGAGAGACTGCCAAACATTAAGTCCTCTGCGCAAATGTAGGATTATGCTGACAGAGCAAGCTACACAACCAACTCACCTTTTCCCTCAAACACACTTATACACATGTGTATTTACCCTTACACTCTTTATTTCTGCCTGTACTATTAAAATTTATCTTGAAGACATGTGACCCACAGTAAGCCGAGACTTCCTCCAGCTTCTCCTTCATTTCTGTAGTTCAGGATGCTGAAGTGACAACATCATTGTCAAGACTGTCACATCTCAAAAATACAGAGCTCTGCCCTTCTGGGGAATGTCTTTATTTTGGCATCCATACTGTTTGTGTCTCCTACACAGTAAAATGATCATTTTCCTGCTTAAAACAGTGCAGTTATTTCTTTCATGGCCTCTTGGGGTCAGAGAGATCTGTAAACACAACATCACCATCTTATAAAGGTGATGTGGACAACATATGTGCAAAAAATTGCCTATATGTCCAGCAGAGATGGAACAACATTAGTGCCCAGTCTAGTATTTACTCCTTTGTTCCACTATGTTCCACTATGCTCCATATTTTCTCCACTATAGTTGTTAACTTTCTCTGAATGTTGTTTGTCACCAGACAGGTAAACAAAGATTTCATTAGAGTTTTATTTGCTGAAAAAAGCTGCCTGTTACAACAGGTCTGATGCGGGCACTGAGACTGAACCAGAACAATGGCATTATGGGCTGTAAAATAGCTCTGCCCCTTACACCAGAGAGGTACATCATTTCTGTAATTTATTCATTCATCATTCTATCTTTTCTTTTTCATTTATGTCTCTTTCTCAACATGTGCATCACATGCTGTGTTTTTTCATTTACACAAGAGTTTCACCACTGATCTCTTTTATTCCAGCTCCCTATAATCCTGTGACTTTCACTGAACCCCACAACCTCTACTTGAATTTGATTTATGATACAAACTCCCTGCTCTGTCATGGGCTGTGGTCCTACAATATGTTGTCGTATCTTGTCACAAAGAGAGGCCAGACTGGAGGCACAGCACAGAATCAATGTTCAACATCATTCTTCTGCTGATATATTTTCCTCTGAGGAGCAAGGTTGCAGTTAGAAACAGTTTGTGCATGAGTGATTTTCCACTGCCTGTTGACTCACTTAATGCACCTAGTATAACAATGCCAGGGCAGGCTGAGAAGAACAACACGGCCATCCATTTTTCATGGAGATCCCTCCGAGAAGTTTGCCAGTCAATAAGCTTGACAGAGACTGATAGAAGTCATTGCGGCTCTCTCAAGGCTGGTCCTGTGCTTTGTGTGTGTGTGTGAGAGTGAATGGATATAAGCATGTCCTGCTCCTCCATCAATGTGGAACCTGGAGGCTTCATAATTGAAAGAGAGCAGAGTGGATGTACACTGACGTCACTCAGTAACCAGGTCCTCAACTTCACTGATGATGTTGTTCTTTATCTGCTGGATGTGTAAACAGACGTTTGTTTGCTAACATGTTTGCCCTACTACAAGTCACTGCTATGTGGTCCTAGCTTATTTTTCTACTGACTCCCAAGTGGAAAAAGAAATCATGGCTCCTCAGTCAAATCAGCCATATGCTGTCCAATAGGGGCGTTTTGAAACTAAAGTGTTCACATAAATATGTCAAAAGCTGTATTTTGACACCAGAACCAGGACATCCAAAAGGATCTTGGACTGCATAACCATGTACCAACCAAATATTGAAGGCGCTCGGTCTGACATACCTATTAAACCTACCCTTTCATGATTCAATGTATCAGTAGGAAGGCCTCCTCATTAAGAATAACTCAGACAAAATCCTCAAGAAATAAAGCCCACCTACCGTGCCTAACCCCCTCCCTACCCGAGCACCCAGCTGTTACCTGAGATACTGGCTTCTTTGAAATCTTCAAATGTTTGCTTAAGTTGTTTAAAACACTTTCTGGAGCTCCAGCAGTAGACATCTTTGGTGTGTACTGTCAGCATGGTTGCACATGTTGTTCTCATAATAGGGGGTAGCTCCATCAACCTGTTCATTTTTCCTCACACATCATTCATAACTTTTAATTTTAATTCATTAAAATTTCAATACATTTTCAGAAGGATGCTGAACTTACTCGGCCAATCTTGCTATATCAGTTTTGAACTTATTATAATCCTGCTGTTGGACGTCAGTTGGAATGCTCCTATCATTCATATAAACATTAATTGACTTTAATAAACTTTCTTTCTATGTTTGTTTAAGGTTTTTCCAACTTTGGCCCTACTACAGAGTTTGTTTTTCTGTTTTTTTAAAGAATTTTGGAAAAGATGGACACCATCTGCGATATGTAGAAAGCCTAATGAGGCATTGTGAGGCATTGTGGCATGTGTGATATTTGGCTAAACTTTACCACAAACTTGACTTGATGTATCAGTAATTGCTGGTCACTCTAAGGTCATAACATTTAAATAAATCTATTTTATTAACTTATCATAGCAATCATTCTGTGTAATTATAAGCCTGTGATTTCAAAGGTTATCCAAACTGTAAGTGCTGCTTCTAACTGCTGCTCACTGGCCATTGCAAGGTTAACTACATCCCGGCCTTGAGCCATACATTTTAAGCTATTGCAGCTAACTGTTATTGCCAGTAACAGTGTAATGCTTTGGCTCCACTCTGCTGTGTTGTTTTTTCCCTTCCCAGTTTGAGATGGCTTTCTGAGCGGCTGTTGACTATCACTGGCACCGCCGCCTCAAACTGAAGCTCGACACATTCCTTTTATGTGACTTTTAAGGGAAAAACGCTTGACATTCTCACTTGAGGAAGGCACTCAAATGTTCACTCACAACTCGCCCTCTTTGTGCTCCCATTCTCTCCCCTCTCCCTGCAAGATCAGCTGGAGACAAACGATGGTAAAAGTCCATTAGTGAGTTCTGCATCTTGGTAATTGCCTCTCATTAGCCTCGTCTCTGCACCAAGGTGCCACAACTCGTCATGAGATTCATCTGCAAACTCATATTTCAACAAGATGTACAGCGGGAAGGGCAGGAAGAGGAGGCGCAGTGGTGAGGGGGGGGCGGGGGGGGCAAGGTAGAGGATGTGAAAGAGGTGGTGAGAGGAGGAAATGGAGGGCATGGAGAGGGAGGTTGAGAGGAAGAGGAGGAAAGCAGAGTGGATGATACCGCGAATGTTGGGACGGAATAGTGAAAGAGAGGGAGGAGGAGGAGGAGGACAAGGGGTGAAGTGAGAGCGTGAGTCAGATTTCAGTACAGCTGAACAGATCCTGCAGGAACAATTCTGCTGTTTCATGTTCACAAGCAATTGTGAAACTATTAAGACGGTACAGTATTTAATGAAAGTGCTCCAGCGGCACAGCGAGAATCCAACTGCACTGTTTGAGAGCATGATGCGTATCTCTAATAAAACACCCATGCAGTGAGTGTATATTTACCAGTCTATCAAGATGAGGTTATTACTGGAATCACTTTTAAGAAATTTCTAAATGTCCCCTGCCATTATCCTCATAGCTGGCATCGCACTTCCTGACAGGGCCGGAACAAAAGGGACTAAAGTAAAGAGGCTGAGCTGCTGACCCCAGAGAGCCAGATGCTGACTCGCTGCCAAGGGA
The DNA here is from genome assembly GCA_023238725.1 of Scortum barcoo. Lineage (NCBI taxonomy): Eukaryota > Metazoa > Chordata > Actinopteri > Centrarchiformes > Terapontidae > Scortum > Scortum barcoo. The sequence continues at coordinate 22,492,906 of CM041536.1, read as the reverse complement.
ACCATGGGAAAACAGTGCATGAAAGGTTCGGCTTGAGTGAGCGTACGCACCGGAAATATTACCTCTCATTATTCTAGACTTTGATAGACATCGGAGGGTGGTGAGGGGACGAGAGGAGAGGACAGGATGTGGCTCTGAAGAAAAGAGGCTACAGCGTGAAAAAAAATGAGAGGGAAAAAAAGGTGACCAGACATTAGGACAAGATGGAAGGAAAGGGACAGAATATGGGAGAGGACAAAGAGAAGGAGAAAAGCGAGAGGGAAAGAGGTAAGACACGAAATCACATGCATATGAGGATATAAAACAGGATGGGTGAAGACAGTAATAGCCTCATTGGAATTCTGAAAGCAGAAGCGCTGGTCTAAAGAAAGATTTGAACTCACCTGCAGTCTGTAATTTCTCAGAGTAAACAGTTTTAAGAGAAAATTGTGACCATGCATACGTTTATTCTCGTAGGTACACACATGTTTCTGACTTTGTGTTCAGTAGTGAAGTGTACACAAATTCATTCATTGTTTACAATGCCTACAACTTAAACAAATGTTTATGTTTGCTAAAATGGGGGACAATGAGACAGGCTGCTGCATGAGGCAGAGGACTAGCTGAACATATCGGTATCTTCAGCTGTTGCACATTAATGTATAGATTTTTATGTATTTTATGTTTTCATGTGTCATTAGCTGCAAGTCAAATCTGCACTCTGTGAATGATTATATTTATATACTCAGTCTTTACTGACTTCATGACCTAATGACTTAGTGGTTTATTTATCTGTGTCACTGTGAAACTCATTCATTGTAATTAATGTTGTTATATGTTTACACAATGAGTAATTTGTTTTTAATTTTAAATATGTGTATGAGAAAAGGTCTAGTTTCTTTTTGAGGTTGAAGTTAGCAACCTATCTAAAAAAAACTTTTTGTATTGTTTGCTAACGATGTCAGTATGCCTCTACCTCCACACCTACTGCTCTGAATGCCATTTGCAAGAATTCGCCACGCACGAAAATCAAAACGATCTATCAGGACCAGCAGGAGTATCTGACTGCATGCCAATCAGTATTCTTGCACAGGCTCCACCATGGAAGCTCAGGATTTCAGTGAGTAGACAAACAACCACCAGTCAACCAACTTCCCTTCACTCCTTTATCAATACCAGCTTACACGACATAGACAAGTAAATGGAAGAAGAGCAGTGAAGAAAAGCCAGTAAAAAAGAAAGAATGACTCTGTGGGGAGGGGCTTTGGAGACTGGCTGGAGCACAACGGATTTGGAGGGGGGAGACCTGGAAGTTGTACTGGATCAAATCCTCAAGCTACAAAATTATAATACATTTTTGCAAAGACATGAGACTATATATCCCTATATATACACTATATATGTAGTTCCTGATTGATGTACTTACTTACGATACTTGTCACCTTACCCCACCTGTGACTTCAGTACACTGTTCTTTACTTTGTGACTTCTTATGCTTCTCTGTCACCAGTCTCATTGCCAAAGGGGGACACTGAGGCATCTTCCCCCCACACAAATTAATTTCCATTTACAATTTATTAACAACTGGTGCATGCACTGCAATGTATGAAAAGTTACTCTTTGTATCGAGGACGGTTTCCTCTGAACTGTGTTGATTGATGCCCCGAGCTGTATGGAGTTATTGACAACACACAGACATCATGGCCAGAGGCTGCGTTTCTTGAGGGATTTTAACAACATGGAGATGGAAAGTACTGCCTAGACATTATCAACACATCATCTGTCCTATGTGCAGTGAGATCACACTCGACCATGTTTGTAAACCTTTTCAGGACACATAAAAGGCCCTCACTCTGCAAATCAGACCATGATTCAAGTTCTTCTGCTGCCTTACGATAAGCACAAACTCAGACGTGACGTCCGACTAATCAGAACTGGCTTTACATTACCGCTTTAGCAGTACACAGCGGTGTGTGTTTCAGGTAAATAATATACACACAGAAATGGTCAACGGCTACATTGGCAAATATATCCATGATGTCAAGTCAAAGATTACTGTCCTGAATCAGAAACCCTGAGTTAACAGAGAAGTCTACAACTCAGATAATTTGGAGGAGTGAAGGAAATCCAGGTCTGCTCTGTGCGATCCTGAAGTGCATTGAGGGGTTAGTAAAAACATTCATGACCTCCTCCCTGACTCACCTGAACCACTTCATTTAGCTTACAGGCCCAGTTGGTCAACTGATGACACCATTACCCTAACCCTTCATACTGAATTTCATCACTTTATTACTTCTGCACACCTGTCTCAACAGTATTGTATTTCTATTTGTATATATTCATATAAAATGTTATATTTTGATATTTTATTTTAATATGCTAAATCAAATTTTATATACTACATTCTGCTCTCATATTTATATGACTTGTGTGATTTTCTAAACACTTTTTTTTTGAGCATTGTAGGAGGGAGTGTGATATTTAGGAATTTCATTGCCCACGACTGTTTGCATGTAATTGTTATGCGGTGAATTATTTGCCATCACCACATCTGGACCCATGAAATAAATACAGCTAACGCCAGATAGATACTCTCATTTCTACGCTGGAAGATGTAGACAGCATCGGGTGTGCTGGAGACTGCTAACAGCACTCAGCAGGGGTTGAAATACAGTAACATGTGAATAGTGTTGTGCAGTGAGAACAATTCCTGAGCTGAAGACGATTTGTAAATGTTGAATGTTGTAAAGTGATGATGATAGAAAGCTTAGATGCTAGTGGATGATAGGTGACTATTAATGCATTGTTAACATGAGGAGGGGCAAACATATTTGTAATTGTTTGAATTTTATACAGCATGACATTCTCCAGTCAGTAACACACCATGGTGGCTGACAGGACGTCTCCTAAAATCAATGTCCAAAACATTTTATATTGTCAAGATCACACAGGAGGCTCCTCATAATGAGAAGTGTGTATGTGTTTTGTTGAGGTACATCTACTGGTGTGTGCATGAATTGTGAATGAATACCTGATTTTGTCCACCAAAATCTTCATTTTTAGTTGAATAAACCTACTTTTTACCTTCCATTTTCATTTCACTTTCATTTTTTTCCCATCAACAATGTTCATTAATATACTGCTGTGACATTGGTTTAATTAGTTGTAATGACACATTCTACTTCATGGGAACAGAACACAAAGAGCTAATTGCCACAAATCAATCTGGCTGTTAAAAGCCAAAAAAACACTGATCATTTATTTAGCGTATTTCATCATTTTGATGTGAGGGAATAGACTACTGTTTGGTCAGTGGACACTCCAGATGGAATCATCCATCCATTTTCATCCGCTTGATCCGGGACCGGGTCACGGAGGCAGCAGTCTGAGCAGAGATGCCCAGACTTCCCTCACCCCAGACACTTCCTCCAGCTCTTCCGGGGGGACCCCGAGGCGTTCCCAGGCCAGCTGAGAGACATAGTCTCTCCAGCGCCTCCTCCAGGTGGGACATGCCTGGAACACCTCCCTAGGGAGGCGTCCAGGGGGCATCCGAAACATATGCCCAAGCCACCTCAGCTGACTCCTCTCGATGTGAAGGAGCAGCGGCTCTACTCCTCGAGCTCCCGCTGAGTGACCGAGCTTCTCACCCTATCTCTAAGGGAGTGCCCAGCCACCCTGTGGAGGAAACTCATTTCGGCCGCCACTTGTATCCACGATCTTGTCCTTTCGGTCATTACCCAAAGTTCATGACCATAGGTGAGGGTGGGAGCGTAGATTGACCGGTAAATCGAGAGCTTTGCCTTTTGACTCAGCTCCTTCTTCACCACGACGATGGTCCGGTACACCACCGCATAACTGCGGACGCTGCACCAATCCACCTGTCAATCTCATGCTCCATCTTTCCCTCACTCGTGAACAAGACCCCGAGATACTTGAACTCCTCCACTTGAGGCAGCACGACCTTCTCCACCCACCCAGAGAGGGCATGCCACCCTTTTCCGGTCGAGAACCATGGCCTTGGATTTGGTGTGCGGATTTCTCATCCCAGCCGCTTCACACTAGGCTGCAAACCACTCCAGTACATGCTGAAGGTCCTGGCTTGATGAAGCCAACAGGACAACATCATCTGCAAAAAGCAAGCAGAGATGAAATCCTGTGGTTCCCAAACCTGGACTTCCCTCCAGCCCCTGGCTACGACTAGAAATCCTGTCCATAAAGATTATGAACAGAACTGGTGACAAACAGGGCAGCCCTGCCAGAGTCCAACATGCACTGGGAACAGGTCTGACTTACTGCGTGCATGACAGAGACCAAACAGCCCTTAGCAAAGGCCCCCGGACCCCATACTCGCGGACCACTCCCCACAAAATACCACGAGGGACACGGTCGAATGCCTTCTCCAGATCCACAAAGCACATGTGGACTAGTTGGGCAAACTCCCATAAACCCTCAAGCAGATCCAACTCACCACCAGGTGGTGATCAGTTGACAGCTCAAGCCCCTCTCTTTACCCAAGTGTCCAAGACATTCGGCCGGAGATCAGATGAAATGAGAACAAAGTCGATCATTGACTTCCAGCCTAGGGTGTCCTGGTGCCATGTGCACTGATGGACACCCTTATGCTCGAACACATGGTGTTCGTATATGGACAAACTGTGACTTGCACAGAAGTCCAATAACAGAACCCCGCTGACGGGTTCAGATCGGGGAGGCCGTTCCTCCCGATCACGCCCCTCCAGGTATCACTGTTGTTGCCCACGTGAGCGTTGAAGTCCCCCAGTAAGAACAATGGAGTCCCCAGTCGGAGCACTATCAAGTACCCCTCCCATGGACTCCAAGAAGGCCGGGTACTCTGTACTGCTGTTCGGCCCTGTAGGCACAAACAACAGCAAGAGACCTATCCACAACCCGAAGGTGCAGGGAAGCGACCCTCTCGTTCACCGGGGTGAACTCCAACACATGGCGGCTGAGCTGGGGAGCTATAAGCAAGCCCACACCAGCTTGCCGCCGCTCACCCTGGGCAACTCCAGAGTAGTGGAGGGTCCAGCCCCTCTCAAGGAGCTGGGTTCCAGAGCCCAAGCTATGCATGGAGGTATCTCTAGCCGTGGTACCTCTCAACCTCCTGCACAAGCTGCTCCACTGCGAGCCCCAGCGCCGGGCCTGGCTCCAAGGTGGGGCCCCGGTAACGCCAATCCGGGCGTAACGTAACGGTCCTTGTTGGTCTACTGTTCATGATGGGCTTGTGAACTGCTCTTAGTCTGGCCCTGTTCACCTAGGACCTGTTTGCCATGGGAGACCCTACCAGGGGCGTAATGCCCCCTGACAACATAGCTCCTAGGATCATTCGGGCACACAAACCCCTTGACCACAGTAAGGTGGCAGTAAGGAGGGGCAGATGGAATCAGTGATACAAAATTATAAACATTATTAAAACCCTTCGGGAGGCCGACGGCGGTGGTGAAGGCGAAGACAAAGGCCGGAACCTTCCGGCTGGCCAACGGCGGAGGTGGAACCCTTCGGGAGGCTGACGGCGGAGACAGAACCCTTCGGGAGGCCGGACGGCGGTGAAGGTGAAGACGAAGGCCGGAACCCTTCGGGAGGCCGACGGTGGAGGCAAAGGCGTAGACCCTCCAGAGGCCGGACGGCAGTGACGAAGATGAAGCCCAGAACCTTCTGTTGGCCGGACGGTGGAGGCGAAGCCAAAGGCGGGAACCTTCGGGAGACCGGACGGCGGAGGCAAAGGCGTGAGACCCTCCGGAGGCCGACGGCGGAGGCTGAACCCCTTCGGGCGGCCGACGGCGACGGCGAAAACTCCTCGGGCGGCAGCAACGGCGAATCAGTTCAGGAGAGGTGTCAAGGAGAAGGCCGGACGGAAAGGGCTCCGTCTCGGGGGCACTGGGAGGCTCAAGCTCAGTCTCAGTCTCGGGGGCACTGGGAGGCTCAGCTCTCAGCTCAGTCTCGGGGGCACTGGGAGGCTCGAGTCTCTGGGGCACTGGGAGGCTCACTGGGAGGCTCTGGGACGCTCAAGCTCTGGGGCACTGGGAGGCTCACTGGGAAGCTCAAGCTCTGGGGCACTGGGAGGCTCACTGGGAGGCTCACTGGGAAGCTCATTCTCTGGGGCACTGGGACGCTCAAGCTCAAGTCTCTGGGGCACTGGGACGCTCAAGCTCAGGGGCTGCCGGCTGCGGCCTCGGCGGCTGGAGGCCCAGAAGCTGGGCCACAGGCTGAAGGCCAGGATGGGCGGCAGGCCGGACTGCAGACTGCGGACTTGACGGCTGGGCTGCAGGCGGGCGGAAGCTGGGAAGCTGGGCCGCCGGCTGAGGGCTCGGAGGCTGAAGGCTCTGGAGGCTGGTCCGCAGGCTGAAGGCTCGGAAGCTGAAGGCTCTGGAAGCTGGAAGCTGGGCCGTGAGGCTGAAGGCTCAGAGACTGAGGTGCAGGTTGGAGACTGGCTAGCACGAGTGCAGGCTTGGATGTAAAGCTTGGGTGCCGGCTTGGAAGCTCGATGGCCTGGGTGCAGGCTGGGCGTGCAGGCTGGAAACCCGCTGGCTTGGAGGCAGGCTGGGAGTGCAGGCTGGAAACCGGCTGGCTGGTAGCCAAGCAGTAAGGGCTGGTGGCTGACTGGCTGGGGTGCAGGCTGGGTCGCAGACTGTAGGCTAGCAGGCCGAGGCTGGGTCGCAGACTGTAGGCTAGCAGGCCGAGGCTGTGGCTGCGGGCTAGCAGGCCAAGGCTGCGAGGCTGGCAGGCCAAGGCAAGGCTGCGGCTGGAGCTGACACTGCAGCTGCTGCGGCTGGAGCTGTAGACTCGGAAGCTGAAGGCTCCAAGGCTGAAAGCTTGGAGTCTGCGGTGCAGGCTGGAGGCTAGCAGGCCGAGGCTGTGGCGGTGGCTTGACCGGCTGAAGTTGGGGCTTTGGCTTGACCGGCTGGTAGCCAAACTGCAACGGCTGAGGCTGAGGCTGGTGACGGACTGGCCGAGGTTCGGGCAGGAGAGATCGCGGGAGGTGAGCCAGTGGGAGCTTCACTGGCAATGTGCTTAGCGCCGTCCGTAGCTCCTCGTACAACCCAGGCAACCTCTGGAGCAGCCAAGGATCATTAGCCAACCCGTTGCTGGCCAGCTCCACTGCCTGCCTTTTTTGCTGGCGATTGCATCCTGGGTACGCACTCACAAGGCCGGTGATCATCCGGAAAGTACCCCTTCCATGCTCCTGGGTACCGACCGTGTCCGCTGGGTCCATGTTTAGGCCAGATCGTTCTGTTAGGTTCTGTTGTGTCTTTAGAACCAGGCAGGAACAGGAGGACCCATATGCAGGACACGACTCGTGGCTCGAATGGTTTTAATGGTTTTAATAATAACAAAAAGGGCACCACAAAATCATAGATCCAAAAAACCAGAACTTGATCTGTGGCTCAAAACACAAAGTCCAATCCAAAAAATCACCTGAACATAAAACTCACTCATGGGTGGTGAGATCCAGAAAAACATGAAACGTGGAACATGAGGTGCAGAACGTGAGACCACAAAAAACTCTTGACATTGACGCAACGATCTGGCAACAAGACAAGGGAAGACAAGGACTATATAAGCACATGGGGTAATAGGAAACAGGTGAGCACAATCAGGGCATTGGGGCAGACAACAGACAGGTGGGAAACACACAATGGCAGGAAGTGAGGGAACCTGAAACATGAGGGAGAGGTGATTTCAAAATAAAACACACGCCAGAACAAGGAACCAGAAACACGACAGACATGGAATTTAACATGACAGACATGAAAACCTGACATGACAAAACATAACATGAAAAAACACAAGGAACACAAGACACCAGAAAACACAACAGGACACTGAGTGCACATAACATGACCTCTACCTTTTAAGTATTGATTAAATTAAATTATTACTATATTGATTATTTTAATTATTTCATATTGTTATGTTTGATTTATTTGACCTTTTCTCATATGTAGCTCCTTTTTGGTAATGTATTTTTAAACTGTAACTGTTTCAGTGTCTGTCAACTATTTTTATTATCTTGTTTTTCTTATTGTCTTCAGAAGCTTCAGTGGCTGTTTAAATCACATGCTTCTGGTAAGTTATGATTGATTCACTACGTCTTTTTCCTTTGCACTTTGTTGCATCCGTCTTTTTATCCATACACTCCTTTTTATCCATAAACTTTCCCACCTCAGTCAATATAATATATAATATGCTATGCTATATAAAAGCATAAAAGCTATTTTACAGTATTTCAAGATGCAGATATCAGTGTCATTCTACCAGTAATGCTGCCATACAGTATCAGAAAATATATAATTAATGTATAAGTGGGTTGACAATGGAAAAATTATATACTTTTTGGCTAAGTTCAGTTGACTTGTTCCTCTTAATTCAAACCTGCCAGCTGGATGTTAAATACAGTGAGAAGCTGAGTAAGCCTCCACACATCATACAACTGGACCGACGATAACCTTAATGGTTTTTTAACACTCATCAGTGTAAGGCTCTGTGTGCAAATGCAAATTCATATCACCTGCTGTTTTATGCACAGTATGTGGATAAAGATTTTAATTAAGAAAGACTTTGAGCTTTTATTTATGTGTGATTTATGGTCATGGCCAATATAATATGTAGATATATGATATATGAGATAATAGGTTTATGTAATATGTATACATTACATATACAATGTGAAATGTGTATGGAGATGTATCACACATGAGATACTAGGTTAATGTATATGGACACATTACATGTGAATGTATGCAATGTCACATGTATACGTGGATGTATAGCATATAATATGTTAATGTAATATGTATACATATGGTTGTATGATGGGATTTCTTTTTTAATTCAGTGGTAATATACATGGCAGCTTATCTTAAAATTAAATTAGTCATATAGTCACTGACCAAACAAATTGTACTTGTGGCAATATACTATGACACGAATGCATTATTACCATAGAGCCATCTTAATGAAAAATCCAGCAATCAATATGTGTGTTCGCTGCTTGACTGCTGTGTGCACATTTTGAAAATTACCCTATGTCCTTTGCTTAAAGCAAAGGAGTTGCCCAATAGGTCTATTTTTAATAATGCCTTTAACATCATGTACCACAGGCAGTTATTTGAAACTACGTCTACAGGATGACGAGCCCATGGGCTACAAAGCGTAGGCTTTATGCACAAAATGACATAATGATCGTGCATTCATCAAATTACTGTGGAGCATACAGCACCCACACAGATAAACATTCATCAATTGAGTCTAATGAAAGTCTTATTTAATTAAAGAATTTGAACTGAACAAAACAAATTGCTTTGTAATGGTGGCATCTTTGATTATTGATAATATGACCAGTGAGTATGTGATCTGAAAAACGCATTTAGAATTCAGACAGTAGTGTGAGACATTACATAAGAAACTCTGATTACAAAAGACTAAATTAAAGACGACACTTGAAGTTTTCAGGTGGGCCCATTATCATTTTGGTGAAAATACACAATTGTATAATTTGACCTGATCCCATAATATTCTGTCTATTTAAATATAAAAATCCTTTGCACAGTGATTGAAAGTTTACATATACAGCAAAGAATTGGCTGTAACTGTAAAAGCTGGACTTATTCTTAATGGCAGCTCCTGTGCTGTTGAATTTTTTCTATACTCTATTCTACACTATAATTTGGCTTTATTAATGTAATGTGTATTGTGTATGAGTGTGTGAATAATTTAATGACCTTAATAAAAAAAAAAAAAATAAAAATTATGACGAATAAAAATGGAAAATAAAAATTATGAAAACACTTTTTATTGGACTACAGTTATTGCAGATGACTGATGGTATCAAGGGTACATGCATCATTGTGCATCCACGTTATGACAGGAAAGAGATGATCTTTTGAGGTGGAAATTCATTCAAGAGAGCATCCTCTGCCCCTGGAATCAGTTTTTATAGACAATATTTATAGAATTAATTATGACAACAGACAGTACCCTGCAATACACACAAATAATACCAGCATAGTACAGTAGCACAATAATAGCACAGTATTTCCAATGTATTCACCTTGAAAAAGGAGTAAACCGCTTTATGTTACTCAGTGTGCATGTTATTCAAAAACATAAATATAAAACGGCCATGTGATTTGTGTGTGATGACTAACTCACAACATTATTCCATATTGTAGGTTGTCCACTAAATCTCCAAAAAGTTGGTTTTTAAGTGAAAGAGTTTGTTCTCCTTAAATAATGATATAGTGATATGATCGGACGCGTTATGTACTAAATAATTATACTGTATACTGTAGGCTGTAATTTAAAGCTTTACCAACCCATCTGCTGCTTTTTAGGATGAGACAAGTGTTATTGTTTGGGGGACTTGCGTCTTGTGATGAGCTTCGTTGAGATAAAGAGATGAGCCAATCGTTGCAGAGTTTAACACAGCCAAAGTTTATTCACAGCAAAATGATGTTCATAGTCCGGAGACCAGTGGACATCAATGATGCACTCCAGCCCGAAGACCTGGTGAACATCCATGATGCACCCCAGTCCAAAGACTGGTGAACATCCATGATGCACCCCAGTCCGAAGACTGGCGAACATATATTGGACTGAACATCCTTGTCTTATATACCTTTGCCTTGTGCTTACAATACACAAAGTATTTCAGTCTCCCTGCTTCTATGACCATCTTAAGGTTTCAGCTGTGAAGCATATATCTTTCCCATGTCAGGGAAGGTATACCTGAGCCTTGTGCTCGACTTTATCCTCGCAACACATGGTCTGTGACCTTCGTACTTTTCACAGTTACAACAAGCATGGTCATTAGCTGTTTTTGAAGCTTGTTGACACAATTTTCCTCATACTAATAATGTATTTATCATGCTGTGGAGCTATGGGGGAGTCACTGAACAGTTTGATGGGTATGAAAATGATGTGAAACACCAAATGAACACCTATGAGAGATTTTGGACTGACAAAACACGTGACCACCATCATCAAAACATCAAATAAAGAAACATCTATTGGAAGAAAAGTGCTCTTTCGTTCCAGAGACCTGTAGAATCTGCAGTATGTTAAGCTACATTTAAGGTTTTATTAAATAAATATGCTTTATGAACATGTTTTTTGTGGCAATATGAAACAGAAATATAGAAATATTGAGAGGTATCATCTTCTTTTTGTGCTATTTTTTCCAGCAATGCTAAGCTCTTCAACTTGCTCTCCACATATTTTTGCTGCATGTCTCGAGCACTTTCCATCTGTCCTTTGTTCTTGGTATCATTTAGCTTTCATGTGTTTTGCTTCTTATCCATTACCCAGCTGAGTAGGGCAAGGGAATTTTGATGAACCTTTTTTTTTCTTTGACCAAAGCCATCTTGAGGCTTTCATTTTTCAAATCCAAATGCAAGAGCAATGTTCCACAGGGAGGGCTCATAGACACAAAACACTCAGGTCTGCAAATTCATTTGTTCCAAGATTTATATAAAGCAAAAATTAGAAACAAATAATTCCTTTTACCTGGAAACATCGTGTCTGGCACTACAGTTGTAGAGAATGAATGGTACTCATGTAAGTGCCACGCTTAGTTTAAACCTTTGATCATCCACGAAGATCAAAGCCCATTTAAAGGAATCAGAATCAGGAAGAGCTATTTATCTACTATAATCATTTAGATAAAATATTAGAAAATATCTCTACAGATAAAAGGGGAAGGGAGACACATTATGGCATTACATTAAACATTAAATACTGTCATTTGTGGTGACATCTCACTCTGGGAAGAAGTCATAAATGTATTCAAGTGCTTACTCTGCTCTCAACTCTATGTCAGGGCTTGAATTATTATGTTTTACAAATTAGTACTGCTTTCAGTATTTCACTTATTTTCTTGCAGCAAGAAAGTTAAAACATATATTTGTCAACGATGAACTGTTTTCAATATGATGAGGAATAAAGGAAGGCTGGACAACTCTTAGAAGACGGTTATTTTCTCTTTTTTTTTAATTATTATTTTGTTATTTTATCTAAAACAAGTCATGTATACCTTGCATTGCTACCAACCACTTTTTAGTGTGTGTGCCTTATATTGTTGAATTGGCTGCAACTGGTTTCCATTCAGATTCAGATTCAGATTTCCTTTATTAGTCCCACAGTGTAACAGCAGCGAGACACACAGTGGAAAATAAAGAGGAGGAAATGCAAGACAAGAATAAAGTAAAAAATGAAGATTTTTGCTGAACTAAAATCAGCTTGGAGACTTTGCAGTGGTCGTTTCAGTCAACATCTTGTCCGACTTTTTTTTTTCTTTTTTCTTTTTTGGCAAACTAACATCATTGTTTCATGTTCATGAAGTGCAGACATTTCAATCAATATGCAATTAAAACTGGATTACTGCTCATTATTAGTTGGGATGTGCTGTCTGCAACATTCCCAAGGGTCATAAGACAAAACTGAGGTGAGGACTCTTCCAAGACCAAAAGTGAAATTAACAAAATAAAATTTCAAAACAACATGAAGCTTGAAACCTCTCCAGGCTTTATTTAGAGTACTTACAGACCTCTGAAGTAGCTTACATTTTTTTAGAGGTCTGCTTTTGTGTTCATTGAATGGCTAGTTCTCCAGTTTTGAAAACAACAGAAGAAATAAGTGCAGGGGTGGGACAAAGGATGGGGACAATCATTTCCCTGTGCCCTTGCCAGAAAATGGCAACAAAAAAATTGCCACAAAAATTGAGTGGAAGAAGTTGTACAGGTTATTTCTGTAACAGAAGAAAACAGCACTTAAATTGGCATCAATCTTTTACCCTTTTCTTGAAGAACAACTCCCAGCCACCAGTTTGAAACCTGGTTGTAGCGCAAAGCAACTTTCTTTAGTCTTCTTCAGGAAGTACATGCAATAAAGATAATTTCATCATCATTAGACCTGGAGAGTTTGTCTGTGATGTGCAGGAATTTAAAGTTGCACACAACCTCTGCTGCTTTTCCACAGATCTTAAGAGGGGACATGGGTTACTTGGTTTACTTCTGAAGTCGCTTTCTTTGGCAGACATAGAGAAAAACTGGTGTCATTGCAACTGTGTGGAAGTAAATTATACCGTACAGTAACTGGGGGCTTTTTTGGCATAAAGGTGATTTTGATAGTTTGGGAGCATGTAGAGACATCAGCCTTGGCCAGTGCAGATTTCCATAATGTCCCCATCTCCCGCAGCAGACCCCTCAGCTGTGCGGTCAGGGAGTGCACACATTTTGTGTGGTGCTGTCCGAAGTGGTCACATTACAAAGGTTCACCCTCTGCAGAGTTGTTGTTTTTTTTTTTCTCACCTTGCCTGCAGTTATAAACAGCCCTTATTTACCTGGAGGTGAGGTTGTCACACTTTGCATGTTGTCAGATGATTCAACCTAGAGGAAAATTCTTCATCCCTGTAGTCAGCCAGGCTTTGAATGCTCCGCCACGTGTATCTTCTCTCGTGAAGATTGTCTTGATTTTGATTAATAGAGAGGCCTTTAGTTCTCTTGCTGCAGCTGGAAAGGTTGTGCCTATCCCAGGATTTGAGCAGGGAACAGACTTTTGGCATCCAGCCAGGGCCTTTGGTTGGGTGGTCTTTTTTGTGATCACAACATCATGCACATACTTGCAGATGTAGTCAGTGGCAGATGATGCATATTCCTCTAGGGCTGTGCAACCCGTACATCTGCAGCCTCCTTGAACATGTTCCAATGAATCAAAGCAATCTTGGAGCACTGAAACTGCAGCCTTTAGCCAAACTCTGATGCGTTTGGTGACCGATTTTTACTGTTTTAGCTGTTTTAAGGATGACATGCATATATTAGGTGAAAGACCTAGATCAGATAGATGATAAGAGGAAACTAAACTTTCTTATGCTTGTTTTGTAGAGTACTTATCATTAGCATTTGGAAGGAAATATTCCTCTCCACTGTAAATATCAACTTATACAGACTCCTATAAGAAATGTGGGACTGTGTAAAGTTTTTGGAGTAAATATCCGACTGATATTTACTCCAAAATGTATAATATTAGTCTGCAAAATTCATCATCAAAAACAAGAAATTTGGACCTAGAACCTTGATACAACTTAGTAGTGAGTACAGTTCACTATCCTTTCTTCAGTTCAGAGGTAAATTTGAGAAACTCATGTATTTATCACCATGGAGATGTCACTTCACCTGATGAGACAGGAGGGTCATCTGCTTTGACTATGCCTCTCTAATGGAGGCCCTCTGCGCCTCTGAGCATGTTGTGGTTCTACTGAAAGAGCATTTTGCAGAGACCTCATCCTGGTTATTTGTGATGTCTAAGTCAAGGTTAGAGTCAATAGATTAGTCATGCTGGCATAATTCAGTCAATCCATCCAAAAGTTGTCAAGACATGCCATTCAAATGCAATTTTCACATCAATTCATAGCTAGTTACACATTTCAGTCCATGGAGGATATATGGATCGACCAACTGGTCCAATGGACCAACAGACCGATGTTGTTATCCAAAGAGCGTGGCTTGATAAAGAGAGCGTAATTGTTGTGAAGCACAGAAAAAGGTGTCAAATATATCATATGCAGTAAGAATTAAGAATTTAAAAGGTATGTAAACATACTGGGTGAGAAGAAAAATAAGGAGCAATGGAAATATGTTTTAAATACTGTGAATTTACATTTGTGTGTGTACTGTAGTCAGATGTTCACACACTGGGCATCTTTTTAGAAAATACAAGCTTGATTCAGTGTAATCTTAATTAAGCCTGAATTGACACACAGATTAATGAAAGCAATTTGACACTGACTATGGACACAAAATGTATAATTTCCACCATTGTGTTTAGCACAATGGCCAATCAATGAACACAGGGAAATAAGGGAAAAACACTAATTAGAGAATGTTTTACATCCACAGAGCCAGCCTGTTGTTTAGAGAAGGTATGCTCTGTGGAGGCAGGCTGCTGTGAATGGAAATGCACTGTGTGTCCATTGTTTCTCCTCTGCAGTGGCCCTGCACCCCAGAGGGATGATAAGATAGCTAATTGAAAAATGTTTTTGGTTTGTACCATTCTTGTGCATTCCTAATGGTATTTATTGCATAGTTCTGATTACTTCAGCAGGTTAGCTTGAAATGGAACTGTTGAGCACTTTAAATCTGGCGTGTATTTGTCCCTCTGTGCAGTTGTTTGCAATGGGTATTGTGTGTCTGTGTGAATATGTCATTGTGCTGATAATGTAAGCGACGGTGTGTGTTGCCTTTTCGTTTAAGTGGCTTTTCTCATTTTCTCTCTCTCTCGCCAACACTCACAGAGTACAAGCAGGCACACACACAGTTGGCAATGTAGATGGAGAAGACAGTATACACTTATGTACATCCACAGTTTTGCACTGCTGTATGTTAGACCTGCATTCATTCCATAAACCATAATCCTACCCTTATCCCTCTTTTTAGATTTAAATATAAATCCTAATCCTAAACTAAACTATAGTAGAAGAACACAAATTAATGGGGTATACTACATTCATGGTTTAACACAAAAAGATGACTACAAAATTGTTATGTAAATGGTATAAACGAGAGGAGAAGGAATTCACTGGTGGTAGGCCTGGTTCTCTATTAGAGCATAATGAATGATCTTGTGTAATAGGCATTCAGATTGCCTGGGTTTACTCAGGAAACACTTGTTTTGAGGATATTAATCTGTTAAAAAAACAGTATGCACATTAAACATGTTTTTATGTGCATACTGTCTTTTTTAACAGATTAATATGTGTATCATTATTTTATTCAGTGGTATCAAATAGTTTGTGGCTGACTTTATTGCATTTATCCTGTCCTTTAATTTTGTAGCTACTCAGTAAAGTTTCAAGGACACTGAGCACGTAGCACTGTCTGAATCCAGTGTTTGTTTTATTGTCACTCGGTACTGTGGAGCTGCCATAGCTGACCTAATGATTATTCTAACTATAACTATAAATTCTAACCATGAGACTAACAACGAGTCCCCGCCTGAAAAACAGCCCAGTGAAAAAGAGGGGCTTTTGTGGGGATTTGCAAAACGACCTCACTGCGGATGATTCTCCTCGCCTTTTTATTTCGTGGGAGACATGAGATGCTTATAAGTATAGAAATACATACGCACGCGCACACACACACACACACACACACACACACACACAAACAGAGGCTCCTCTAGCTTATAGCCACGGTCCATTTGGCTGCCAGAGAGGCCTGCACTTGTGGAATTGCTGTGGGAGTGCGGAGCTGTTGGCTGTTGCCTGCCTGCCATTAAAACATGCCAGATTAACGCACTGCTAGACAGCTCCATGGACACCTCCTGCTGGGCTGCATGGAAGTCACAGTCCATATGGCCCCCTACTTCTTCTCTCTCTCTCACATAGTCACACACCCCCACAAACACATACTCACAGCTATCCTCTATTCTTTGTGTGATTTTCTCCTCGCCTGTCTCCTGTAATTCCCCCTGCGTTTTTGTTTGTCAGCTACAAGAAGCCTTTCACCAATTCTGTGTACCTGAAGCTAAAGCCCGTCTGTTCCTCCACAACCATTCGCACACCGATGGGAGGCATACTGTAGATTTAATTGGATTCTGTGAATTTATTATGGTGATTACTGAACACAGTGGGCCCCAGAATTTAATTCCCCGTCGCATTGTGCAGTGGTTAAATTGGTGCCCATTTGGACAATGTGAAAGGTGGTGCAATTGGTACGAGACGAGCCACAAGAACAGAGGCAGTTGAGGAAAATGGGGGCTGGAAGTCGTCCCAGGATTTCTCGTGCCACCATGTCATCATGTGTGACAGTGGGAGGCAACATATGGTGGTATTTAGCGTTTCATTCAGGTCCAAGTTCAGCACATGCCCCCCCAGCCACGAGCGCAACCGAACCCCCCTGTCTTCCCTCTCTCTCTCTCTCTTCACTGACTCCATTGCATCCATTAGAGACGCTGTGAATGTGCATGGATATCAGTGAGTGAGTGCAGAGTGCTGAGACCGAAGGTAGACGAGGCCATTCAGGGACAGTGATGTGCAGTGAATACTTATCCAATCATCCTGCCTCCTGGATTTCAAAGTGGGCAGAGTGCTGAGCTGCTTTCAATATTCCCCTGCCTTCTAAAAGAAAGAAACCACAGAGAAGCCCCAGCTTTTTTTTCTTAATAGGCCGTGATAGAGATGAAAACAAACATAGCAAGAGAGTTGCAAACAGAGCTGAAAGATCAATCAATATTTTTGGCGGATCCAGCGTGAGCAGCATGCCCAGAACCAATCAACTGAGTCTGATCATATACTGTTTTTATTTCTTGACACCAGGAGTAAAGGCTTTTTACATACTTGTTCTTTTGATTGAGTGTCTTTGTGTCATCATCCATGTGCTCTAATGCTTTGTGTATGTTTCTTGGCATTGTGGAAAAACTAGAAAAGACAAGTGAAATTAATACTATGAAAATCTGCCCCGACAACAGATGCCCTAAAGGAGGGTGTTAAAGGCAAAGGAGGGAATTTAATTCAAGGTGACAGTCATAGCATATTGGCCTTGGGGCAGCCATTGTTTCTGCTGTGTTTCAGCTCCATGCCCGGGATGAGAACAAGCTAACAGCTCAAATGCAGCTAAAGTTTGTGTAATGCTTATGAAGACAAAAAGCTGCATTTAAGTCAAGGCCCCACAAGTCAAAAAGCTTTGTCAATATGTATTTTGTAACCATGATGAAGACCAGTGTTGTTGGGTGCGGTCAGATGTGCAACAGGCTTTAAACCCACAACAAGAGAGGGCAGTAAAACATTGCTTTTCAGCTTGATATTAAGATGACATTTAAGAAGTATCAGATGTATCTAGCAAAAACATAAAAACAACAACAACAAAAAAATCAGTGTATCTTGCATTTCTGTCCACTATTTCACGCCCACTCATTTTTTAAATCACAAACAAGAAGGACAAAGGGCAGATAACATGATGCCAAGGTGTTTTGAATCAGCTACAATGGCGCTTGACAGCACAATCCCACTAATGACTGTGCAGGGCACCTGCAATATCAAGCTGTTAAACATTAATGATTATTTCAGTGTTATAAAAGAGCAGAGGCTTCTTCCTACACTATGTATCAGCAATCACACAGGGTGAAATCAATCACAGATTACACATAGCATTTTCTACAACAATAGCATCACAATGCATTGATGCCAGCCACAACGTTTAGACCTGTTCTCTTGAGGTTATTCGTTGTCAAGGATACATAGGATGTCATCAGCTCACCTGGAAAAAGATGAGACATTCTAAAGAAACTGTACATAGAAAATGTAATTAATTTAATTTCACTTCAGCATGAAACAGCATATGTTAACCACATTTACAGTAATAGCTTAGCTGGTAGCAAATGACTTTAAATGACACAAATTAACTAGGGATTTAATTACTGCAGAATTATCACCATGTTATGATTGGAATACTTAACCAGTGTTTTCTTCTGCTGAATATCTACCATTCCTCGTATTCGTGACAATCTCTCCCGCACTCTTATTTTCTTGCTCATCTGGCCATCCACTCTCCCCCTTCATTCTCGGAGCCGTCTGCACTGTTATTTGCAGAAATCCCATTGATCTGTTCTCACTCTCTCCTTCAGCATCCCGCATTCTGTAACTGATATGTCCTAAAAGACGGCTGGTGGCCCTTTAATCCACAGTTCTTGGCAGGTCATGTAGATGGCGTGCTCTGCCAGCGGCCTTGGAACAGAATTTCACTTCCTGATGAAGGACGTTTGAATTGGCAGTAACTTAATATTAGACCACTTGGAGGCAGCAGAAACAAGCTGTGAGCACACCACTGACATACTATCATTCTTTTTAATTCATGTTGCAAACATACATGGAGCAACATTTCATCGTCATCATCAGCATCATTTTATGCCACCTGGGAATGAAAGTCCAGTTAGCTCTGTTTTGGTCTCCACCGACCCCTGAGGGAAATATCTGGGTCTTTAGCTGTTAAAGGCATCACTATGTTCACCAGTGAATTACCAAATTTGTCTGTAAGCTCTTTGGTGCTGGGCAGGGAGTGAAAACAGCTGTCTGCAAAGCCAAAAACAGCTGTATGAGAGCAGGGGAGAGTGAACCAAAAACAGTAAAGATTATGGTCCTTTAACCACAACAGTGAGTATGAGGTGGGGGGAGCTGGAGAGTTGGGTGATACTTTTCTGTGGTATTGTTAGTGCGAGGGACCTATTTCACACTATACATGATCATTTGATCCAGTGTTGCTTTCAAAATATTGATCATAGCTGCTTTGAAGTGTATCATAATCTGCTGTCACTGAGGAGTTTCAAATGTCTTTGTGAAGATGTCTTTTTTTTATGTTTTTTCCTCATTTGATGCAGAATGTCAGGGTGTATGTGAAAAATTGTTTTATCCTGTTTCTCTCTAATAGCACTTTTTAACAAGTGAAACCTTTACTAATACTGCTGAAGCACAGGCGATTCCTTGGAAGCTGTGAGCGTGGTCTGGGGCTGGCTACAGTAGATTAAGCAATCCAGTGTGTGGCTCTCTGCTGAGCTCAGTCTGAGTCTCAGCTTTGTAATCCTTGCACTTTAGATAGCAAGGAGAATTGAGATCTGTTTTGGAAATTTCAGTTTTTATTTGAGAAAAAGCTGGGGCTTGTTGCTGGTCAGCCTAGAGAACTGTCATGTAGTATCTGATACTAATATGTAAATAATTGTTTAAAAAACAACTTGTGTTCAGGATTTTTCCATGAACGTAATTGTATATATATGCATTTAGCATGCTTTCAAGAGGAATATATTTCACTGCTAATTTCAACCGCTAATGTGGTTTTGAGTGCTCTAATTGTTGCTAAAGGGATGAAAGCAAGAGACACTGATGACTGCCTATTTCGAGTACATTTCCCTCTATAATGATAGAGATGGTGGTTTTATGCAGAAGGTCTAATTATCAAATGAAGCATACATTGCAATAACGTGTCTTCAGTTGAAATGAAAGAGGGTGGGAGTGAGGTTGACAGGACGGATCAGGCAGACTTTCTAGCACTTTTGTCATTATTCACTGTGCTTAAAGATTCCCGGCAGCACTCTGCTGTGTGTCTACGGCTGTGTGTCTTTCCAGTCTCACACACTTAGCTGCACATTCACAGACACATGTAAACGTGTGCAGGGGCACACACACACACACTAATGGACTCATATGCACCAGTCCTCTTAATTGGGTATAAAATGTAACTTGCCTCCTGCTGTGAATGTGGATCAGCTTGGCTGCCTAACAAGAGCGTGGATCTCCCAGACTAGGTTCTGTTTGGACATTTGGAAATTAGTTTATTTTGTCGTGTTAATGTTTCTAACTCCATTTCTTGACACTGATCTCTAAATGTACTCTATTTGATATATTTTCTTATGAACTCTCATTAACCCTGTGCCGAAACCATATGACCTGTATGTTTCGCTCTCTCGCTGTCATATCTGCCTGCATACACAGTCATGTGTACACAAACAAAAATGGATAGTGGCTTAGTCTCACATCTTTACTTAAAAATACAAAAGCTGAGTGTGAACTGAACCAAAGATAAAAAAAAAACAAAAACATGTGCATTAATTCTGCACACTTCCAGGACTGGTGGTGATTTAGCTCTACCTGTCCATTACAAAACATGAGCAAAGAAGAACAATGAATGTAGAATAGAGTTCACATGCTGTGTTCTCTCTGTGTGTCACACACGTTTGAATACAAGATTTTGATTTGAAAAAAAAAAAGATGAATAGGATGTGGCCTTCTAGCCTTTTAAAGTTTTCACACACGTGACTCTGACCTGCGCTCTGAGGACAGAATAACCTTGGCTGATGCCAGAGCTGGACCACTGACATGCATAGAGACACGACTTTCATTTGGTTTTCAAAGTGTTTCTTCTGGATGCACTTGGAATACATTTACAATTACACATTTGGATGAACTGCAGCTCTAGATATGTTCTGTGTGCATTTCTAGTGTCATAGACACATAGTATGGGGAAGCACACATTATCAGCTTAAAGTGAAATATAGACTAATTGATGGCAAAGATAGAGATTCCAGATTTCAGACCACACCGAAAAAAAATCAGAAGAAATTAGTCTCATCCCACCAATGAAAGAATAATGAATAAATAGAGTCATTTTATTACATCTACAGTGGTACTCTAAAGGGAGTTTATCCAGTGCCAGTTGTAATGTTGGTGCAGGATGGATAGCAGTGTCTCATACTGTTGGCGCATATTTCTGGTTGCTGTGGCCTGAGGGCAGCTGTTCAGCTGGAAATAGTTCAGCACCATGGAGAGATCCTGCTTGGCTTATTCTTTCCATCTTGAGAGAGATCAAAAGGCAACAGAATGCCTGTAAGTGGAAGATGCCAAGGAATAACATCCCGCCGTAACAAACAGAGCATATTATATAAGTCACACTTTGTAGTATTGAGCGTCTTGTCTCCAAAAGAAAGTGTTTTAGTGTGAGGAGAAAGGGGAGGGGGGATGAAAAATGGGCCTGGTGAGGTTACCATCTTGAGTGGTAATGATCTTGCCTTTAGCCCTCTTCTTAAGAGACAGATTGATGTCAGCCTCAAGGTGCTTAAAGACAGGTGTTGTTTTTTCTTAAATGCCTTAATGAGCCTTGTGTGCACTCATATATGGTTGTGTCCCCTAAGGATCTGACTACATGTCCATATAATGTGGCTGGAGAGAGAAGGGGAGGAAATGGAGGGATGCACACAAATAGACCTATATGGGCAGGGAGAGGGGCAATGGACTAGACTGGGGGCTGTGTCTCATAAAGGACCGCTTTGCTGACTAATAAGAGCAGGAAGTACTTGTAAATGAAAGGGCCCACTGACTTTCTCAAGGTGCGATCATCAACTCTAATGTCTTGCTGAGGCTTTTAGTTGTGATTTTCTCACCACACGAGCAAGATTGTACCTGAGCACCTTCTAGGTTTGGAAACTGTGTGTGTGTGTGTGTTTGCGTGTGTGTGTGTTTGTGTGGCCCACAAATGAGTTCACATTAAGCTGCCCTTCAGTCGGCACAATGTGAGGTGCAGGTTCACTTGGCCCCTTCATTTCACATCCTGAAAGGAAGCTTTTGTGAGTTGGCTCTTTTTGCATCTGATTACCCACTGGCTTAATTGATCTAATTATTGAACTCTGCTTGTGGGTGCTTTGTGTTTATCCAGTCAGGCAAAGTCTTTAAGATAAGGATATGCTTCTTATCGTTTCTTCTGCTCAGGCTGTTTGGTCCTGAACTATTCAGTCGCAGCATGCCATTATCAAGTTAATTGTGCAATTTAGAGGAGGTTGCAGTGGTGAACGTACTGTATTGCCAGTTTTAAGTAAGTTAATTGCAACCTTAGTGTAGCTGCTCTAAGTACAATGATTACAATTTAAACACAGAGGTATTGATTGGAAATCCAACAATAAAACACATGCAGCAAAGGGCGGCTGGTAATGTATTTTCAATAACATAAAATGCACATGGAAAATGTGTGAATGTGTGGGAAACATGAATGAAAGAGCAGGTTACACTGTAGGAGATCTGTATAATGTGACAAGGTAGATTCCTTGCAGATTTGATTCTTTGCACAACCCAGTACCTTGTATCTAAGCTAAACAACACTCTGCCATGCATACATGGATACCACAAATGGCAGACCCCGGATATGTGCGGATATGCATACATTTATCTCTTTGAAGGGCCAAAGCAACTCCAACTGGATTCACTGTGTGTAACACAGCGTATGCCATCACAATCGTTTCCCTGCTCTGCAGTGTGTTTTTATCCGGGCTATGCTGTAAGGGATCTGATGAACACAGCGAGGAGCAGAGACTCAGCAGGCAGTGTTCTATACTGCTCATCTGACTAATATCCTGAATCCACAACAAAGATTGAAAAAACAAATGAACAAACAAACAAAAACTAATTTCAGTGGAAAACTGGCACCATTGCCTTATTTCAACAGCGTGTGTAAACAAGCTGATAATCTCGCTCATACCAGAGATTACCATCTAACTGTCTATCCAGCCCTGATTATCAGCATGTATGACGAGGGCTTCATTCCATCCTCAACCAAGGTACCACTTTTTTTTTTCCAAACTTCCTCTCCTCTCTGTTATTATGTACTAAAATAATAATGGGGTGTGATTCATAACCCATTTAAAACTTATAAGTATGTCATAACTGCACATTTTTAATAATCTTCCGTTCCCTTTTTTTCCCTCACAGACTGACTGCCTCTTTCTGAACTCTGTTGGTGTGAAATCAATCAATAGCCATTGATTGTCCCAGCTTTTATTTCTCACTGTCAATCATATCTATATCTCTCAGAGAAGTCTTTTCTATTGGCGCAGCCAGCCATTCATCATCATTTTTGTCATCTTATGTACAACTTCATTGCATCACAATTACCTCAAGGGCTTGGTCTATGGTGCTAAATTCATTTCAGGGCTGTGCACAAGAACATAGCGACTGACCCACTTCAGAGCTTGCCTGGTTAACCATTCAGTGTTCTGCACTGACACCAACACAGTTTGATGAACACTATAAATAGACAGCAATTCCCTTGGGCAGAGCAAATCATGTGCAGTGATTGATCGAAAAAATGCCACATATTTGAGTCATTGGCATCACATGTTGTTATGATGACTGGTTTACACTCACAGAGTGATCATTTCCTTCCCACTGGCCTCTGTTTATATGGATACCATATTAGCTCTGTAATCCTATATTGTCAGCGCTGTCATATCAGTGTGCATAATAAAGTTTACATCTCCCCTGTGCCAATGCGCTAACAACTCCTTTTTTTTAATCTGTAATGGTGATAAAACACCATTGTTTTATTAATTTCATCATTATATAGTTGTTAATGGCAGGCAGTGCCATTTAAGAGCCTAATGAATTGACTTTGAGACGAGGCTTCACAGCCAATACTGCCACTAAACCGAATGCAATGGGAGACCTTAATGGGTCATTTTGTTACACTGTGATTTTTTTTTTTTTTTTTTTTTGAGTTTTCACAATTTTTCTTCCACAATGAGAAAAGAGTGTGGGAGAGAGGCTGGCACACACTACAGGCTTCATTTCCTTTACACAGAGCTGAGAGAAAGTGGCTGTAAGACACACAGAGGACAAAGATGAAATGGAAAAAAAAGAGTAATGTTTTTGAAAACCATTATTACCGGTTGTATGCAGCTGGTGCGACACACACTGTGATACTTTACAAGGATTTCTGTGTCCTTCCCCTGTCGTACAGTTGGTCCTCTGTGTTCCCTCTTTGCTAATTATGGCCATCTTTAAAAACTGTATGGTCAGTGTGTTCTTTAGCTTGATAGAATGGAAGAAAAAGCAAAACTATTTACACACAGGGAAGATGGAGCAGGGGAAGTATGTGCAGAGATAACAGGAATGAAAAAGCGAAGAGAGAATAAAGTGAATTGCTTCTTGTCAGGCAGTAATGTGATCTTTTGGTACTCTCTGTTCTGGTTTTTTTATCTATTAGTCTCATCACAGTGCTTAAAACAGACTGACATCTGGGTGCAGCAGTTCCCCACCTGTGCTCTCCCCCTCTCCTTCTCTGTCTCTGTGTGTATTCATCAGGTCGGCTTGATGTGGCGTGATCAGAAATGTCAAAGAACACAGTGTGCCTTTAGGACAACAGGACTGACGACACTCGCGCACATTTTAAATGCACAGAGCAGCAGATGTATGCATGTGCACGGAGAGGAGAAGCATGTAAATGTGTACTTACACACACACACACATACACACACACACATACTGAAGCAGTTTTTCATTCAGCTAAGTTTTGCATCAAAACTGGAAGGCCAGTTGTAAATCTACACAAATGCCCTGTCACACAATCAAACTGCCATAATTGCTCAATCGATTAGAGAGAATCACCATTATATCTCAGTTTCTCTCAAGTCATTCACCCCCCAACCCTCCAAACACACCCACCTCAAATCAGTGACCATTTGAAACAAACAGATTGCACTAACCTTTATATTACAGCCCATATACGTCAGAAAAAACTCTTTGTTTCTGCTAAACGTCACCTTGGACTGACGGTCCCTTAAATCATGCACCTCCTCTGAAAGCGTGGAACGGTTGCTGTCTAAATCACTCTCACTCACATTGTCTTCTTTCTCTCGCATCTTTGTTTATTGCCATACGATTGTTTTTTTTTTTAAGTACCATTAATATCAGCACAAGCCCCAAACACATAGAGTGACTCACTTCCTTGCATAGGTGACAGCAACAGGACAGCGCTGAAAATGCAGATTTATCACAATAAGTCAAGTTCCATTTTTAACATAGAAGTCCTGATAATTAAACTGAATGTTGACTCTACTCACATTTCTGATATTTTCATATTTGTCAGACTATGTAGTAATATATGGTGGCGTTGCATCTTTCAAAAGTACACAGTCTTTAAGGGGAAAATCATTTTACCCAGACCAATACCATTACCAATTACACAGAACTGTTTGATCCTCTCTTTTAGCATCTTGCTTTCAATGGGTCCAAGTACTCTTCTGGGTTGTATTCTTTCAGTGGTTTGAGGCAAAGGAGCATTGTTATTGGATATATATTTATAATGTTAGTGGCATTGTAGGGACCCCATGCTCCAACTGTTTACACTGGTTTACATTTACAGATTCAAATATGTGTATATATGGATATGGATTCAAATATATTATTGTAGAAATTGCAGCATTTCAGAGTCAGCTTTAGTATTTAGTAATGAGAGTTGCAAAGTCGTGCTCTTTTTTTTCAGATTCCTTATGGCTGGATCAGCTACTGAGACATCACAAGATACACTGGGTGCCTCTGGTTGCGGCCTTCACCTGGACTCCTGGTGAGTTTGTCTCATCTCTTGGGGTGTCTATTCCCTCGACTGGGTGGGGGGTGCTGCGCCAGCTGTGCACTGACAGCTCACAGCTTGGCAATGCCTTTTAGATAATTGAACAAAGGAACTAAGCCAAAATACTTCAGAGATGAGGGCTATTACTCCACCATGGTATCAACAAAAGGAGTCGCTCCCAAAAGAAGGTGGTGTAGACTTAGAGTCAGTGGAAAGAATTGGTCAGCAACCAGAATATGAGCACATACTATTATACTAACAAGGAGTAAAGGGCATGAGAGACCAAATCCAAACCTCCAGAATGGAAATCAACAAAAAATCATGGTTCATTTTAGACAATGTCCCATACTCTCTCTGCCATTCACCCCCTGCAGAAAAATCGCTCCATGATTTTGAGTTGATTCTTCATAATGTTCAGGGCAGATTGTCCTGCATACATAAATCGCTCTATTGTACTTCCACTAAGGGGGAAAAAAAATAGACAGGATTCTTCAACTAATAATTTTAGGCTTGTCAGGCACACAAAGAGTTGGCGTCTCTGCAATTATTGGTCCCTTTTCACAGCAGTCAGGTGTAGATTAGGTTGAATTCACAACAAGTGCATGTAGTTAGCGGCTCTGATTGCAAAGACAGAGATGGTATGTTGAAAAGAAAAGGAAAAAGGGAAGGAGTAAACAATTTATGTTCCAGAAGGACAATTTGCTTGATAACCTGCAGTCATTAAAGCACTGGAAAAATGACACACGAACATTTGGCAAACAACAAACAAACCCAATATAAATCCACTACAGGACTCGCTGAGCACAAACGTGTGGGCTCACCATTAACATTTGTTCAGACCTTACAGGAATAAAGCAGATTTATATACTATAAACAGATTGGTAAAATGTTTGGGAATGTAAATTCAATGTAAATTTACAATGTAAATATATATATTTTATTCAACCATGAAGCACTGGAATTCAGCAGCTTATAGAACACTGAAACTGGTTTATTATAGAAGAGTTGACTCTAGTGACACAGGATCTGTAAAACGCAGTATCTTCCTCAGACCTTTAACCAACCAACCACAGCGTTTTGCATAAACCACTCAGTCACTGTATTTTTCAGGCACTCACTGGTTTCCATTGCTCCCTACATAATATCACAATCTAATATATGCTACTCAGAAGATGTTTGAGCGGGGGCGGTTTTAGGGTTTTAACTTGGGGTGTACTTAACCTCTCAAACAGGAATGCAACATAGTCTTTACAAAGCACATGGAAAAAGTGTCAGCGCCAGACAAGGACAGATTTTACTCTGTGACTCTAACAGTTGGAGAGGCACAGCAGGGTCTGGGGCTTCTCCCTAAACTTCGACTTTCAGACACTTCATTTCCTGCAAGTGCCATGCTAGTGAACTGTTATGCACTAGCTTGTGCCTTGTATGCATCAATGTCCTCTGCTATTCTCACCATTAATCTAAAGGAAATAAAGACTATAAGATTTAAAAAGACTAAAATCATATGGGCAAAATGAAACCCAGTGATAAGTTGTTGTTGGCTAATGTGTGTGCCGTTTTTATTAGATCATACTATATCATCATGTAATAGTTAGCTACATTGTCCTGTTCTCCCAAATCGCATGTTGACAGCATCCAGGATTAATGCCATATTTAGCGGCTTTAAAAAAAAAAGTGTATCCGTGTAACTGGGCCAGCAGTGAAATTGTGTGACAGACAACTACCCAGTCATTCTCTACACACTGCACAAATTCTGATTTAATACTATATCTCTGAAGCTCTTTTGGTTTCATTATTTCTCATGTCATTCCCAACATGTGAAAATGTGTATACATTAGAGTGGGACGTGTTTCTCTTCTTGACTGAAGAAGTGACAGAGCATTTGATTTATGGGACAGTCCCATATCATTATGGGTGGGTGACAAATACCTCCAAGGCTGCAAACTGTAACTTAACCAATCTTGCGAGCAGAAAGGACAAAAAAAGTTGCTGTGCCATGTGAACGGCACATAAAAAGGACAGGTTGCACAAATAGCACAACACACGCGCTCAGTTGGGTTACAGAATATCTTTTTGGGGAGTGGGGGGCTGACAATATATTTGGGTGGGCTATAGTCCAAATACAGCCTAAATCTACCCATGTGCTAGAGGTAGGTGATCCATCAATGTTATTTTTATTATTATTTTTTTTTGCCAGAGTTCTTATCATTGCTAACAAAAAAAAAGCAGATGTCCACTGTGATGGATTAGCAGTGAGTTTCAAATTCCTTTAAGCCGGTTTTTATATCATACTGAAATGCCTTGACCAAATTTAGGTCGGTGTTCCTGTGTACTTTTCCTACCACAGCTGACACGAAATATCTCTGCATTTATTCAAGTCTTGGTTCACATAGATAGAGGTGAAATCTCATCATTAGACTAACATTATCACTTACTCCTGCTCTGGGCAGGCTGGTAGTGGGCGGGGCTTATCAATGAACTCTGAGAGCCAAGTGCATTAATGCTCATGTGCAGCAGTGTGTGATGGTGACCTTGTTGAGCTACCGTTACACTAAGAGAGAGCCTACTCCTATTGGACTCTGTGTCTATGTTTGAGCCAGATTTAAAAAATGTTGTTTGGACTGGCCAACCGTTGCCTCTGAAACTTTAGGTGAGCCACAGAACAACCCATTGCCTCAGTCCTCAGTTTCTACCTTTTAGTCATCACAATTTTCTTTCACACATTTTAAGCTAGAGAATGACCATTATTCCTTATCATCGTAGCAAATGCAATGTCTGACAAAAGAGAAAAAAATAGCTGTCTAAAACATTAACGGTAAGCTGCAAGAGCTTTACAGACAAGCTAATTCTGTATGCCTCATCTGCAGTATATGTCCCAAGCTGAACTGGTAATCCTTCATTAACAAAAAATAAGTACATAAATACATAAAATCACAAGGTCAAGTTTACTTCTGCAGTGCACGCAACAACAGACGTTATCTTGAGCCACAATGCTGCTGAGACAGAATTTATTCGTTTTAATTAGTCATGTTGGGTTTAATTCGAAAGACAAGCATACAAATCTACACAGGGAGACGTGGTGAAACAGTTGTCTCGTATATCCACTGCTCCGGAAAACCCTCCTGATTTAAATGTTTAATAGGTGAAATGTTTCCTCTTCAGATGCTCCAAATGGATTTGGGCATTGAAGCGTTGAGGGAAATTCCACATGTCTACAAATGTAATCTTAGTGCGTAGAGAATCTCATCAAGAAGTGACCTCGTCATTGCCTGATAAAGTTGCTGGCAACAGATGTAGTAAAGACACTGTGTCTATCTTTGTAAATAAATCATATATACACCTTTTGCGAGTTTGCTGTAGGTAATTACTGTTCTGTTTATGCTCCGATTATTTACACACTTTAAACAAACTCATATGACATTAGAATTCCTGAGCATGCCTGAGTATGGGCACTTTGAAGAGATCCACGGATACGTCCACCCACATTATCACACTCCAACCTGTAAACGAGCACAGACACAAAATTCATAAATCAGAAAATTAAGAGCAAAGCCGAAATACTGATAAATGATGTTTACCAGGCCAACTGTAATGTGTAATATACACTTGAATGTGAATAAACATAATCAATTCTTCTGATGGAGGGTCTGGCTCATTAATGGAGAGTCTGAGCTGCTTAATGCATGTATGCGTGTGCAGGAAGGAGAATGTGTGGCACCAAAGCATCACACTCTCCGTTTTCGGTTCTGACAACCCTGCCTGATAACTGGACTGTGATAGCCTTATTAATTCACTGATTAGGACAATTGATCCTTCCACACCGCCGCGCTGAATGACAAGCCAGCCGGTAAATGAGCAACCTTCTCCCAGCAGACTCGAAGTGGGCGAAGGGGGCGAGGGGGGGGCGTCAGTGCAGACTTTGTTAGCCTATAAAAGAGGGGGAAATACACAATCACGCCACATTTCAGTTGATTTCACTGTGTGAACATACAGATGCATTCGCTGCAGTGAAATCACAAACTCATTCATTGATTTCTTCCATTATTTTATTTCAAAGTGGCGTACAAAAAGCATAGTTGCGGCTGCTTTGCTTTGCTTCCTGATATAATCAATAAAGTGACTTGGAAGTTGTAAAGACAGGAACTGAGCCCCTTCTCAAAAACGTAAAAAAAAAGATGTTCTTTATCTTAGAATAACCCTTTTAACGAAAACAATACAAAACATTAAAGCCTGCTGGGTCTCATAGAGCCCAAAATAGCAAGCACAGCCTGGATCAATGTGTTTCTAATTAATTATGTCAAGTAAATTAAATATGTCTTCCCAGAATGTTTTAACTTTAGAGCAAGCCCAGAACAGACTCCTCACCTGTTACACTTTTGTCAGTCCATGTTTTTATTCAGTTTCTGTTTTCACTGAATGCTGTTATTTTTCCGCGCTTTATCAGTTTTATCAATTACGGTTTGTTTTTCATGAAAAGTGCTATTCTAATAAAGTCTGATAGGCCGATAAATGCCGATAGATAAATAAAAAATAAATAAAATAAAGTGATGGAAGGATTTCTAATGTGAACGTTGCCTTCATTACAACACTGGGAGTGCTGTGGTTGATGTTCTAGATACTTTTATTCTCAGAGCTGATACAACATTTTACTTGTTGTCAAACTGGATCTTAACACTGCATTTTACAGGTGTTGACAAATACTACAAATTGGACTGAAAATTGGCCTGAAGCTCAAAACACACTTTTATAGTGGTTCAGGTAATATTTTCAAGATGGGAACTGCTTTAAGACTCAAAGTTCATTTATGGTTTTAGAAATTGCAGTTCCACAGAATCACAGTTTAAGTGATTTTTCAAGTTCCGCTTGCTAGCTTTTTCAGGAGCTTTCATCTCTATCACAGTCTTCTTCAGCAGATTGAGTCTCTCAGTTGTCACTGAGACCTGGTGACATGCGACCTCAGTAACTGTGATGATTTCATTTATTGCAATTTAGGACATCTCAGTGCCAAAGCTGGAGACATTGTCATATGGATCTGAATATTACTGAGAAGCCGGGTTTGACATGTATAATGCTGCTACAGCATACCAGAAAGATGCTCCGCCACTTCCAGTAATCTAATCCAGTCATCACCAGGCCATGTCATTCAAAAGAGCCACTAAACACTAATGTAATTGTTATGAAAATTGTCATTATGACATTTAAAGTGTGCTGATTGATTCCCTAAGTAGGCTCATACATTGACTAACATGCTCATTCCACCTTATAAGCTGCTAGTAGCTGCCAGTGAACTCAATTATTTTTTTCTCCTGCTCCAGTTAAGTAGTGTGGTCAGTTATAGTTGAGTAATGTATGTCACTGTAGGAACACTGGTTACATCAGCTTTGAATTGAGACATGACTTTGTCGAACATGCTCTGGGTACTTAAACGCCTCTGTGTACAATGTAATGTAAAATAAAATGTAAAACTTTGCTCAATTTTCATTTATTAGACAAAATGAGCTTGAGGATTCTCCTATTTTATATGACCTACTGTTATTGTTGATAAATACTTAAACAGACAAAGTTTTTCGTTTGCTAGTTTTTTTTAGCTGGTGAGCAAAAAAGTTATTTTCAAGCCCTGACAGTAAGTATCCAACTTAAAAACCCAATAATGCAGTGGGTCCACCAGACCTGGCAACACTGAGTAACAAAAACACGAACACCACACAAGGGTTAAGGGTCAGCATTACACATTGCTGCAGCTACATTATATTATGCAAGTGCACACATTTCAGATGACTTAATTCCTACTCAGAGTGACAGAGAGTGCAATGCAGTGCAATTGTAAATGGGAAAAAACACAACCAAATGTAGAAAAAATCGTTTTCCGTATACTTCATATCTCCCCAAACAACTGTACATAAATAATATCCAAGCAAACTGAGAAAGATGATTTGTCTTGCGTTCAAATATATGAGAGAGTTTGTGCATTTTGGGGTCTGAATGTTTGCAGAATATACTAAGCTGTATACGCTGCTGTTTATTTCACCCTCTCTCTGTAAGATTTGTAAAACTCCTTTGGGAGTCCATCTTGGTACACAGCACCCGACAATCAAACACTCCAAATAAAAAGACCAGTGCAGCAAAGGTTGAAAGTAGAAATTACTCTACTAGAGGCTTCTTAATGAGTGGGATGGGGAAAGATCAATACCCTTTACACTTGGATCTGTCTCCAGCACACCAATTACCTGTACATGATTTAGTAGTGCCCACTAGTTGATTGATAAAAGAAAGCCATTTTCTATAGGTCACAGTGTTAATGAGACAATGGAAAAATGTTAGTCAAAACAACTGATGGTTTGGACATTCTTAAAGGTAGGACTATGATCGTAAACTAATCTAGAAACATTAGGATTTATCTTCTGAAGACCATATGTTCCCACAGTAAATTTCAGGGGGTCACCAAAGTCATCTGAAACGATCTTGCCGCCATCATGAATTTCAAATTTCATGGAAATCCCTCCAGCACACTGCAAAATGTCTGCTCTGGACCAAACAGGGGGATGTCCAACTGTAAATCAACCCCATTACATGGAGAGTTAAGGACTCATCTTTTAATATAATGAGTTTTACTGTGAATTTCGATCACGCATGCTGCTCAGTCGTGGATCGTTACAGTAGTTCATCTTAACATTAAGATATGGCTCATGTCACAAAACCTTCTACAGTGAGGTGGACAAAAGTGCCTGTGCAGGGATGGAACACGTCCTGTATACCATCCACTTATTGGATGTTCGGTTGAGGGGTGACAAGGTGGTCACAATCCACCTTTCTGGGATGAAAACCCTGCTGTAGATAGAGGCGATAGTCATTCACATATGGGGACAAGGGTGTACACTTACAGACCACCTCCGTACTCCTGACAGCACACCCAAGCTCGCTCAACTGAAGTGGGTCTGCCTGTCATATTGTTGCTTTAAAAGGGTTACAAAAAATGTTGGCACAACACAGAAAAGGCAAGTAGCTTAAGAGCAGAGCTTACCATGTCAAAAAAGAAGAAAAGTCCAGAGGAGCATAATACTGCAAAAGTCCGAAAAAGGCAGGCAAGGTTGAAAAAGATAACAGGACAGGTAGGATACAGTCAAAATGGGTTGAATGCTCTGGCAAGGGAGCCTCAATAGAGAACCTGTCAAAGCCTAACAAAGAAATAGGCTAGTAATTGTACCAAAGACTGGCAGATGCTGTGATGATGGAGTTCAATTCTTGTCCAGTCATACAGAAATATCTGTATTAGCAGTATTAGGATTCTGCTCAAAATAATTATTTCAGAAATGATAATAACAGCGATTATTTTCACTCCATTACATACACTTGGTATTGTATGATTTGGGTTATAAGAATGAAAATGAAATTGGACTATTGCAGAAAGGTGTTATAACAATAAAAAGAAAGATACTTTACTTGCAACTACAACCTTAGATTCCCCTCTTAACCATATGTTCTGGTAGTGAATCAGCACTCTCTGACCACTGATGTATATAATGATAACAGCAAGTGGCTGCAATTCCAACAAACATTTAAAGGAAGTGATATTGTCAATGCAAAAACTAGTGACTTAATTGCACACTACAGGAGCAACACTGTGTTCATGGTGTGCTCACTTCTTCTGCTTCTTTTATTTGCAATGTAGGTTACAGTTGCTGTTTTCTAGTTTGTTATTCCTAGATTACGCCTGCACAAAATATCTTCAAATACCATTTTTATAAGCTGTCTACTTGATCTAAATACATAAGTTGCAACATTAAAATAGACTAAATGAAGGCCAGCTACTTATCTGAAAGTACATCAGTTGTAGGAGAAGTATTCAGATCTTTTACTTGCGTAAGTAATAACGCAGTGTAAGACAAAGTTGTGCATTCAAAATCTTACTTACCAGTAAGTAAGAGTACACGTTTTAACACTGAAATAAAGTATCAAAGGTAAACTTCAGTAAAATATATACAAAATTATTACAGTCTATGATACCTTCATTGCACACATCACTACTGGCCCTTTTCCACTAGCACCTACTCATCTCGGCTCGCCTCGCCTCGACTTCGACTCAGTTTCGGTCGTTTTCCATTACAATAGAGTACCACCTCAGTGTGGTTGGGGTCGTCATAGCAACGCGGCATGGCTGAAACTCCAGCGACATCATTTGTTATGCGACACAAACAACGAAACAACTATGGAGGCCACCAGACAAAGAAATGTCTGCACATTTCTGTGCAACCATCTCTGATCGTGTTCGTTGTTGTTGCTATTATTGCGTTTTAAAAATGGCGGGGTTGACTCTTATGAACGAGTCGCTCTCAAGACTCATCTGGTGATGTCACGCCCTGGCCAATCAGTGGCCTGCTGTCTGCCAATGTCACATTTTCGGCTCGACTCAGCTTGCTTGGAATATGGTACTGGTACTAGTACCTGGTAGGTACTAGAAAAGTACCTGGTACCAGGTACTAACACGTAATGGAAACGCGTACAAACCGAGGCAAGTCGAGCCGGGTAGGTGCTAGTGGAAAAGGGCCATAATGTTGCGGCAGGTAAAAGTTGGACTGAACCGAAGCAGAGCAGATCTATAAAGTAGGATTAAGTGGAAATGCACAGTTAAAATAAAGGTACCTGAAATACAGGTAATTGCACTAAAGTATAGTGCTTGAGATCACAGACTTAGTTACATACCACCTCAGGACTAAAGTGCCCTTTATCAATGCACTTAACAACTAACTGCTCCAGCTCCGGTTTGGCGACCAGAAGCACAAGACTATAGATGTTCCCTGCAGCTCCCAGGTATCATACTGTGACTGCATAACTGGAGTTTGAAAGAGAAACAGAAATAAATATCTCTTTGACAATGCACTGCATTCAAGTAGCAACGTGCAGGAACAAGTTTGGGAAACACGCCTCGACTCATCTCATCTCCGCTCATTTCTTCATCTTCTCCCTCTCTGACTGCTGTGCCAGGGTGCTTATTTGGATGCTGAAAAATGAATTTAAAAAAATCATATGATTGTGTTGTGATTGTGGATTGTGTGTGATGTTTGTGACCGTGAGCTGTGTGATAATGTGAAACGTGAGAGGAAACAAAGAACCGTGGCCTTGCATGCAAAATAAAAGAGAGTTTATGAATGAATGTCTAATCATCCCAGTATGCCTTGATTTATCTCACCCATTTAGAATGCTTTATGGTTATAAACCTAATTTATGCTGGACTATAACAATAGTTTATCGCAACGAGGCCATGCTCAGTCACTCGCTGGCTACTTACCATCTGCTCCAGCTCCTCAGGCCAGCTCGGGATCGATGGTTGTAAATAACTTCAGTAAAGCGCTCGGGGTAGTTTTATTTTGGGATGCAGGGTGAGAAATATAAAAGCTAAATTCATTTAAGTGAACACAATGTCCTCAAGAAAAAAAAAAAAAAAGAAAAAAAAAAAAAGCAAGTTTACAAGCTAGAGAAGCTCCTCAAGTTTAATGTATACAACTCAGCTGTAACACCTTGGAGTTGGCAATTAACAATAGCTTGGCATTTCTCTGTTTATGATGTTGTACAAAAGTGCACTTCTGGACACCATGAGCGGTCTGGTCATATAACCTTTATCCCACTGTGAAAATGTTTCTTTTTTTCTTTCCTGTGAGAACACATCCAGAGCAACTCAACAGTTAGATGTTTCTCCTCAGGTAATGTGGAAAATGTCACCTTGTATGGGGTTTCCTTCATTCAAGGGCACCAATTATCAAGAATTATTATTTTTACAAAAGGCAGAAATGGAAATAAATATTCCTTTGATCGGTCTCATCAGCCTACACTAATATCAAGTTTAGATCTCACATAATATATGATTCATTATTAGTGAAAATGTAATCTAAATATCTTGTATGAGCATCTTGCACATAGCCTCGTGCAATTACGGCCAGATGTAGGCAGACATTTGAACAGCAAACCCATTAATGATTGTTGAATATGTCGTCCTGAAACGTGAGCGATAATTTGCTGCTATAACAGCCTCCACTCTAAGGGAGTAAGAGTAAGAGTCTCACAAGAGCATGAGTGAGGTTGGCCACCGATATTGAGCGATGAGACCCAGCTCTCAGTCGAAGTTCCAATTAATCCCAAAGGTGAGGGTTGAGGTCAGGACTCTGTGCAAGTCCAACTCTGCTTCCAGAAATTTCTTTCTACAAATTTCTCAACTCCCAGTGTTTTTATGGGGTCAAGAGAGTGTCATGTTCTTGTAAAGCACACAGAAATCTCAGGGAAGGTCAGGAACTGGACACCTGAGCCCACGTCTACATCTTGAGTCCCATGGGTCATTAGTTGTATTTAAATTGAGCTTGATTTTTTTGTTAATATATGGTTCTGGATAGTTATCATTACCGTAAATACCTATCAGTTTTATGTTTTGCCGGTGGGCTGGCAGGGCAAACTCAACCAGAATCAATAATCTGATCCACTCACTCAATACAGACCTTACAGACCGTACAGACTTTGTTATTGCTGCGATGTCTTTGTCACTCTACCCACTCTTGGTATCAAAAATATAAGGATAGAAATGTTGATGTGTTAACTTAACTTGGTCAGTGATCACTCAGGATACAGTCATTTCTGTGATCTTTTCGCAACCATAACCCTTTTTTTCTTTGTTTTTTTTTTTCAGGTTTACTTATTCTAGACATTACTGCCATCCTGCTTTGACTGCTTCAACACATATGGAAAAACATAACTCATAATTTAGTCATAATCTAATTTAGTAATATTTTAGGGGAAACATGTTAAATAGGTTAGTCAGAGTTTTGTAAACATAATCAGCGTGAATACACTACATACTGGCATACATAAATTAAACACTTTTCCTCATTACAGATTTGCAAATCAGTATATAAACATTGTTTTTTGGAAGAGTCATGTTCTTAAACACTAAACTTGGAAAGCCATTTCCTTTTGTGTAGTGGGTCGTGATGACATGGCAAAGTGCCCTCTGAAATCTGCTGCCACAAAGTTGGAAGCACATTACTGTCTAAATTATTATTATATTATTATATTTTTTTCCCCTTAACTGGCACAAAGACGCTTTGACCAAATTTTCACAACCAAGTGTACGGTTCAACTGCGAGTCTGTCCTTTGCTACTGGATTTTCAGTGTGACTCACCTACGCTTAATATATACATAAAACATGAACAGCATTTATAATCTAACAATAGACACAGTTCTTCAGTCTGACAGGTTTCAAACAAGTTCACATTAGTGAATATTTTACATTCACTTCATTGAACATGAGTCTGTTATTTTCAGTTGTTTTTTTTCCTATTCCCAGATGTTAGAGGATACAAGGAATCCTTTGGTTTGTTGTGTTGCCTCAGGTTCAAAGCCTGTAGTCTCAACTCTTGTTTTCCCCGGGCAAAAAGAATTGTTGTGTGGCATCCGAATGTCAGGTTCAGTGATCCAGCCGTCGTTCTCGCAGGAAAACATGGCGTCTGTCTCACTTCTCTCTGACGGTCACGTCTGCTGCGTGTGAAGAGAAGAAGAGTGGGAGGGGAAAAAAAACAAGAGAGAACATTTGAACGGGGAGTTGCGCAAGGAATATCCTCACATCTGCATTTTGATCTACAGGGAAGACGGTAGGTCCCCGGCGTAGGTCTCTGGAGACGGACGAGAGCCCAGGCCTGCGGCTCTTTACTGTGGCTTCCACTTGGAGAGGTTGTTTCAGAAAAAGGGGCACCCTCTCCCCCGCTGCAAAAAGAAGAGGATGGGAGGGATGGGGGAACATTGGCTGTGTTTTCCCCCTTTCTTTCTGGCTCTTTGTCTCTCAGTTAAAGTCTGCTGCTCAGTTGTTCCAGATGAAAGATTAGTCACTCTGCTATGAACACTTTTACTCCATCTAGTGGCAGTGTTTCTCAGGGAGAGCTAGCTCCTTTTCAAAATCACACAGTATATGTGTGACAGGTGGCTCACGCTGACAACAAATCAGACATCTGGTCCAATTGATATGGTGGACTTCTCGGTAAACTGCATTCCTCTTGGAAATAAAAACATACTAAGGGCCTGAGAGGACCATTTTGTTTACCTTCGTGCAGTGCAGTGCAGAGAGAGAGAGAGAGAGAGAGCAGGTTTTGTGGCTTAAATCAGATAAATGGAGCTAATTGCTTTCCAGTGTCCCCTGTGTGTTCATGTTGTTGTTGCGGATGATTAGCCTAATGAATCTGAATAATTGGAAACATGTATACACGGTTATATTGTGGTACAGTTCAAGGATTCAGGAGCATAGAGAATTTATGTTGTGTGGAGGTCATAGTGGGAAAATACAGTACGCAGTGTCTCTTCTGGGCAGTGAATTATACATTACACAAATAGCTCTTACTGTAAACCTTTATAGGCATTTAAGCCAAATTCAACATTGTTATTTAAGTGTATAGCATTCCTCCTACATGACATACAAGGATCTGTTATGTTTGTCATGGGTATTTTTTTTCTGTGTGTTTTTTAATGATACAAAGTTTAAGGTTCAACAAATTTCCAGTCTCAAGTTTCCATAGTAAATATGGAATATTTGCCTCTCTTTTTACATATATTATCACAAATTTGCACAAAAATAAACCTGATTAACCAACTGCCATGAAAAGTGAGTCACCTGCTGCATGCAGTGCATTTCAATTGGCTTTTTATTGCATGAAGTTCAGCGCATCCATCACGAGGAGGACTACTTGACTTGGAAACCTTTGCAAAGTTTAAATAGGAAGCCCTGATAATATCACAGTAATGGCATCAGGATTATCTTGGCTGGGGCTTGGAGGACTTTTTGTAACAGAGAGCCTGCGGTGCGAACCGGTGCAATAACTGTTGTTGATCGATCTAATAATCACATCCTGGAGCTACATTTGACACCTCAGGCAAGATAGTAGTCGTGTTATAACACACTGTGTCACTGGCTCCGTATTGCACCTCTATTTCAAACAATTAGCTGCCTATTTGCATTACTGCTTTGATTTCTGATTATATTCTTTTAAATGATGCTGCCAAAGCCCTTAAAACAAACAAACAGTCAAACCAGATAGTATGTATAGAAAAACCACATGATGTGCCTTGCCTGTGTTTCACGTGCTTTAAAGTGCTCAGTCCTTCACAAACATTCAAGGAAACACTGATGGCCATTCGTGTCATAAACTGTTGTTGATACTTTCCTTTAATAACTCAGCAGTCATCTCGGTCTTGTTATCTCAGTCAGCCCATTTTCTCAATTGCTTTGGAAGATGAAATAATACCTGAAAACAATCGTGCTGACCACAGTGTTAGATATACATTTTCACAAACTGACACACCAAAACATCATTATTCAAGTAGTCTGTTCAGCAGAAGGAGTATTACAATGACAACATCCAAGGAGAGAATCTGTTAAAATATTGCAATTAAGATCCCCTCTGTTTTTGCGTGTGCAAAACTGAGCCATGAAAGCATTTTGGACTGATGAAGTTTAGCCTAAAAGCTGTCAAATTGACTGAGCCAGCCCCTCGCTTCCCGTGCCACCGAACAGCCGTTTCTGTCATGATTTGTTGATTCAACTCAGCCATGGCTCGCAAACCGAACACAACTTTCTCCCTGCGATTACCAGAACGTGAAAAGTATCCAGGGACGATTTAAAAATATCTGACGGGGAATGTTTGACATTTTATTCTTCATCCACCCACGTCATTTTAATTGATTATCTCAGTCATCTTCGTGTCGAGGCCGGGGCTCCTCCGCAGCTGAACTTGTGTGCTTTGAACCAGGCAGTCACTTCACTTTACTGATAAATGAATATGGCAGAAAAATTGTCCAGGAAAAGCAATTCCTCAGGCGTCACAACAATTCCTGCCCTCATTTTTCACAACCATTGAGAAAGGGAAAAGGGGAGAATTTGACTGCTTTCCCTGCACTGAGAGCTACGCTGAGATCCCCACCTTACTTTTGTGTGAGGCTAACCTTTTCGCTTTCCCTGACTCGAGATGGATATGCACACAAATCTGTCACCGCATTATATACACTCTTATGGACGTGTTTGTATGTGTGAGGAGCGGACAGGAAGATAGAATCGGGAGGGAGAAAGACTGAGGGAGGCTCTGAACGTTTCCATTATCTCAGCGCTCCTTCGCTCATCGTGCGTGCGGCAGACTCATTCGTCTGTTTCACTCGGTATGATTTGTCTGTGTGCTGGAGGTTAAGGGTACTTTGCATGAAGATTAAGTGTATTCTTTGACAGCTCTGCCCCCTAAGAAAGACCGATGGGCTATTTTAATAGACATCTGACCTTTAGGCACAGAATGAGAAAAAAGTTTGGGCGCTGTGCAGTCGGGATTGGCTGATGTCCTTGACCGTCATTCACAACAGGTCTCCTCTTTTCTTACCTGTAATAAAACTCAAGACGCAAAGCTGAATTAAAACCTGAGAAATACTGAGATAACGTAATGAAACTCTCACTCAAAAATCTCGTGTCCGCTTCAGCCTAACTGAGCAGAGGCCTCGCTTACATCCTTTGCTCGACATCAACTTTTTAATTAATTATGTAGCAATTAAAGAGTCCAAATAATCTGGCGATAGTTGGCCCTATTTGACTTGATGAAACCATAAAAACACTAAAATCAATCCAGTGTGTGCACACGGGCAGTATGTTGTATGCCATCAGGAGTTTAATCAGCTACAGGGTTGAATTCAAATGAGCCATCCTTCACTTTCATAATTACGTGGTAGTTAATTGATTATTTCCAACAGGAAACTCAGAGGTCACAGTCGGTTACAGAACAGCATGACTGGAGCTATTGAGCGCTCTGCTAAAGGACACCTGAGCAAGGAGCTTGCTGTCCTCTAAGTTGAAAGAGATGCCAAAAGACCAAAAACCAACAATGCGTTCATCTGTCTCTTTGCAACTTCTCAAGGGTGCCTGTTGGTGCGCTCAGCCCCGAGGTTATTAGCTCCTACTAAAGACTGCAGGTCATCGTTACATGACGTTAAAAAGGATGCATAACTTACTAAGAAAACTAACAT
Organism: Scortum barcoo; assembly: GCA_023238725.1. Lineage (NCBI taxonomy): Eukaryota > Metazoa > Chordata > Actinopteri > Centrarchiformes > Terapontidae > Scortum > Scortum barcoo. Next base: position 22,452,001 of record CM041536.1, on the reverse strand, counting down.
TTTTTAGCAAACATTACATAAACAAGAGTAAATAGTGCATTTGTTGGGGACTATTTTCAGATGCTGATTTGGTGTTTTAAGCGAGTATTTAGAGCAGCAGGAATGGTGTGTGCGTGCCTGACTGACTCAAAATAAACTGCAGTGCCAGAAAGAAAAATGTCCATGTTCATCATATGAACTTCCTTCTGCTGAAGGAAGATGTCAAGCGGTTTGTTTGGACGACAATAGAGGTTTATGAGGTTTATAGCACAGAAGTATAAACTATAAACTATATCAGGCTTCGGCTTCACAGGCAGAATTTATTGTTGCTTTTGGTCTTTTCAGTGGAGTTTTTGACAGTAGAAAAGATATAAAATACCACTTATCCTTTATAAAAGCTCATTGATTATAGTTCAGTTTTGTAGAGTTTTATAGTTTTTGTATTAAACCCACTTACAGAACAGCTCTGCCTGCAACAGTCTGTGAATGAAATGATTATTGAAATTAAGAGATTGACAGAAATTACTCCACGGGTTCTCTTATGACTTGTATTATAGTGATCATATGATGATAACTCTTTTATTTTGGACTTTTAAACAAAACAAGATGGTTAATAAGTCAGTCTAACAAGCATTTTGGATACTTTTTTAAACTTCTGGATACATTTTATAGATCAAACAGTTAATTGATTAATGGAGAATATCATATAAGGAGAGAAATTTCTAATGATAATGATCAGTTCAGTAGGTTTTATCTCATGTATCTTGCAGAATGTAGGATGTACACACATTAACAGAGAAAATTTGGGTTAATCCACAACAAATACAAAGAGACAGACAGACAGACAGACAGACAGAGAGAGAGAGATAGAGATAGAGAGAGAAAGAGACAGAGAGAGACAGAGAGAGAGAGAGACGCCTCGGGCTGAGGTGCGCACACCGACTGGAAAGAAAAAACGCTCCTCCTGACAAACAACCAAATAAGATTCCCCGCACAAATTAACAATTCATTACAGAGCTCGGAGGAAGGAAAAAACAGAGCTCATAATGAAAAATGAAAAATCAGAAATTATTCAGGTGAGTTACACTGTTGTCAACAGCGCCGAGTCTCAACAACAACAACAACAACAACAAGCTCTTTTGGAGCCATTATGAGGGCTTGCAGAGCCGTTTTTACTGTATTGTTGCACAAACCTAAAATGCATCATTACAGAAGTTCCTTTCTCTCAGGGCGCCCTGCAGGCACACACACACACACACACACACACAGAGGATGCACTTAACGGTGATCGAGGCTTTCCGATGCGCCCTCACTCTTGCATTGAAAATGGGCTGACAGAAACCAGTACATCACCTGTAAAAATGACCGGATTATAGATGCTGATATGAGGGGCTATAAACCTGTCGGATGAGGATTGGGGGTGGGAGGGGAGGGGGGGGTAAAATGACACATGACACCCTGTGACGTTGATGGTTCCTCGAAACCTCCTGCAGAAAAAAAAGCATAAGGTGTTAGGTGTCTAAATTTGGTCCCGACGAAATTAGGGATGCTGACCCTCCACTTAGACAGAGACGACCCCCCCTCCTCTCTCTCTCTGCCCCTCTCTCTCTCTCTCTCAGCCTCACCTCCTCCTCATCCCCCCTCACTCTGTCTCTCTCTCTCTCTCTCTCTCTCTCTCTCTTCCTCATAAATCTATTGGTCGTGGTCTCGCCTTCCACTATCCAATGCCTTGCTGATCAGACTGCAGTTGTATTTTTTTTTTCTGTGGGGGGGAGTTGGCAGCTTGGCGGCTCACGGCGAGAGAGAGGCTTTCACTCCTTATTCCTCCGACGCTTGGACAGTGGAATTATGAGCAGAGCTGACCCAGCCTGCAGCGACCTGTCTTGAATCTTGTTCCGCACCGAGAGAAATTTCCAAAGCCGACCATGGTGGAGATCGGAGTCCGCATCCTCCTGGCTTTCCTCGTCCCCCAGGTAAGACAGGAGGGATGTGTGAGAGAGAGGGGAAGAGAGAGAGCGTGTTGGATTTTAGGACAGTTTCACTCCCAGAGAGATCTTTTCCCTCTTTCTTTCTTTTTTTTTTTTTTTTCTTTTAATTGTGCCTGCGTCCTGCGCGCAAAAAGATGGCTCGTCAAGTTTGTCCCGAGTCCGGCACCCGGGCTCACACTCACTCCCACACACACCTGCGCTGACGGATCCGTCCGTACCGAGCCACAGCAAGTTTATCCCCGGTTCACCCCCCCACCACATCACACCACATCACACCACCACCCTCCTCCCTGTGCGCACGGCTGTCATCCGTTTGGTTTTTCTGGGTGCGCAGAGAGGCGTCGGGTCCGCAGCGGTCTCCCACTTTAGGGATCGCCTTTCACGTTTTATCGGGAAGAGAGGAAGAGGGATGAGAGGAACGAGGGGTTGGGTGAGCTTAGAGAGAGAGAGAGAGAGGAGGGGGGGGGGTGGGAGCGCAGGGTGGAGGCTATGTCATGTCTATGTGTGCAAATCACGGCTCCGGCTCTTGTCTCCACTCGCATCTATATTCCGCTCAGCCACCAACTTGAGCGTTTCTTTGGGCTTTTGAGAGTGTGTGTGTGTGTGTGGGAAGCACACAGGCGGATGGAGGAGAGGAGAGGAGGATAGAGAGAGAGAGACACAGAGAGAGAGAGAGAGAGAGAGAGAGGCGGCGGCGGGGGCGTCAGAGAAGAGAGAGGCAGGGGGAACTAACTTGGCCGCTCTGCTGTGTTATTTGTGGCGTCTCTCTCTGCGTCTGTTGCTCTCCGAAGACGCGGATTCTCCCGGGATATTTAATAAAGCCCTAATTCCCACTGTGATAGAGCCACTCGCCCGTTTGATCTGACTTTAATATGGGGAGAGAGAGAGGTAACTCTGAACAGCTGTTTCTGCCAGTCAAGTCTTTAGAGGACTGTTTAAAGGAGGAGGCTGCTCGGTTTGATGTTCCTGTGACATCTTTTGAGTTTTTTTTCTTCTGTGTTTTGGCTTGAGTGACCTCCCCGTGTTGGCCAGGTCATCGCATGCCCTGCAGAACCGCCCTTGAGCGAAGATGAATCCAGCTGCAGGGATTTCCTCTCCTCCAGCCGCCTTGACCTCTGACCTCCCCGGTGCAGGCAGACACTTACACACGCCCTCCCTGCTGGAGCATCAGGGCATATTACCATTAAAGTCATGGCACTTACTCTAAGAGCGGTGGCACTCCTCGTGGCACGCCACAGCTAATTTTAAAATAACCTAGCTGGGACTATTTCTAAACACAGCAACAATGGGAGAGCCCCGAAGCGTGGCAGGCAAACAGCTCATTTGGGAAACTCTGTGTTGTTGTGCTGCCTCGCTCTCTCCTCTCTCATCCTCTGCCTCCCTCCCATCCTCCGACGGATGCACTGAGAGGCAGCAGACAGCACAGCTCATTTGGTATTTCTTGTTTGACCTGTGTAGGCTTCCTGCACATTTTCTGCTCTGTATTATTCATTTTTAATTGGATAAGCCACCGGTTCATTTCCGCGTTGTAGTTCGATCTCTGATCTGAGGCGATCATGATTCAGGCTAATAGCGCCCACAAAGAAATTATTTAACTCTCTGTTTTATTGATTAAGACCTTCCCCCTCTATGCGCAGCACACACGTGGGCTACACACACACACACACACACAGAGCCCACCCATCACACTGATTTGTATTACTGCATTTCTGTGGAAGCTTTCCATTGACTAAATTCATTCAGTAACCCTGGGATGAGTAAATGCCTTCCAAACTAAAACATTTTTTCGTAATGTGTGTTTCCGTACGTGCACTCGCCGCTGTGGGAAGTTCTCAGAGACACACACTCACTCAAACAAAGTGCCAGATCTCCAGGGGGGGGGACTCCCCGGCTGTCCCACCAGAAGCGGTCGCTGTAAATATTTGAAACACCCCAAATGTAAATGATTCCAAGTTTACAAACCACGCAGTAATGCAAACCACTGAAAATTTGTACCATATGTCATCATTTTCCCCTCCAGTGATCCCATGCTCAGCTTTTCAGCTTGTGCAGAAACACAAACAAAACACACAGACGCATACATCCACGTGAGCACACACTTAGTCCACCTGACTCACCATCCGCATCCGAGACTTGTAAAACTGCCCTCCCTCCTCTCGGAGTCGCACGAACGTCCAATCTCGCCGTATTATACTGAGGGATCGAACAAGGTGCTCTTATTTATAGATGCTCAGGTGGGGAGCCAAGTTCTTCTCCACAGTAAGCTGCCATACACACACCTGCCGTCCTCCCACCAGCCCACACACACACCCACATATTAGCACACACACCAGTAGCAGCCCCCTCTTTGGCAATAAATTCCTGTTTTCCAAATGAAATGCTAAGCAGCCTCTCCGGGTGGAGCAATGATTCAGAGTAAGCACAGCACAGCTGGGAGCTGCAGGTGCAAGGATTCTTATCCCTTTCACCACTTTGATTCCCCCATCCTGCCTTCCCTCCCCTTTGTGTTGTGTATTTGCCCCCCACCCTCCCTTTCAGCTTTCATTCTGTTTCACATCCTCCCTCCATGTGAAACTAGTCCACCTTAATTAATGTGATTTACCAATCTTAATCCCCCATTTATTTCCTCAAAATGCTCAGCACCATTTTCTGACTTCTCCCTCTCTCTCTCCCTCTCTTTCTCCTTCTCACCAGTAGACTGTGGATGACAGTTATACTCACAGTTTAAATTCTGGGCTGGCACCTGGGCGTGTCCACAGGAAGATTTGCTGTCGTGGACGTTTATGGGCGCAGTGACCAACGGACTGTTAACGTTCCTGTTTATGCCACCACAGGCACAGAGAGACAGATAGAGAGAGGAGGGAGGTCATGGTCATGGGAAAAAAAATGTTTTAAGTGCGGCGCTGAAGAGAGTTACCACAGTGTCCTGTTACTCACAGACATGGCTGACCTTCGCAGTGACGCAAACAGAAACACACACACGCAACTCACCCTCGCTCAATCCCAGGCGGTTCATTCATCTAGATTTATCAAAAAGAGAGGACGTGGCCATTCCTGGTGTGCCATTTTGTATTCAACGTGCAGCAACAGGTGTGAGACCCACACGTTTGCAGTCGGGGGTTCACGCTGTGTTCAGCAGCATACTCTCTTTAATCTCATGTCTCATCTCACTTTCCCATTTCTAGCCTGAGTCACTTTTAATCATATATACCAATAGGCTTAGGCGTCATATAGGGCTAATGCGTCACCCTCTGCAGATGATAATGGAGGATGCTCAGGGTGTATGTGCTCCCTCTGCTTTCCTGTGGTTTCCTCTTTATGAACCTCACAGATGGAGTCATGTCAGACATATCACAGGTTAAAATGAATCATCCTTTCAAAGAGGACCCCCAGCTAACCTCTCGTTTCTCCCCAAAAGGTTTCTCTGTGTGTTCTTTCAGATCCCCCGCCACCCTCCTCCCCCTTTTCTTTATGGGAAAAACCGTAAAGGCTAATGATGACACTAATGAGTAAATTCAGTCAATAAGAGGGGGTGATTTCCTCCATTCCTCTGTTCCCCTGTCTATCCTTTGCACCTTTCCTCACACTTCCCTCTTCTCATGCAGCACTCATACCCTTTTACGCTGCTGTCTGGTGCTTTAGCTCCCATAGTTGAGCTGCTGGAACAAAGGTTAGAGTTTAGAAAAATCGCAGAGACGTTTGCCAATTAACAGCCTACTGAGACACACAAACACTGAAAAAGAGTGTGAAATAGCTCAAGCGACAGCAGCCCAATGCCAGTCGAGACTCTGCTGTCTAAATGTACCCTGGTGTTACTGTGGTTCTAACAATTGGCCAGCAAAAAGGGTTTCTACTATCCTTCTCCTTCTTGTTGGTTCAAACTACAGTCTGTGGTTCCTGTAAAAGAACACGCACAAATGCATGCACACCTGACCTCCTTACACACACAGTTTGACCCCAAATGGACACAGAGGGACATGCACAAAGACACACTCGTACATGTGCACACCTGTGCACTTGTTCTTTTAGTAGGAGAGTCTGAAACACACAATTTTTAAAAAGAATGTATCCTTGTGTTCTCCTGTGGTTGAGCAGCGCTGCACTGTAATAGCCTATAAGGTCAAGTGCTATCTTAACTCCGCTGTGGGAGGGTGTGACCTTTGAGGGAAACACAGTCTTCCTCAATCTTCTATCCCGCCGACATTGCCACTGCACTCTCCTGAGGAAGGGAGTGTATAAGAGGGGGACGAAAGCGAGGGAGGATGAGGGATAGAGATAGTGAGAGTAGCAATTAAAGTAAATATGTACCCTTAGCGCTCCATTAGAATCTGCCTGCATTTGATATAAGTGGCCTAATTATGCAAAGCGCCAATGGACATTGCGTGGTGTAATCGTGAAATGTGGCAAGTGAAAAATAAAATAAATAAAAGGAGTGAGAGAGAGAGAAAACCCTGCGTCCTAGGAGAGTGGATTAATGGCTTATTTGTGAGTACTGATGAGTTTTAGTGGCTGGAGAAAGCAGAGAAGAGGCAGACAAACACGCACACACAAGGCCTCAGTAACCATGTGTGAAGGACACAGCCGTACAATGCGACGCTGTCCCTCCAGTTGATCACGCTTTCATCTCAGTTTGTTCTCCTCTTGTCAATTTTGTGGCCAGACAAGCAGATGAACAAGCGCACAGATAAAACGGGTGACAGACGGACAAAGATACACACATAGCCAGGTAGAGATAATGGCTGAAAGAAAAGCAGCTGTGTCACATACAAAATCCAAAGTGCACGTGTGTGTGTGTGTGTGTGTGCAAAATGTGCGTGTATGTGTGTGAGGAAGACAGACACAGTTCACACCCCTTGCCTCTCACTTTCTCCGTGCCGCTGTCCCCCCCTCCTCCACCATTCGCTCTGACAAACACTCTCTGTAACACATTACAGATATTCATAAGCCTTTCACCCACTCTGTTTGCCTGTCTCTTTGCCACTCTCACAAACATCTAGATACGTCCTCCCCTCTCTTTTTCCGACACACACACGCACACACACAAGCTGGAGTCTATGTTTGGCAGGAGGCACAAGTTTCTTTTTTCAGCGTGATTGCGATGACTCCTCTCCATTGCCACGAAGTGTGTGAAGCCGCCAGCACCACAGTGGGAGTATTCATGTAAAAAGGGCTGGTACTGCAGGGTCCCATTTCTTCCACAAGAGTAGTTTCACTGATGATGGTAGCGGGCGATGATATTGTGAGTTGCATTAGCCTTTCAGCAAGCAGCACTCCGTTGCTCTGTGATGCACTTTTATTTAGTTAAGGTAATAGATGTCTTCCACACCATTCTTGAGTCACCAATAAGAGCCACTTAGCATAGGTCACTGAATAGCCAGCTTTTCATCGCTGACTGCATTGTTAATTGTAGCCACAGGGTCAAGAGAGGGTGATGGAGATTTCTGCCAGCTGCACTTGATCTATTTTCCATCAGTGTATTGGTAGGTGAGTTGCTCCCTTGCGGTACTTCTGCAGATAGATGGGTCCTGCTTTAGCGGCGCGTCCCTGCCCACAAGGTAGCTAAATTGGTGGGTGACAAGTGCTGAAGTAGAGATAAATCAAAGACTTGGTATTCCGGTCTGCAAATTCGTATCCAGGTGTAAAAAGCAAAAGAGACGGGCTTCTCTTTTCTCCCTCATATTTACTTGGACTTATGAAGCTAAATGGAGCATTGGGGAGGAAATTTCAGAATGTTATCCACTGTGCTGTAATAAGTACCTCAGGGTGAAAGCACACCACTGGGTTTCAACCTGATCTAGCCCCAATTAGACTTTACACACAAATTTAGATATACACCTAAAACAGGACTTGTACTTTTTTTTTTTTTGTTGCTTTCTCTGGGATTGTCAACACAGATTTGAAGGCGGCAACCTAAGAGTTATTACAGTCTAGAAATTGTGTATATTTGAACACTATCTGATTATATCAAACGCATGGCTGGCTGTATGCTTACCTTGCACTATCCCCCCAGGATTAGTCTAGCTTTGGCATGCTAATGTGGAGTTTTTCTCAGGCCAAAGTGGTAACTCCACTCACTTAAACCTCTGATAGCTCTTACTGTAGGAGGAAAACTAATCTAATCTAATCTAATCTAATCTAAAAAGTTGAGCATCTGCATAGTCTAACAAGAAACTTTACAATTAAGACGTTTTCCCGACAGACTCCTCTTTTATAAAAATGCCACCCAAAACAAATTGTTGCCGACTAGAAGTTGAGAAAAGTTTACACTGAAAACCCTCCAGAAAAATAGGAACAGGTGTACAGTCTAATGCAATCCATTATGTAAAACCTGACGATCAAATTCAGTGTCTGTTGAGACTGTGCAAGAAAGGTGTTGATTCAAGTGTTGCATTTACACTGCAGTGCACTGCAGGTGCCTCGCTGTGAGTTTATATTTGTGTTTGATGTCATATACTATTTCAGGTTGGCAAAGACAGCCAAAAAAGAAGATTAGCTAGTGGCAGCGACTTGCGTCATGCTGATTAATCGTGAATATGTGAGCCTGTTTGTGTTTCTACTGACCAGTGCACTTTTGAAATCTTCTCATTTCTCGCCTCCTAATCCGGTGTGATTGTTAAATTTGCCCACGCAATAGTTCTATGTTGACACTTGCACTGAATGTGTCATTTTCCATTTGATTCTGATCTCAAGCTTAGTGTCAGAATAAAAAAAAAACATCAGTGTGTCATTGAAGAGCATAATCAGGGCCACCTTTGCTGCTAAGACCAAGGTAATCAAGACACATATGGTGGTTAACCTGCAGAGTCAAGTATGTATCGTCACCTTGACTTTAACATTGTTTTTAAAGCTCTGAAAAACGCTCTCTGATGTGCCACTTTACTCTCGGAGCATGTGACGTGATTGTTTGAATTTGAATTGTTTGGCCCTACTTTTCCATTCTCTCCCAACATGACTCTGGGGTTTTTCACTTCACTTCGTGTTCAGCAAGTGTCTTTGAAGTAATCAAATCCCACTCTGCTGTTGAACGGAACTGATGGCTGAGAAGGTCTTCTTGACTTTTACAAGAAATCACTGCAGCTTACTCACTTTATCGTTTTTTTTTCTTTGCCGTTCCACAGCGTTTCTTTACTCATTTTCCTTTTCGTCAGCTTCCTTTCCTTTCCTCAACTCTCCCGCTATTCTCCTGCGTGTGTCTCGAGTCTTTTCTTCCTCTTTTCAGCCTGTAGGTAATTCACACAAGGCAGCTTAACAGTTCTTACATGTAATTGTTCTCTTTCTCTCCCCGTCTGTTAGCTCCCATCATGCACTATCCCTGCCTCAGTGTTGCGGGAGACATCAGGCGGGAGAAATGTTTGATCTGTGAGGAGAAATCAATGCTTTTGTCTGCAGTGATGCACGCAATACTGCTCCTGCTTCCTAGATGGCGACAGAATGCCAGCTTTTCTTTGAGGAGTCGTCAAGGATAATTGCCACTCACATCCACTTAGTGTTTAAACTGTGTTTGCATGCATGTGTTGGTGTTTAGGCATGTCTGTGTGAGTGTGTTTGCTTGTGCATTTATGCCAGTATGGCCCTGCCAAGAGTGTTTTTGCAAAGGTGCTGTAGAGGTGGAGTGGCCATTCAAACCCCATGAACTTGCCTGTCAAGAAACGGACAGGAATTGGAGGACTCATTTCAAGCGAGCACAAAAGAACTATATTGGTGCCTACGCAGGCAGGTCTCTTCAAGGCAATTAGAATAGCTCTTCCCACTTATTGCTTTTGATGTCAGCGTGTGGGGGAACGAGAGAGCCAACTTTTGCCTGTCACTGACAGAGAGGGCTTCCACTTCAGTTGAATTCATTTAGACACAATTAACGTCGTCCTCCATTCAGAGGTTTATCTCATATTATTGCAGGCAGGTCCAAGGCTTTGAGCTTACAAATGAATTAAATGATGGCGCAAAGAGCATTAAGTGGGGAGAATCCAAGGAGGATGCCCATAGATTGGAAATGACCTCATCCACGACCCTTTTTTTTGTGCTGGTTTTGCTATGTTTTCGAGCTGTTTGAACTCTCACTGAGCCTTGTCCTGATGATCCTCACTTTGATGTTACGTTTATCCAATATTTAGGCCAGGGAATGCCATACAGCTGCTATATTTGACATTTTCAATGCATTCCAGTTGCATATGTACACAGTGAAGAGCTTTCTTCATTTGAAATGAAAGGATTTCCTCTACAAAGTAACTTCTTCCCGTTGCTCTGATGCCACAGACAAAAGGCCTGCCTGAGTAGAGTGTTAGTCATTAAGAGGCCACAGGCTATGTCTGTGGGAAATGAAACAGTGTTGGGGCTTGAAAGACAGATTTCGAGACAGAGATCTTTTCAATCACCCTGTCTTGTGTTTTCTTTCAATAATCCAACTCACACTGTGATTACGCTGCCTCGCCTGTCACCACAAGTAGCGTGTGGTGTATAAGCTGCCCATTAGCTTCCAACTGTACATGTTGTTCATTTGTATCCACACCCATCAGTGCCTACTATTTGTGCGCACTTTGCTCTAAAGAGACTCTTCTAAAAGGACTCACACGGCCTCAGTGAATTCCTGCATCGGGTGATCCATGCAGGAATTTGTCCCACAGACCTGAAGTAATTAAAACATAGAGTTTAGGGCACGGAGCTCGCAATCCATTTGGATAAGTGCTTGGATAGCTATTTGCAAGTACACTTAAGGGCTTTTGGTGATGTTGGTTGCGCTTTGAAGCTCATGGGAAGGCTGAGGCAGCAGTAATGAAGGTAAAGATGAGACTGTGGCTTTGGCTGAGGCCCGGCAAGGTGAATGCAGTGATTTCCATAGAGATGATGCATCCACCCCCACACACAACTGCTGTGACTAATTCTAACAACTGAAAAAAATGCATGGTTGTCATTAAAAGCAAGGCCGTTTTTCAACTCGGGAGAGGATTACATTTTTTTCGAATGCAAAATCTTTACCTGAAAACAGCGATTTGCACCCATTTTATAGAGATGGCCTCCGCCCCTCTCATTATCTGAACCTCCTCTCTCATATCAGCTATAGGTGCGCCGTGCTATAGGCTTCCTGCGGCACAGATCCTCTGAGGAGCGAGCTGACTGGATTTGATTTTCATTAGGATTGCATGTCTTCACTGTCACATCCTCTCCCCACCTTCCACGCTTTAGTGGACACAATTTTCCGCTGTGGTGGACCCCATACTGACGGCTTGGTTTTTCACGCCGCAGTAGAGTCACACCGGGTGGCCGGTTATCAGTGCATTCACCATTGCATTTCCCCGTGTGGTTGACCTGCTCAAAGAGGGCTTTTCTGCCTTTCCTAGAGTCCCACTAGGAGACACGCTCTGCTGCTGTGCTGGGACAAGCAACCTACAGAATTACAGGAACTCTAGCAGGCTGTCACAAGTCAAACAGTGTACTGCACAGACCTGGGATGTGCAGGTCATACACACCTCACACACACACACACACACACACACACACACACACACACACACACACACACACACACACACACACACACACTGTTGACAGACAGTTGAAGGCTGAGACAGTAAAACCTGATGTTACTGCTCCACAGAGGGTTGGAAAGATCGATGGGAGATAATTATTTCTAATGGAGCCAAAGGAGAAAGGAGAGTGTTCTTTTCAGGCATAGCTAGAGTGTGTGTACTTGTGGCACCTGGAGTATGTGCCTTTTTCTTTTCTTGTGGATTTGATTAACCACAAATGAGCAGACTGGCCACTGCTGTGATTAAATATTTTATCAGAACTCAATCTGGCAAGCTTCTGGTTTAATTTCAAAGTATGTAAATAAAAACTCATTATAGAAACCTGTTTGAGTGAGGAGGTGGCTGAAAATCTATTTTTTTAGAATCTGATTTTTACACATTTCTAGATCACTGATGATTCCTTCCACACCTTCCTCACCTACAACAACAACAACAACAAACCCTGGTTTTCACCAAAGCTCAGGACAGCTTTGTCAGGCCAAGGAGGAGGCCTACAGAAGTGAGGACAGGATCCTGTACAACCAGGCCAGGAACACACTATCTGAGGAGATCAGAGTAGCTAAGAGGAGCTACACTGAGAAGCTGAAAAACAACTTTTCAGCAAGCAATCTAGTGTCAGTGTGGATGAGCCTGGAGACCATTACCAACTACAGGAGATCATCCCCCCACACTGAAAGGAGCCATTACCTAGCTGAGGAGCTGAGTGGGACAGAAGAGACAGAAGATCAGGAAGGCACCAGGACCTGACGGTGTGTCTCCCTCCTGCCTGAAAGTCTGCGCTGACCAGCTGACGCCCATCTTCACTCAGATCTTCAACAGATCTCTGGAGCTGTGTGAAGTCCCCTCCTGCTTCAAACGCTCCACCATCATCCCTCAGTCACTGGACTAAATGACTACAGGCCTGTCACCCTGACGTCTGTGGTCATGAAATCTTTTGAGAGACTGGTGTTGGCCCACCTGAAGGACATCACAGGCCCCCTGCTGGACCCCCTGCAGTTTGCCTTGCCTACTGGGCAAACAGGTCAGTGGATGATGCAGTCAAAATGGGACTGCACTACATCCTGCAACACCTTCGACTCCCCAGGGACTTATGCAAGGATCCTGTTTGTAGACTTCAGTTCAGTTCAATACCATCATCTCAGACATCCTCCACTCCAAACTCTCCCAGCTCACTGTGCCAGCCCCCACCTGTCAGTGGATCTCAAAGTTCCTGGCCGACAGGAGGCAGCAGGTGAGGTTGGGGAGCATCACATCCAGCACCCGGACAATCAGCACTGGAGCCCCCCAGGGGTGTGTGCTCTCCCCACTGCTCTTCTCCCTCTACACCAATGACTGCACCTCAGGAGACCCAAATGTTAAACTCTTAAAGTTTGCAGACCACAAAACTGTCATCGGCCTCATCCAGGACGGTGATGAGTCTGCGTACAGACGGGAAGTTGAACATCTGGCCGTCTGGTGCAGCGGTCAGAACAACCTGGAGCTGAACACGGGTTCAGGTTCCTGGGTTCCACAATCTCCCAGGACCTGAAGTGGGAATCAAACATCAACACCATCAGGAAGAAGGCCCAGCAGAGGATATACTTCCTGTGCCAACTCAGGAAGTTGAACCTGCCTCAGGAGCTGCTGATCCAATTCTACACCGCATCATTCAGTCTGTCCTCTGCACATCCATCACTGTGTGGTTTGGATCAGCCACCAAACAGGACAGGAACAGACTACAACGGACAGTCAGGACTGCAGAGAAAATCATCTCGGTGCCAGCCTGCCCTCCATTCAGGACTTGTACGTGTCCAGAGTCAGGAAACGGGCAGGTAACATCACTGCAGATCCTATCACACCCTGGACATAACCTGTTTCACCTCCTCCCCTCCAGCAGGCGCTACAGAGCTCTGTACGCCAAAACATCCAGACACAAGAACAGTTTCTTTCCTCAGGCTGTCACTCTGATGAACATTTGACACCAGTCACAGAGTGTCAGGAACAATCCCTGAATCATAAACATCCATTGACCTCACCAATATAACATTTCTACAAACAATAAATATATATTTAAATACATACTGTATATACTGTATACATACTGTATAAATAACTGTACATAACAAACTGTACATAAAATATTCTGTATATTCTGTACATAAGCTATACGAATGCATCATTGCACTCACTCTATTGCACTCCATTGATCACACTTTTAAGTTATGTGTATGTTACATAATGTTATGTTAATTTATCTCTTTCTATTTGCTTGACCTACTACAGGGTAGTAGTAAGTACTACAGGGTACAATAAACTAACTAACTAGAGTCAAATTCCTTGTATGTGCACGCATACCTGGCCAATAAAGGTGATTCAGATTCAGATTCTGATTCTGATTATTCTATCAAATCTATTTATTCTATTCTATTTATTAAATTCTATCTATTCCAATTTTACCTGTTATGTAAGATAAGACTTGATTTTTTTTTTTCATTTTTCAAATGAAAGCTTGAGTTATTAAAAAAATGTAATACAGATAGTTCAAATGTCCAGTTAAAGCTGTGCCTTCCCTCCTGTTCGAGTGTCTCCAGAGCTTCAGCCTATGTTTGGGTATTCAGGACAAGAACATGCACATTCATTACAGCTACAGTGTGTTCCTACCAAGAGAGGACACAGGCTTAAATTAACATGGCTCCAGCCTGTGATTTATGATATTCTGCCTTGGCCTAGTCTGACTCACTTTCAGTGCAGGCAGTCTCTCACTGTCTGATGCAGACTACTCAGAGTGTCACCCTGCGCGCACAGCCCACCCATTTTGTAAAACACATACACATGAAGGCACTTTCATGGTGATATGCTAATTATAGTGTCAATTTCTACTAAATTCGTTGTGATGGCTCCAGCTAGAGCAGCCTCCCCGCTTAAACAGAAGTCGACCACATAATGTGGATGGTAATACAAAACGTTCCAATGCGGAAGGAGTGAATGGGGACAAAATATGCATATTCACTTTCTTGTCGAGAGTCGGATGAGAAGACTGGTGCTCCTCTCATACCTACGATGCTAAGGTCAGGAGATGGGTAGCTAAGCATTGAGTAAAGTCTGGAAACAGCTGTCCAAAGCAGAAGACATCCACATGCCATCACCTCTCAAGTTTAGTAAATGACCCGAGTGGGGTCACTGACCAGCCAGTCCGTGGCAGCAGGCAGTTGAATTTAGCAGCTACAAGAGCTCAAACTCATTTGAGGTCAGTATTTAGGCCGTGTGCACTTCCAACAGTTCATGTACTGACTGACTGACTGACCTTTTATTGTCATTTCCAACAATTTGCTTACTGTAAACTTTGATATGGTATAAATGAAACATTGCCCTTGAGCTTTAATGGTATAGCTCTTGAAGACAGAGGAGTCTGCCACGGGAACGCTCAAATAATTCATAATTAGTAATAGGACTACAGCGTTCACCACGAACACAGACATTTAATCTAAACATTCAACGACCAAAACACTTTAAAGCGTAATGCATATGTCAAGTATTTGACTCCACCACGGGTGCTTCTTGATAACTCTCAACATCAAAAGCACAGACAATTTATTCTCTCTCCTAGTCTGAATGTGAAGAGGTTCTAGCACTTAACTTTGTTTTTGCAGTGGGTGGATGGAAACTGCTTCTGCTGTTCTATGCTCAAGTTGGAAAGTAACTTGACTTAGCCAAGAAGTGATAATGACTGTGTGGGAGAGCAGACATTGAAATGTTGTTGCCAAGATGAGAAAGTCTGTGATATAGGTTATGAGTTTTTTTTCTCTCCAGGTTTTAATGTTATTAGAATAATCATTTTGAATTCATCACGTCACCCAAAATGTATTGTTCAATCAGAAGCAGTGCAGTGAAGAACAAATATAGTGTCATTATGTGTTTTCTGGGGATTTGTGTACAAAAATACTTTTTTAGTATACCACTTGCTGGATGGGTCAACCGGTCACACTGCAGATTTGAATTAAGTACTGCAGGATCTTCTCGCTGAAATTCAGAGATGGATACTTGAGCTGCCGACTCAAGTCACACTTCAGTTTCAGATATATTAATTTTAGTGAATTGCAGCTCTCAAAACGGTGCACTGATTTTGCATTGCACTCCTGTAACATAATTGGACTCATGATGGACAGTCAATCCAGAAAACCATATGAAAATTGATGCAGCAGAACCGGAGGTCTTTTTTTATTCCATCACTTTTCTTCCTTGTCAAAACTTATAGATCCTCAGTGCAACTCAGCAGAAAGCTCAAGGAGAAACTGCAGTTGCAAATAAAGAAGTTGACAACTACAGCAGTGAAGCATTTGTAAAAAGTTATAAGTGTCTGCAGTTCAAGGCTGACACTGATACTAACCAGCCCTGCTAATGGAAAAATGACGTATAAAGAAGAAATCAGCTCACAGAGTCCATTCCTGTGAGGGCCTGTGTTCCAAGTAAAAATGCGTGGTCTAAATAATTTAAATCGAAATGTTGTTGTTGTCAGCTGTTAATCTGAACATGGCTGAATATTGAACACTCTGGTAACTTACACCCTGATATTGTTTCATGAATTAAGTAGGGACGGTCAGCAAGTCATCCTCTTGTTGAGTTTTCAAGAAGCTTGTGAATAAAAGTGCTCTATTTTAGGGTATGCAAAGGCTTGTGTGCTCAAATCCAGAGTATATAGGCTTCCCCCACTCCTCCAGATAAGTAGGCCACTGCCTCCTACGGATGGTATATGCCAGCATTATTGGTCAAAAATATGTTGCTGCCACTGTTTACTGGCCAGCTTACTGCAAATAAGTCATCATATGTCTGATTACGCTGCAAGCAAGTATTTCTGTTATGTTGTTTTGCGGAAGCCAAGTAGGGGGGTTAGCAAGAACGTAAACCCACAATAAAAACATATTGTTCAATTTTACAGCTGCTGCCATACGTTCAAGCTCTGATATTTAAGACTGTCTTTGCTTTAGCCAGCCATACACATATTCCACATTCTTTCAACTCATCATGTGGTTTTTATATATCACCCAGTATTTTATCTGCAGTGAAATTCTTAGAAATGGTCATATTGTTTAAATTATAGATTTAAGACTTGACACGCATTTTGCGACTCGTGACTGATCTGTAGTTGAACGCATTGAAATACTACATCTGGTGCCATTGTGTGTGTTTGAGTTTCCAGAGTTTCATCTGGTTCATTTTAATTGCCCCCACAGAGTCCTCATAGGATCCACAGAATTTTCTATCACATACATGGTATGCTTTTTTTTTTACAGATTTTTTTTTTTATCTGTAGGCCATCAGAGGAGGTGAAACAGACACACGCTTTATTTGATTTCACATACGCATTTACACGTCCAGGCTTTTCTAAATGCACACACGCAGGCTCGCATCTGCAGGAAGTGCTAATGAGCATCTCTGGACGAGAGCTTGGCGAGAGCTGGACGTCTGCGCTGCGCTCCAGCTCCACTCAAGGAACTGACAGCTGGAGTGAACCCTGCTTCAGCTGCACAGGTTCAGGGCACAGATGCACACATTTTTACACACTTCGACATCCGTGCTTGCAGTTTTCTTACTTGATCTACGAATCATTTACTGCCGGCTCAGGAGACTCCAGGATCTAATGCTGCAACATGCAAAAGGAGGAATTTGGTAAAATGATAGTAGCAGCCTCACTTTAAAGACTTCAAAGCATGATCTTTGTTTCCATTTAATTTGACTGCGTCACCCATGTGTGCTGGGGATATACTGCCAAGTCTAAGATCTTTTTGGATCCCTTTTTCAACACTGCATAGGTGGAGTTTTTCCAGTCTGGTGTGAAAGCTACCCCTTATTTAACTCATCTCAACTTGGCTCTCACTTGTCAGGTTGAACTTAATCCCTGATACCCAAACTTTGCCTTGGCATCTCGTTCTCCGTCTTTCCTTGTATCTCACTCAGCTGTGTTTTTTGCTTACATTATTTCTGTCTGTCTCATTCTCTCCCGCGCTATGGTTCTCTGTTGATTTTCCCTCCTTCTGAATATACGCTTTTCTGTCTCAGTGTAAAAACAGAAACATATGCCCTGTGCAAAAGATCAAGAATCTTATGAGAAGTTCTATTGCGTGCCGTGGAGTCGCTCTGCATTCGCCACACAAAATTATCAGTCTGTCCAGCACCCATCCTGCTTCAGCCTCATTGTGGTTAAAGATGCAGAGTGAAAGAGACAGATAAAGAGTGAAGAAAAGAGAAAGAGACTAAGAGTGGAGAGTGGAGGTAATGATGGTGGAATGGTAGAAAAGGTGAGGCAGGTGGAGAGTGGAGGGAAAGCGTAAGCAGGCTGAGGGAAAGAAAAGAGATAGAGGAATTACGGAAGATGGAGGCCCTGTGGCAGCGCTGATGTGTGGACGGTGGGTGGACAGGGTCGCTGAGTTGTGGCTCCGAAATGGGTCCTGACAGAGTCATTTCTCACGTGGAGATTTACCCTGGCTCTTTCCAACGGAGGGAGGACGAGAGTGAACGACCCTTTCCACTTGTCATGAATATTTATTTGGCAAGAGTGTTCACAGGCTGCTGCGTCAAATGACAAATTGTGGTCTCTAAAGCAACTACCTATATTCCATTCCCATCTATTTCTTCATCCCCGTCCACCTGCGACTGTCTCTCATCTGGTCTGTGGTCTGTTTCCAGCTGCTGTTTAATATGTGCGCAGTATTTGGAACACTCGGACGGAGATTGCACTGTAAAAAAGGGCAGGTGTAAAAGTAAGAACCAAACCTCTTCTCAGAGCATAACATCATGTCATGGGATCAGCCCCCAAACCACAAACCATTTCACACACGCACTAACATGCACGCATAGTCGAACAGTAGGAGCGTTTCCTGTAAGAGCTTTGACAACTGATCAACTGTCTTTTGCTGCACGTTAACTGCCACGCACTACAGCTGCAACTTTGAGAGGAGCAACTCTCTTTTAAGGAGACTAAAAGAATAATAAAAAAACAATAAAAGTGTAAATGAAATGTGTTTAAAGCTAGACACAACGCTTTGACATATGAATCACTCGTGCCACATGGAATAGGGCAAAACTTTGTGTAGTGCTAGATTCTGGGGGAGGTAGTTACTTTGTTTGCTACTCTTTGTCCAAAACTGCTGATATGGTCTATTGTAATGATGACAGCTTCTACAGTGCTATAAATGGAAACTTGCTTTTGTATAAAAATAATTAGTCTCATCCAGTTCTACTCCACTATAGCAAATACATAAGCCAGGGCCAAGGACATCTTCTTCAGCTAGGTGATTTTAACTGTTTATACACACTTTGAGTACAAATAGCAGTTATCTGGAGTGGTATTTCTAGCCACTTGATGAAGTCCAATATTTATTCTCCTTTTAGATGTGAAGATTGTTGAGTTTTAGTCTCCAACAAATATGGAGGGAAATATCTTGCCAGGTGCTAACTTGGTCTGTCTGCTGTTTGGTGACTGGCAGGTTGCATGTTGAGCTTATGGGAGCTGAAAAAAGCAGCAAGCTGCAGCTTCTAAAGTTGTTGATGAGACCGGTGAGACTGAATGAAAGTTAAGCTTTGGGGCAGCAAAAACAAAATCTCAACACTCAGAAGACCTAAGGCAGAGCAGGGTCATAATTTTCTGCAGGTTCGATATTATGGGCGACACATTACACAGTTAAGCCACTGCTGAAATGAAAATATTGTTCAGTACAGCTATAAACCACATCAGAATACAGTTTACATACAGGTCACATGGCTGTGTGATTCCAAAAGGTCTGTGCTGGTAGACTTTTGACTTCACATAAATGTTCTAATTTCATCTCTTCTCATCATATCTACCCACGCTGACATCCAGCTTAGTGATTTCCTGGATATCCCAGCATGGCAACCCAGCCATTACCCAATATGGAGGCAATGCCATATGCGGAGATGAAATGGCCTCATTTACCAAATCTGATTTATCCCCCATGTCACTATATGGCCAAACAAAAGCCTCTAAATGCTGGAGTCAAAATCTCTTGTACCTGAGTTTGGTGGCTCTGTTCCTGAAGCTCAAACATTTTCCTCCATCATTACACCAGTCTCAGTTGTGCATCAGTAGCAGCCATTGTGTTCTCTAAACACCCCTTTTATTATCATATTACCAGCCATGGCTGCAGAGATTTGGAAAGAGATTTGGACTCAGGTTGGATCATCTGTCTGTATACAGGCATTAGCCAGGGCGCTGCAGGCTGGATGAACACATGCAGCACTGGAGCAGAAGTGTTGAAGGCACAGCTTCCAGCAAGGAATTGAGAAAAAAAATCCATCCAGCTCATTATTTTGATGCTTCCACTGGCTCTGCTTTTTATAGCGCCATTTCTTTACATTAATCTGTGGCACACATGCGTCTTTTTTTAAGCCAGTGAAGCACTTCAAGTGTAATATGCCAATAAAATCTAATATCATCTGGTCTAAGGCTTCACTCATTATGTAAGAAATCTTGGGGCTCTTATCAAAAGGTTGGCATCAGTACGTGCATATTGTTCATGCAGCTTCTGTTGCATTTCCTGCACAGAAGTCACCTCACCTTTTTCTCCCAGAGAAAACAGAAATGAAAAATGGATTTGGAAGAGAGAGGCATGGATGCAATTTTCCTTAAAGCCAAGTGGTAAACAATGGTGACAAGAACAAGTTTTCAATAACTTTAAAGCAGAATGGAGAGAAATAACAAATAAAGCACAGCCTTGTTTTCCATTATTTAATTTTCACTCTGTTGTATTACAGGGAGAGTAAATAAGGAAGGATATGAAAACTGACAAACAGTAAAGTGCCCTGTGTATGTGTTTGCAAGTGTGGGTGGGTTCGTATTTCTCACTTTTTGGTCGGCTGGTGAACAGAGGCTTTAGACTTGGCCATGTGTGTGCTATTATGGTGAGAGGTGAGCGTGGAAAGAGAATGGTTTGAGGCAATCTTTTTTATCCTGCTGGATCTCTCTCTGGGTGGAGAGATTGGGCTTTGTAGTTGTGATTGGAGGGAATTAAGGCCTGCCTTTGGTAGCTGGCAATAGCAGACAACTGGGAAACAGGTTTAGCCTGTGACTGGTTTTTGAGTGTGTGTGTGTGTGTGTGTGTGCGCAGTAAGAGAAAGAAAGAGAGAGATTAACTCAGCCCATCGCACATCATTCAGCAGCTCCTCCAGGCCGCCCTTTTCCTCTCACCTTGGCCCTATCTGCACACTGATAACTAACTGCGCTAAGAGGACTCCTGCAGTCCACTTACCTGCTTCAGTGAGTTTAGGTATATTTCATAGCATACTTTACTATTTGCGTGTTATCTAACAATTAAATGGAAGAGTCCTTATTTTGTTCATATTTCCTTACCTTTTTAAAAAATGATCTTATCTCAATCAATTCTTTGAATAGTGTTAAAAACTTTGTTTACATTACATTAGTTCCATTATCTGCCACCCAAACACCCACTTTCTAACTTCATATGGGTCAGTGGTACACCTCACAAAAGTACCAAAATAATAATAACACAAGAAACTATGTATTTTAAATCTGTGCACTGGTGTCAACCCAGTCTCTTTAATCTGCATACACTTTTAAACTGCATGTAGTCCACTTTTGTGTGCAGGTGATATGCCTATCCTTATCATTACCTTCTGTGGAGAGCATATGCGTTAAAAGAGCAAAAGGTTTGGGTTGAAACAAATCAACACTGACTTGTGGTTTCACACTGGTTTTGGTTTCACTTGGGTGAAAGTCCTGTTTTTGTTTGACCCATCCATCCACTTTGTTGTTCTTTACCATGCATCACCTGACATGGCGTGAGACGACACAAGTATCAACTGTGTGCAAAATCTGACTATGGTATGCACACTGCACGTATTTTCAAACAGTAAAACTGTGTTATTTGTACACCACAGGGTGCAATTGGGTTGTTTAAATTAAAGCTACTTTAAGACAGGAACCACCAACAGGTAATATTTACCCCTGACTGTTTTTTGATTGTATGCAACTTGTTTCAATAATATATTCAGGTCCCCCAGTCTTTGTCTCATAAAGAAGCTGCTATTATTAAAAATTGTTAAAACAGAAATACCAGATCGAAAACATGAGCATTTATACCTATAAGCATCAGCAGGGAAAATGTATCCTTGTAAAGAACAAATTCTGTCTGATGGTTAGTAACCTCTGACACAAGCTGTTTTTACGGCCCCTTCAAATGAGGTGTGCAGCTCCTTCGTTTTGTGTTTCAATGTATTGCTGATCATTACACATTTTTTTTGTTGGGTAAAAATGTACTTTGATTTTTGGAATTGAGAGCTACTGTGCATGGACCACAGATGCAGAGGAGCACAGGAGAATGTCCTGCGTGGTGAAGATGACATGCAAACTCGGTAATTCTTTGTGGAAAATACACAACATGGTGCTGAATGCTTGCACAGTGTTTGATCACAAAATCCATTCATTCTAATTGTGGGTAAGGTTTACTCATACCCAGTTTACCCATGAGTAATTTAAGTCCACATCAATTTTTGGAGCTAGAGTGTCTTAAGTCTCTTATAGTTATAATAAGTATTCTAACATATGCTGCATGGCATCCCACCTGCTTAGAAGATTGCATAACCATATCAAAAGAATTCATCGAATGTAGTCTACTGTATTAACATAATCTATTATCAGCCCTGCACTAATAAGACTGATTTATATCTACTGTAAATGATCACATCCCTCTAGTCTCTCTAGAGACTTTACGTAATCCACAATAAACCTGTAACCTTTTACTCTAGGCGACATTGATAAATAAGATAGTTAACATTTATTTTCACATTACCCAATGACTGCATTATTAGGCGCCTGATAAAGTTTGACTCAGTCAATCCAGCGTTGTGTATTTTGATACCACAGGCGCTGCATTTAACGATTCTTTTGTTTGAGCCCTTTCACTATTTTCTTACATGTTTTTAAAGTAAATGACAAATCCGTTGAGAAAATAAGAAATCAATCCAGAGATGACTCAATAATAAAAATAGCTGTTTAGTGCAGCCCCAGTTTCTATTTATATGGTAGTCACAAACAGAAGGCAAACTCTCGCTTGGACCGCAGTAATGAGACAATCACATGCAGCACGGCTGCAATGGGAGGCGGAATCAGTGACTGCGGAGCTGCTTCTTGTATCTTTTATTCTCAGAGGGACATCAACTCTCACCCTGGCCTATCTCCGCACCACAACATCCTTGAAATAAGACAAGTGTCCAGCATATAACCTGTCAAATCCAGTTAAATCCTTTTTGTGAATGAGTCCTGGGATTTCAGTATGATGCAGGAAGAGAGGAGAGGGGGTAAAAGGGAGACGAGGAAGAACGAGAGTCCTTTTATTTATTATTGGTCGTTTTGGAAGGCGAGAGATTAAAGTTGCGGGGTCTGTTTGATACCCCCGTCCCCTGATATTGTTTTCCTTTCTCTGAGTTTTATCACACAGCCCAGACTGCCTGATAGCAGGCCACGCCACTGGGAAAAACAAATCACACTTGTTTTACAGCAGCATCCACAAGACCGAGGCAGATAGAGGCAGAAAGAAGAGAAGGACAGAGGGAGGGAGGTTGATGGAGCATTCAGAGGGTGGGAAATAATAGCTCGCAGTTGGGAATGAAGCAGGAAACCAGAACAAAGCTTTGGTATGGTGTGAATGTGTCTTTACTCTCTTGTTTGAATGTCTATCTGTTGCGGCAGAGCGCTCCAAATGACTTCAGCGCTTTGTCTCCGTAACCACACTATGTCAGCCTTTTTGCAAGAAAAACACGTTTTGATTCGCGTTGTGCTGCTGTATGTTTGTTTTCAACGAGTGGCTAGACTTTGTCTCGTGGCTTTGCTCGGGCTCCATGCTGTCAGAGAGAAGTGCATGCTGGTGGAGAGAGAGATCTAGCTTATGAAGGCTCAGACTGACTAACAGGAAGGGAGACAAAGACGAGCCTGAGGCGCTGACAGTCCCAGAAGCGCTGGTGTGCAGGCGCCTGCGTGTGTTTGAGTGCGGCTGTGTTGGCGTGCATGCATGTGCGTGAGATTGTGTCTCGATATGCATGTGTACTTGTGTGGTCCCCTTGAGGCTGGCAACAGAGGGAGGACGGAAGTACTACTGATCATCAGCCCCCAGGCCAGCCGCTAGAGACTGGAGTCTCAACTTATGGAAATTCCACAAACAGACACACACTTGCACTCTCAGAGGGGTGAAGCGATTTTAGGTACATGAGCAGAATATTGATGAATATCTGGTGGCAGAGTGGGACCTTCCAATGGCTGCGTGTCATGTTTCTGCACCTCTCTGGAGTTTCTCTCTCTGCCTTTGTCTCTTTCTCTGAAAAGGTCAACTGAGGTGAGGGAGGCAGCCAAGTGTGGGTGACAGAGAAATAAAGTTGAGGTGGAGGGGAGAGAGGAGGAGCAGGGAGCGACGGGGGGGAGAGAAGATGAGATGATTAAAAACCTCATAAAACGGGCCGGCATGAAAAGAAAGAGACAGGCTAATAGGACGTTAAATAATGTGAGAAACTTAAGGCAGCCGCAGAGTTCGACAGGCGGCGTCTGACTGTGAGAGACAGAAAGAAAAATAGAACGAGATGGATGCTGTCAGAAAATCACAAGAGAGGAACGGAGAGATGAAAAGCTAAAAGCTGAAAGGCAGGGGGGAGCGAACAGTAAACATATGAAGCAGAATACCTTAGATTGTTTTAAAGTAAAGAACTCATTAGATCAGACACCTTCCAGTGATATTTGGAAAAATCACAATAACCATGAAAGAAGCCACACTCATCCAGGGAAGATAATGAGAGCACTGTAATGATGGAAAGCCTATAATGAAGAAATAGCAGAACAACAGCAGAACAGCTGCTGATCAGATTAAAGCAGAATTAAAACAAAATGACTACACTGCATCAGAGATGATGACAGCTGAGAATGAAATGATGACAAATAACTCGTACTCATGTTTTAGCTAATGAAAAAAAAAAGCCTCTCACACCCGCCCGATGTTCATTATCTCTGGTCTTCCGTTTCATTTCTCTCTCCCTCATTTCATCACCACCCCTCCATTATAATTATTATTTTCCCCGTGTGAGTCCCCAGCCACAGAGCCTGGTGAGCATTTCCTTCCTCTGCGGGGACCTTTGGAGACGATGAGCCCACACGGAGCCGTTGAAGTTTTCCTGAGCACACAGGAAGGCAGAGAATTACAGCAGGGTCGAAATGGACCTCTCCACCCAGGACAGATTTTCCGAGCCCCGCATCATCACACCTCAGCTCCGCTACAGCTCACATTCATTACCCCCTTTTTTTTGGCCAATGAAACAGACCCCGACTGGCTTTCAGCTGTGCTCTCTCTCCAGGTTATTTTACAGTCTGTTAATATCAGTATTTGCACACATCAATATTCAGACGCCATACGTATTTAATAACACATGGTGTGAGAGTGCTTTGTATTCTACAGTGAGCTGTAGTTTTTTGCAAATTTTGTTAGAATGTGTGACTGGAATGAGAGATGGAGCGCGCATAGTGTTGAATGCTGAAGAGGTGTTGACTATAGGAGGAACAGAGATGCAAAAGAAGGAAATCCCACATCAATGTACCTCATACTGTACTATTTATAGTCAACATTTCTTCATCAGGGACTGTAATGTGTGAAACGTTGGCTCCATGCCCACAGTTTACAGTAGTGACGGTGCAACTGCAGGATATATCGCACCGACAGTGTAAAAATAATAATGGGCTTCTGTCAAAAGTGTTTTATTTGAAGTATTATCAAATTTATCGCCACATTCATCAAGCAGCAGAAGATGTTTTTCTGCACTAAATCGATGTGAGAATCCAGCCCCTTCATTATTTTAAAGTGTTAAACGGACCAGACAAGCTTAATTAAATCAATAAGTTGTTCACTGTAAGAGGTGACAACAGCAGCCTTACATTTTTGGCCACACGAGAGGCTCGGCTGTACAGTAGAGACTGGTTTGCTGGTTTGTCCACTATTTAGAGTGAAATATCTCAACTACTGGATGGATTACTGTGAATTTTTGACATTTATGTTAAAGAAAATGAATCCTAATGACTTTGGAGATTGCCTGACTTTTCTTCTAGCACCACAGACCTGTGTGGTTGTGAGTGGTTTTTTTCAGTAACTATAGGATGGGTTGTCATTAAATATGGTACAGACGGTCATGTTCCCCTCAGGATGAGTTGCGGTCACTCAGGCAACCTAACATTTTATATGGAACAAGTGTGAGAAGAACTGTAGTTATACTTCATCTTCATCTTCTTCTTCTTCTTCATCCGCTTGGTCCGGGACCGGGTCGCGGAGGCAGCAGTCTGAGCAGAGATGCCCAGACTTCCCTCACCCCAGACACTTCCTCCAGCTCTTCCGGGGGGACCCCGAGGCGTTCCCAGGCCAGCCGAGAGACATAGTTTCTCCAGCGTGTCCTGGGTCGGGTCTTCCCCGAGGCCTCCTCCCGGTGGGACATGCCTGGAACACCTCCCTAGGGGAGGCGTCCAGGGGGCATCCGAAACAGATGCCCAAGCCACCTCAGCTGACTCCTCTCGATGCGAAGGAGCAGCGGCTCTACTCCGAGCTCCTCCCGAGTGACCGAAGCTTCTCACCCTATCTCTAAGGGAGCGCCCAGCCACCCCTGCGGAGGAAACTCATTTCGGCCGCTTGTATCCGCGATCTTGTCCTTTCGGTCATTACCCAAAGTTCATGACCATAGGTGAGGGTGGGAACGTAGATTGACCGGTAAATCGAGTCATCGCTTTCGACTCAGCTCCTTCTTTCACCACGACGGTCCGGTACACCGACCGCATAACTGCGGACGCTGCACCAATCCGCCTGTCAATCTCACGCTCGATCTTTCCCTCACTCGTGAACAAGACCCCTGAGATACTTGAACTCCTCCACTTGAGGCAGGACCTCTCCACCCACCCTGGAGAGGGCATGCCACCACCCTTTTCCGGTCGAGAACCATGGCCTCGGATTTGGAGGTGCTGATTCTCATCCCAGCCGCTTCACACTCGGCTGCAAACCGCTCCAGTACATGCTGAAGGTCCTGGCCTGATGAAGCCATCAGGACAACATCATCCGCAAAAAGCAGAGATGAAATCCTGTGGTTCCCAAACCGGACTCCCTCCGGCCCCTGGCTACGCCTAGAAATCCTGTCCATAAAGATTATGAACAGGACCGGTGACAAAGGGCAACCCTGCCGGAGTCCAACATGCACTGGGAACAGGTCTGACTTACTGCCGGCAATGCGAACCAAGCTCCTGCTCCGGTCGTACAGAGACCGAACAGCCCTTAGCAAAGGCCCCCGGACCCCATACTCATGGAGCACCCCCCACAGAATACCACGAGGGACACGGTCGAATGCCTTCTCCAGATCCACAAAGCACATGTGGACTGGTTGGGCAAACTCCCATAAACCCTCAAGCACCCTGTGGAGGGTATAGAGCTGGTCCAGTGTTCCACGACCAGGACGAAAACCGCATTGTTCCTCCTGAATCCGAGGGTCGACTATCGGCCGAATTCTCCTCTCCAGTACCCTGGCGTAGACCTTCCTGGGGAGGCTGAGAAGTGTGATCCCCCCTGTAGTTGGAACACACTCTCCGGTCCCCCTTTTTAAAAAGAGGGACCACCACCCCAGTTTGCCACACCAGAGGCACTGTCCCCAACCTCCATGCAATGTTGCAGAGGCGTGTCAGCCAAGACAGCCCCACAACATCCAGAGATTTGAGGTACTCAGGGCGGATCTCATCCACCCCCGGCGCCTTGCCACTGCGGAGCTTATTTGCGAACTACCTCAGTGACTTCTTTCGGCTTGGGTGATGGACGAGTCCACCTCAGAGTCCCCAGCCTCCGCTTCCTCATTGGAAGGCAAGTCGGTGGGATTGAGGAGATCCTCGAAGTATTCCTTCCACCTGTCCGACAATGTCCCCAGTTCGAGGTCAACAGCTCCCCACCTGCACTGTAAACAGTGTTGGCAGAGTACTGCTTCCCCCTTCTGAGGCGCCGGACGGTTTGCCAGAATCTCTTCGAGGCCGACCGATAGTCCTCCTCCATGGCCTCACCGAACTCCTCCCAGACCCGAAGTTTTTGCCTCCAGGACCGTCCGGCTGCTTGCGGCTTGCTTGGCCTGCCGGTACCTGTCAACTGCGTCAGGAGTCCCACAGGCCAACATGGTCCGATAGGACTCCTTCTTCAGCCTGACAGGCATCCCTTACTTCCGGTGTCCACCACCGGGTTCGGGGGTTGCCGCCACGACAGGCACCAGAGACCTTGCGTCCACAACTTCGAACTGCCGCGTTGACAATGGAGGCAGAGAACATGGTCCACTCGGACTCAATGTCTCCAGCCTCCCTCGGAAATCTGTGAGAAGCTCTTCCGGAGGTGGGAGTTGAAGACCTCCCTGACAGAGGGCTCGCCAGACGTTCCCAACAGACCCTCACAATACGTTTGGGTCTGCCAGGTCTGTCCAACTTCCTCCTCTGCCAGCGGATCCAACTTCACCACCAGGTGGTGATCGGTTGACAACTCAGCCCCTCTCTTTACCCGAGTGTCCAAGACATACGGCCGGAGATCAGATGAAACGACAACAAAGTCGATCATCGACCTCCGACCTAGGGTGTCCTGGTGCCACGTGCACTGATGGACACCCTTATGCTCGAACATGGTGTTCGTTATGGACAAACTGTGACTAGCACAGAAGTCCAATAACAGAACACCACTCGGGTTCAGATCGGGGAGGCCGTTCCTCCCGATCACGCCCCTCCAGGTATCACTGTTGCTGCCCACGTGAGCGTTGAAGTCCCCCAGTAGAACAATGGAGTCCCCAGTCGGAGCACTATCAAGTACCCCTCCCAGGGACTCCAAGAAGGCCGGGTACTCTGTACTGCTGTTCGGCCCGTAGGCACAAAAACAACAGCAAGAGACCTATCCCCAACCCGAAGGCGCAGGGAAGCGACCCTCTCGTTCACCGGAGTGAACTCCAACACATGGCGGCTGAGCTGGGGAGCTATAAGCAAGCCCACACCAGCTCGCCGCCGCTCACCCTGGGCAACTCCAGAGTAGTGGAGGGTCCAGCCCCTCTCAAGGAGCTGGGTTCCAGAGCCCAAGCTTGGCGTGGAGGTGAGCCCGACTACTATCTCTAGCCGGTACCTCTCAACCTCCTGGCACAAGCTCAGGCTCCTTCCCCCCAGCGAGGTGACATTCCATGTCCCTATTGCCAGAGTTTTGGTCCAGGGATTGGGTCGTCGAGGCCCCCGCCACGACTGCTACCCAAACCACATTGCACCGGCCCCTCATGGACCTTCCTCCATGGGTGGTGAGCCTCACTGGAAGGCGGGCCCACGTCGCCATTTCGGGCTGAGCCTGGCCGGGTCCCGTGGGCAAAGACCCGGCCACCAGGCGCTTCGCCTGCAAGCCCCAACCCCAGGCCTGGCTCCAGGGTGGGGCCCCGGTAACGCCAATCCGGGCGACGTAACGGTCCTTGATGTTCTTCTGTTCATGATGGGCTTGTGAACCGCTCTTAGTCTGGTTTCCGTCACCTAGGACCTGTTTGCCATGGGAGACCCTACCAGGGGCGTAATGCCCCCTGACAACATAGCTCCTAGGATCATTCTGGGCACACAAACCCCTCCACCACAGTAAGGTGGCGGTTCAAGGAGGGGTAGTTATACTTTCATGTCAATTATTGTGAGGAGTTTAAGTGCTGTTTCTCCAGCTCAGTCTCTCCCCCCGCACTTCTGCTGGTCCAATACTGACTTTCAGGCTCCGTTTCAACTGATCCTTTTCCCAGCCTGACAATAAAATACTAATTATGGTCTATGTTTTGTGACATCGCATTTTTACTGCATCTGTTCAGACCCGGCCTCCCTCTCCCTTCTCGCTGCTACCTCACCTCGCAGCCACACCAAAACAGCCGCTCTCTCTCTTAAATGGCTCTGATGGAAGTGGCCTTGCTTGGTGAGGGTGTGAGAGGCGTGTGACTGATGGAATTAACCATCGCAACGACGGGGTGAGAGGGGTTGAACGCGGGTGTTGAGCAGTGACTGATGGAACAGTGCGTTGCTGCAGGGGAAGAATGGATGGGGAAATGTGATTGATAAGGCAAACACTTGGCATCAAGGCTGGAAATAATGGCGGCGCGAGAGATGGAGGGAGCAAGCGTTGGCTGCAGGGGTCAAAAAAGGCAAAGGCTGAAAGAAGGCGGCGTGATGTTGGAAAAAACAGGGAAGAGGAAAACATCGAGGAGAGAGAGGAGAGGGGAGAGGGAGAGTGACAGGCAAGGAAATACTAGTCATATTAAAGAGGAAAAGGAAGGCGATAAGCAGGAGATGGAAGTTGCTGGAGGTTTTAGAGGACGTTTGTATGCAGTGTTGTGATTTGCAGAGGAAGGCCGCGGCGCCACTGTGATGGATGGCAGCATTGTGTGAGGCCAGGGCAGATGATTTAGACCACACACTGGATGGAGATTCCCGGATAGATTCCTCTGTTCATTTAAATGGATGGAAATCCATGCCTCATACCCCGTGAATGACAGCAGAAAGAAATATGCAGTAGCTTGCACACTAAGGAGGAACATCAAAGACGTCTTCAGGATGCCCAAAAATTTTTTATGGTTCTCTCCAGCCAAAAAGCAACTCAGCAGTAAGAGCCTGATCAGTGTGAGACAATCCTCTATCTAATTCATTGAGTGTGGTATTGTTAGTTGTATTCTTATAGATTTGCTGCAGACTCAATGAGTTCTTTTTTTTTTTTTCATCTTTACACCTTGAGGGTCCTAAATTTGTGCATGCATCTAGTTGGGTTGGAGTGAAACAGACAAGCTGAATTGAACAAACAGGGTGCATTAGCTGTGACTGACAGCTGAATACCCAGTCTGTTTGTGATGAAAAACGTAGGCCAACAGAGTATGTTATCGTTTCTCTCCATGTTTGTTCTTTTCTCAGCAGCTGAGACTCCCGATTTTGTGTTTTTAGGCAGTATAAGCTGCAACAGGAATGAGATTAAGGCTTCTGCTGGGAAATTCTCTCCAGATAGCTTGCATATCACTCGACTGACTTTATTGTCCCTGTGGTGATATAATCCCGGCGCACATCGACAAACATGTGCACACTTGAACGCACGCTTGCACACATGCATGCGCACCCACCCACATACAAACATAAACCTCCTCGCTGCCCTAACTGAGTGAGCTCCCACTGTCCCTTATCTCCCTTCTTGTTGCTTGTTTAGAATTCGGCTTGCAGACAAAGCTTGATCCCGCTCCGTTCTGTTGGGGTGTTT
Organism: Scortum barcoo; assembly: GCA_023238725.1. NCBI lineage: Eukaryota > Metazoa > Chordata > Actinopteri > Centrarchiformes > Terapontidae > Scortum > Scortum barcoo. Next base: position 22,421,227 of record CM041536.1, on the reverse strand, counting down.
AAATCCTGCATCTCACATGCCTAACCTCGGGGTACACTTCAACTCAATTTCACACTTGCCAGCTGCTAGAATGTCCTAATTCAATTTACGCTGTTTAAGGAAGCAGAGGCTTGCTCTCTGGGGAAAGTTTAGAGTGCACAAGAAGGAATGGTCTCGTCAGCTTTGGTCAGTGGCCCACAGTTGCACAGCTCACTGAACAGATAGCGGGTCCCATTGGGCTCAAGGTAGTGCACTTGAATGGCCAATGTGATTCCATGATTGCATTCACAGCAGTCATACTCTGATCGATAAATGGGATTATGCCCGATTAAGAACAAATCAAACAACATTGTGGCTGATACCTTTTGAGTAATGTAGTAACATTTATCACGTAAGAGCTTATTTCCAAAGAAGCAGTTGGTTCTGCAAATGACATTTAGGAAAACATTGCCAATTAAAGGTGCTTTTACAAATTTGTATGTATTTATTTTTTTACATATAATTGTTCTTTAGGCACAAAATCAACACTTAGGCAAATAAAACCCAAACTACCTACATGACTAAATACTACTGGGGCTAAAAATGATTGTTTTTATAATGGGGTTAAACCATGGATACTGTATAGTAAGATGTGTCTAGTATAGTTTTTTGCCATCTAAATGTAAGAACAATATAATGTAGCTTAATGTTTATTGTGATGAATTAATGTGTTCTTTCAGGAATTAATCGAACTTTTCCCTCTCATGTCTTTACTGTTCTACCTAATGTTTCTACATTCATACTTATATTAATAAATGTACTGATCCACTGTTCACCTGTTCAACGGAAGTCAACCAACCAGTACACTGCTGACTGTAAAATGAACGTGTCTTGACTTGCCTCTTACAACCTTTTTCCGATTTACCCAACACACCATGGGCTGTGAAGGCGAGGGCTGTTTAGAGAGATTATTAGGCCTTGGTGGTCTGCAGTCTGTTGAATGCTTTGTTGAAGGTTCATTGCAGACTCTGTATTAACATTCCAGTGTCTTGATAGACTCTGCTGTTATATCAATGGAATGTGTGACGGCTGTTTACTTCCTGTCTGCTATCCTCACTTACTTTGTTAGAGAAAACTACTTGATTTTCACAGTTTTGTAGTGCTCCTACCAAATGGCCAATGGGTATATCTGCCTTGACGCCAAAGTTTAATATTTACAACTTAACATAAATTGTACATGACTTAAACATTAACATAAGATATTGATTGGTAAAGAAAATTAAAGTTGACAGAGCACATGGGGATAAACACTGCGTGGGAGTCTCAACTGAGGGAAAATCACTTTACACAGGAGGGCTAGTGGTATAGAGAATAACTGTAAATAAGAGCGCAGTGAAATAAAAGTACCAAACTGAGCTAAGCAGGAATCATTAAACATACATGAAAATGAATAAAAGTAAGCAACCGTCAGATAATAAAAAGGTAAAAAGAAACCTTTTATAACCCCCTTGCTACAATAATGACTTCAAAGGTTATTCATATAATTAATTAAATTTGGTGATGTGTTTGATTGATTTTATGTGATATTTATTTCACAGTTCATTGCATATTTGCTGGTTTCACTGTTTATTTAAATCTGTAACATTTTGTTACATATGCTTGATTGAAATGTGTTTGTAGCTCATGTTGCTAAGCTCATTACTTTCCGTTTGTCTATCTCCAGCATGTGTGCTAACATTATCCACTCCAAATGGATCCAGTCATCTTTACCGTATAGACGAGATGGACTCGTGTCAAGCAGACCCCACGTTGTCATAGATATATGTTTGAAGATGGTACAAAATATCAAAAGACATCTGGAATATGCTAACAATCTGAGCATATTTTTCGTGGTACCAAAAACTGACAGCTCTCTAGAGCTTAACAGGTACATAACGAGGTACATAACTCAGAAACAAAAAACTCTTTTTTTCTTTAGCTGACTTGCAATTAGCTATGGTGAAATAGCTACAGCTGAGTTCTTGGCAACAGTAGTCATTTTAATCAGCCAAACAGAATGGGCCTTTTTCACAGCAGACATTTTGACTTGCCGTACTGTAATAAGAACAGTTCATGTGTCACTAATAACATTAATGATGGTCCTGTTCTATTAAAGTGTCCCAGTGTGCCATGACAGTGTAACAGTGAGCCAGCATGCAAAACGCCAGGATCCTGAAACTGAAGCGGTCATATAGAATTCAGCCATCATTCATTTTTAGATTTTACACCTCTGCTTCTCCTGCTGTGGCATGTCAAAATGTCTCCTGTGAAGCAGGCCATTTTCTACCAGAAATGGGAGCCCTGCTAACCCCTGATTGTGTTATAAGTTGATTGATGATTGTTTTGTTGACTCCAGGTATGTTGAGTTCTTTACACCCTGGAACAGGATGTAAAATGGACACAGATGTAAAAATCCAAGTACACCTTTTTTCAGAGTTAGATTTGAGAGACCTTCAAAAGGCCATGATCATTCCAGATGGTTTGAAATAGTATATAAAAAAAAGCAACATTAAGGATCCACGTGTGCAGTAAAACACGCCACCATTCAACAGTAGCAGAACCTGGAAACTGAAAGCAGGAGACAGGTCTCCTTCTGATTTTGGGCATAAACTTGTTCACAGTGTTGAAATAGGCACCTGAATTTTAATCTCTGGACTGACTCATTTGTATTAGCCCTAACCTTGGCCTCCAAGCAGTGCACTACAACAGACATTACAATCCTAGACACGGTGTACAGACGCAGGGTCAACCAACCATTCAAACATTCAGAGAATCTCCCTGCCAGCAAGACATTTGCCTAACTGGGCACCAGTGGTGTGCTTTGCTGACATTTCCTCAGTGACAGTGAGCCAAACCAACATGTCATTGGCTCTTGATGTCTCCCTCTCCTCCTTCACATCCATTGTGGATGTGTCTACTGCTTCACTCAGGAAGGCAGGTGTTGGCAGGACAGGGACAGGTTCTCAAATGTTTGCGGTCTTTCACTGAAAGCAGATGTTCACTGTGCATTCACACACACACACACACACACACACACACACACACACACTGGCATGGCAAACAGGTGTCTGGGGAGTTTGCACACAGCTCTCCTGTCTGTCGTTTGTTATCAGCTGAAAACAGAGTGGACGAAGTATTTAGTTTGGAGCATCTTCAAACATTTAAAGTGTGAGGTTTTGTGCCTGGGTTTTGCTTCTACCTGTATCTGTGAAGTTGATGGTTGATGTTAGATATAGATCTGTACATGTATGGGTAGTCTGTGTTGTATACCATTTTTTTTTTTGATGATTTTTTAAAAGGTTTTTGGGGCTTTTGGTTTTAACAAATCAACCGGAAGTAACTACAAAACTGTAAGCATTTGAAACTTTTTTGAAACAGTATACACATAATGTAGTTACACATAATGTAGTTTTGTCCCTTGTTCACTTGTAAATTAGGTACAGTAATCGCTCTCTCGTGCACGGGCTTTGCTCTCTCAACCTCACTCTAGGTCGCTGCAGAGGGCTGCAGTTAATTTGTTACAAGGTTGCAAGACGTTTGGAAAAGTAGGAAATAGTAGTACTTAGTACATTATTAGCCTTATGGAACAGATTTTTGAGATTTTAGTCTGAGCATATCTGACAATCAGTGGTTGAGCTCTTCCATCACTTTGGTTTCTAATCTGAAGATGATCGTCATGTGCGTCTTCACACTCACTGTGGTCCAAATGTCCATTGTCATACTCTCCCCTGATTTAAAACCTAAGTAACTACCCAGTGAAACATAGTTAAATACTTGGGTCTAGCCCAACTAAATATCCAAGTAATGGGTGGCACATAATGTGAAGACACGTGTCTTTTTTTGCCCAGTCTGGAGAGTAAATTTCTCTTCCCCTTGCCCTACACAAATCTGCTGCTCATGGACAAACGGATAAGCCTTAATGCTGAGCCCTGTATCCCTTTAATTCATATATACATATATATCACAAAACAGCATTATTTTCTACCTTCAGTGTCTCAGTAACATGATCTGAGTACCTTTACTTAGATAAATAATTGTCTATAACATAACGCTCTATCCTTTTTACATTCTAACGTATTCCCATATGTTTAGTAATGATATTCATATAAGGTGCTCATATCAACAGCACATTTATTGCTGAATGCTTTTCAAGTGAAGTGAGTAAGGCTGACTTACACACATGCCATGAGGAGTCTACAGGAGAAAAAATGGATTTTAATTAAATTCAAGGCTAGAATACCTTTACACTGAGTGCAGTCTGAAGCTCTTTCACTCTCATAATTCTTTGACTGTAGTTCAATTACTCTAGTAAATTTTTTTTGCTTGGATTAGCGTTCTACATCAGGCAGCAGCTCATCACACATCCGTTATTATTATAACACTTTGAAATGTGAGATATGACCCTCTGTGAGTGTGTGACTGTGTGAGCGCGAGTTTGTGAAAGGAATAGCATGGTGTGTGTGTGTGTGTACATGTCGGTGCGCCTGATGGATTTTCAATTTCATTTCCTATGTACACGCTCTGTCCACCAGGGCAGTAGATGAGATTGAGCCTTTACCGCTGGTTCTGAAATTGGGCCGGTCCTGCCGGACTCACAGCTCCATTTAAATGCATTAAAGCAGAGAGAAAGTGGCTCGTACATCAAGGGTTTTGACATGTGGCAGTGTGACAGCCCACGGTTTCGGGGACGATTGGCGCTTGACATGCTAGGATCTCGGGAGCATCCATTAACAGCCGCTACATGCATGAGCTAACTGATGACTGGGCCAAGCCGTAGATTAACAGTGTGAAAAGGGAACGCCGCTGTGGCTAACAGCTTGTTTGATCGTTAACGGCCAACCGTCGGTCTTGTCCGTTATTTCTCTAAAACTGTGTGACAGGTGCCCATCGATCTTTATTGCTTGACAAGCACTTAAGACACTGAATCAGCTATTATTATCTACTGTCATGGGTGCTGTCAGAAATGTAGGCCTTAAGTTGATATGTATGACAGGTCGTTGTGGTGATGGGTTGACAAGTGGGACAATGCGGGTGGGATGTGTATGGCATTTGACTATGAAATTGAGTAAGAAACGCTAATGATCATTATTGTGCAGGGGAGGTTTGGGCTAAAGTTAGAATGCTTGATTCTAATGCAAAGGTGAAAGAATGCCAATATGAAGCAAATGAGCTCTCACTGCATGGTTGTCTATATCACAGTATTCTGTGACTCCACGCAAACACAACATTTTTTACCTTGAATAAATGCTTCTGTGTGTTGAGAGAAAATTGTACCTTTATATCTGCATTTTCTTGCCTCTAGTAGAATATTTTCAGTGAATACCAGAATTCACAGTATTGGCTGACTTTGTGACAAAGTCAGTGTGATGAGTCCAGGTCAGGTCCTCGCTGATGTGAACCCCGAGGAACCTGAAGCTGTTGACTCTCTCCACTGTAGTCCCGTTGATGGAGAGGGGGGCGTGTTCCTCTCTCTGCCTCCTCCTGAAGTCCACGATCAGCTCCTTAGTTTTGCTGACGTTGAGCTGGAGGTTGTTGTCCTGGCACCAAGATGTCAGGGCTCTGACCTCCTTTCTGTAGGCCGTCTCATCGTCGCCGGTGATCAGGCCATGCATAAATGATATGCTTCTGGAGTTTGGGCATTCCTCCATGCACCTCTTCATATGTGTCATGAAAAGCTCTTTGGTTGAACAGCTGGCGTGCATTGTTCACACCACTCATGTAATCAGGGTGTTGTGCAGTGAAGTTGGTGTAGGCATTGAGGGTGGCAATATCCAGCAAATTGCACCAGAGCACCACTGGCCACCTCCGTGTTCTCTGCTTACATGAATAGGTGCTAACTATCTGATCCATTTTGTCCACTCCTGACAACTAATCAACTAATCAATTATTATGCACACTTATCTTTCACAAGTCATCAAACATTTTTTTGGGGTAAGATTAGAATAATTGTAAAACCAGAGAGATGTGCAAAGGGAGCTGTGTTGAGCTGTGAAATGTGTAGCAGGCAAATAGTTGTCTGCAGTAAATATGTTCCTAATTGCAAACATGTACAAATTTCAAAGGTTCCCACCAAATACCATAGAAATGCATGTGGGTCATTTTTGACCCATGTGTGTAAACTAGATGTAGACATACAGAAGCTATGCTAGTTCATAATGTAAGAAAGGAAAAATATTTATGATGATTTGTGCTAAACAAAAAGAAGAATATTTACTGTACACTTGGAATAGTAAATGATAAAATACATTTATATCAGAGATATAGATGAAATAACATAGTAAATGGATATGGCTCATTTTTGACCCATGTTGTGCATTTTTTTTTAAGTAAGAAATAAAAAAAATAAAAGAAGTATGTATTATAATAAAAAACAAGTTGATTGAGGAATACCTGGAATACTGAATGATGAAATTACATTTATTGCAAAGATATAGCACATAACACATAACTCAGTCGGGTCACTTTTGACCCATGTTGTGCATCAAAGGGTTAAAAACTTGATTTAGTTTAGCAAATATTCAGTAAACTTCAGCATAAAGGCCAATCTGAAAGAGTCACAAGAGTCTGTTTCAGTGCATGTACACTACAGCGAGCCCTTTTTATATGCATGTGAAGGGAAAATTGTATTCAGAGGGAGGAGAAGCTATGACAGTGCCAGCAGAGCTGCTCCACTGGAACTAAGGTGTCTGAGTGAAAGTGAGAATGCCAAGAGAGGACATGACAACATACTGGAAAGACAACAGCATGGTCTGTGTGTGTGTGAGAGAGAGAGAGAGTGTGACACACAGAGAGAAATGACTTGGAAGTCAAGCAGGAATTTGCCTTTAGGCACAAATGCAGGGTTATTCATCATCAAGTGTAGTAACACTCGAAAAAAGAGGTATTGTCTGGCAGAAATCTTTGGCAGGCCCACTTGGACCAACCATTTCCGGATACAGGGGGTCAAAAGTTTTTTTTTTTTTTTTGAGTTCTTTGAATGGCTGGTTATGTGTGACCTCACTCATGAATGTTTGTTATCGTGTACCCTACTTCCCTCAGGGCTGGATTCAAGACATTCCTAGAGATCATCTAATAATGTTTCATAGCATTGCATTTGATATGAACTGGCTATTGTACAAAAGCCTAGTTGGTTTTTATGTATGAAAGCGAAATTTATCAAGAATCAAGAATCTTTTTTGTCATCATGTTTTCACATAATTAAATTAAGATTGGTGACTTCCAATAAATATATGTAAAAATATGTAATATGTACATAAATAGCTAAAGATTTAAAGTTGTAGCAGCAATGTACAATAGGGGGGCTGGGTCAGTTGTTAAAGTGTAGTCAGTGCATGGCTCAAGCTCCAGCTGCAGATAAACTGACGAGTGACAAATTAAAGGAAAAATCAACAGTAAGTGTCTTAATAAGGTGTTGGGCCACTACAATTTTCTTTCTCCAAGTCTCTGAATTCTACTGGAAGACTGAACATTATTTTTCCAAATGATATTCCCTCATTTGGTGTTTTGATGATGGTGGTAGAGAGCTCTGTCTAACACATCGCTCCCAAAAATCTCCCATTGGTGTTTAACTGGGTTGAAATCTGGTGGCTGTAAGGGCCAAAGCAGATGATTCACATAATTTTCATCCTCATCAAACCATTCAGTGTCCCCCCCTCGTGCTCTAGATGTGGGCATTGTCATCCTGGAAGAGACCACTTCCATCAGGATAGAAATGTTTGATCACAGGATAAATGTGATCACTCAGAACAACTTTGTATTTGTACTTACACGAGAACCCAAACTTTGCAAGCAAAATACCTCCCACAGTATGACAGAGGCACCAGAGCCCCTCAGTGTGGAGGTTAAACAGTCAGGTTTTTCCTTTAATCTGTTACCTGCCAGTATCTCAATATCCCTCCTCTCCTACTTTTCTAATCTTCTGACTGCCTCTTTCAGAATGTATTGTATATCAGAGCCATAGCTGTATGAGGGCCTTTGTTTGCCAGCCTTTACAGCTTTGGTCAGATAAATACCCTCAGTTTTGAAAAACCAAGAAGTCTGTGAAACAGAAAACTGTACTTATTTTACCATAGGTTGTTTTGGTTTTGTTTGAATCGCTTCTGCCATTTTCTTTTCCATTTCCAGCTATTACTCCACTGTGCATTTTCCAATCCATACTCTACCTCCTGCACACAATGGACAGAACTCAATTTATGTGCTGTTTGCTGAGAAGGCATAATAGTGATCGTTTTTCTACAAGATGCTTATTGTGGGTTACAACATTTAAACTGCACCGCCACTTTTCACTCTAGTGCTGTTGTGTTAAATTTTGGTGTGTTAGTTGTTTTCCTGCATCCATATCTGTCCCAGAAGCAATAGCTGTGGCAATGGGAAGGGGACAAGAAAACACGGTTCTCTATTGTCAGAGAGATGATTACAGAGGTGCGTTTCAGCTGAAAGGTCCGGAAGAACAATACGAGAGGCCTCTGTGAACACGTGCTGCTTTTTGTTCCTTGGAACAAGAAGCATGGCTATCTGGGCAGAGTGTCTGTAGAGACGGAGTGGCAGCGACCTGTAGGGGCTGGGGGAGGGAGGGGACGCTGCTGGGAACATGGACTGTATCTCACAGCCAAGAGAGAGTCTCTCCACAAAACACAGCCACACATGGACGGAGCTTGCAAATATTGAATCGTTACACACTTGTTTGACGACCCTCCTTCTCAGTTGCTCTCTGTGTGTGTATCTACCACCTCACGGCAGAGTGTTTTTTTTTTCTTCTTTTTTTTAGAGAAGCAAAGGGTGGAGGTCAGAAAAAAAAAGAATTAGATCGTAGGCCCTCACATCTAGTCCCCTAATCGGTGCGTTGCCTGTGGTGTCTTCACAGGGAATACCAAATTGTTCCCTTTAGATTTCATTCAGAGGACGTCCCGAAGCAGTTCATGTCCCCGCACTGCCATTTACAAATATCTGATATCCCAACCATTATTTGATTTCTCTTTTCAGAGCCACAGAATGTTGCCAGAGACTTGGTACTCAAAGTCTTGCCTATTTTCTTGTGCTGATCTAGTTTTTTTTAGTCTTGTTTTACTGAGTCCCCAGGAGACACTTCCCCCCAAAGCAATACAACGACAGTTGCTTTGACTTTTAATTTTAACCATTATTCTTACCAAATGGTAATGACAGTTAACACAAGCACTTAATATTCCGAAGGGATGCGCTTTGTTTTCAAAATCTCATAGATGCCAAAGACAATTAATGAGACACTTTTTCCCTAATTATGCAATTATGGTTTTGTAATGTTAAATCTGTGTACATATTAGTTTACACAAATCAATAGAGAAATTAAGGTGGAACCAATTTGTTTTTTTATTGGAATATGATCCAACTCCATGGATACACCGTTTCTGATGTTTATACAATTCAACATTGAGTGACTTCTGCCAAGTCCAGAATTCTTGCTTCATCTCTGCATAATTTTCTCCTTTCAGAAATGAATGGATAATCAGGGAGTGTGCAGTCAACCAGTCCATGTTCTTTACCTTTGCTTCCTTTTCTACCTCATTCTCCTTCCCCCATTTTATTCTGCATTAACATAAAAATCTGAAACTTTGAGGGAGCTCTTCTTCTTTTCTATCTATTTTACGTCTTATTTTGACAGATTTAAGGATGGGTCAGGCTAAGTTTGAATTTGATGGATTTGATATTCATCTAATTCATTCAGTTTTCCAGCCTCTCTCATGACAAGGCCAGCAGAGCTCCGATAATGCTTCATATACAGTATAATGTCCATAAGTAAAGCGACAAGGCCAACCGATTGCTGATATTACTTCATTTGTTAAGTGGATTGGCTGCTTCCTTTCCAGCCAGAGGCAGGCAAGGTTAAAACATCACTTTATCACAGCATCTATAACGAGAGTGTTTTGCATTTGGAGTTACAGGATCATGAAAAGTTGGTTGGTAGGGAGAGAAATGGAATGATCAGAAGTATCCATCACCCGAGCGTTGCCGCCTGGTTGCAGCGCAGTGCCGCCGCTGCCCAAACACACCCCTCGCCCTCACAGGGAGCCACGTATTTGGAGTCACACACGCGACCGCTACTACCGCTGGGTGTGTGGGTGTCGCTCTGTCAGTTAGCATGAAGGGCAGACCTGAACATGGTGGGATCAATCATTCTCCAGGACACACTGGCAGTGTAAACCTTTGATAAAGAGTGTCGTTCACAGCGAAACCCCCGTCAAGGACTTATTAAAGGCCTGACACTGTGTGATTAACGAGAGTGCTGGCACCGCCAAGCTGGGCCGCTGCAGGCTTATTGGTAGGGGGTAAGGAGATGAAAGGGGAGAGCAGTCCTGTACAGGGGACCGACGGGAATAATATCACAAGCACTTACACTCTTAACAACCATATATGCAAACACAGATCCTCTGCGGATTTCAGGGAGCCTGAAATCCGCAGAGGATCACCTGACGTCCTACGTGCTACGGTGAGCGTATTGCGTCATTTCCTGGGGAGAATGTAACACATGTTAAGAGTCACAGTGCACAGTGTGCATTTGCTGTTCAGACTTGAGATTGTATTCACAGCCCTATACCCTATTAACTGTTAGCTGAACTCCCACCTCATGCAAAAGACTCCCAGCTTTGAATTTCAACTATGTTTCCTTCCAAGTGGAAAGTAATGTCTTTTGCTGCAATCCATTTTGTCTCGCTTTGATTCAGAATGAATTATTGAAGACAGCTCAGTCAGAGCCATCTCGGTCGGCACAATGGGGTTGGACAGGGCAGGGTGGGTGCGCAACAACTTCCATGAACTCCGGAGAGTGTTCTGCATACTTTGAAACCTCACGCTCAGGCAGCAGCGCACAAAGAAACAGCCACTTAACCAGCGAGCAGATAAAACATACGGGGTCTTAAGGATACGACCAGTCAGTGATACACAGACTGATCACCTCTGTCTGTGAATCCCTGCTGTCAGTCTGCCATTATTCACTAAGCACTGTACTACGCTCAGTGAATGATAACCGCGTCGTCTGTTGCATCAGGTACACATGACAAGCAGAGGAAGAGAGAGGGAAAAATACCATGCTTGACGAACGCAAGGGAAGACGACAGAAACAAGAAAAGAAGGAAGAAGAAAGAAACCACCTATCCACACAGACCAACAACCCCCAGCCTGCCCCCCAACCTTTTCATTAGTGAAGGGCACTGCAGTGTGATATTACGTATGATTTCTTACTTTCCCCTCAGTGATTGAGATATAGAAGTGGCGTACAAGAATCTGAGAGACAAGATGATTGAGAGAGAACCAAATCAAAAGAAAATTGAGAAATCCACTGGGGGTGGGGTTGGGGAGGGGATTAGCTCAAATAAAGACAAGTGTGAAAGAAACCGAAGCTACAGAGCAAGAAACAGATGGACAAATGGATGGTTCAGTGGTCTGCATCACTGAGTAATGCCATCTGTCAGAACAGAGGTGCCCTCCACTCTACGGTGACTTCTAGCCAAACCTATAGTTATCCTTAAAATTAACACTAATAAAGAGGAATTATTAGCACATTCCTTTCAGCTTTCCTCTTGGAGGGGCTCCCATATGGACAAGATGTTTCCAAAAATCCCAGCTTCGAGACACAGCAGCAGACACCTGTGTGTGTGCCTGCCTCTACTTGAAATGTTCACCTGTCTTGTCTGTGGAAGCACATTATGAGCTGTGAGTTGCACTGTGGTACAGTGAATGTGTTAAGAGGAAGGCTGTGTACCAACATGGTTCACTGGTAGTTGCAGGCTGTCAGCCCTGTAGGGCTCACACCTTGTTTGTAGCTCTTCTCTCTGTGTCGGCTGCCTTATCAGAATGCATGAAACATGACCTGCATCGTTATCTGGCCCCTTCACTGTTATCATGTACCGTGTGGCATGGATTACATTTATGACTAGAACCTGCAGGAGCAGCACTCCCTCCTAAACACAATTTTCACACATATCCACAAATTTATAAATGCACACACGTGTTCGTGAACATGCATACATGCATTCATGAACACAGTTGCCAGTGACAAACACACCTGCTTATGTATTCTTGAGCGTGTGCTCCATCTCTTGAGATTATATATTTTTAACATATCCTTCCCGGCATCGTATTGTTTCATGCTTTGCAGGAAGTGCCTGCAAGGCGTGGAGGTTGCTCGCTAGAAAGGTGAAATGAGCTGCTTTATGAGTTATTGATGAAGCAGCCTTTGCATGAAGCTTCCATTCTGTGGATAAGCGTAAGTAGGGCTGAGGAGCCAACCATCCACCTCACGTACTGCTCCAACAACCAGGAGTGATGGTAACACTGTCAGGTGTCCCCCTCAGACGTGATAATGGAGTATGCCATGTTTAGGTTAGGCTGTTTGGACTATTTATTCATGGTGAAGATGACTGTGGAGCTGCTGGGGTTAGCTGAGATACATTGTATTTCTCCAGTAGTTTTATTGAAGTTTGAGAGTTTACTTTTTTGGGATTTTTTTATGGCCTGCAGGAAGTTTGTTTTTGTTTATATGTGAGATCACAAGTGCCCTCAGCTCAGCATGATTCTGTATTCTCATCCTCGAGGGGAAGATCATCATACAATGCAGGGGTATTTATTAATCAAGACCCAAATGTGAAGAGTCCTTTTGGCTCTGCTCCAATATTAAATAAAAATCAAAACACGCAAACATATGTTGAAATAAAGAAAGCAGTCGAAATGTGCTGCATTTTAAAAATGGTCCATTATTAATATCATGATGTAACTACTGTATTAATTTTATGGTTGATCTGCTTGAGGAGGATTTTGACAGCCATGATCTACTTCCCATCTGAGCACAGGAGGAGCATCAATTTTTTTGGTGCTCAGCTTTAAATTACAATGGCTTGTGACTGCGGCGTTTTCACGAGCTAATCAAAAAGCATATTTTTTATGATTACATTAGCAAGTCTCTCAGACTACACAATTACACAGTAGAATGGTTTTGAATTAATACAATAAAACAACAAGATAAGCAGAGGTCAAATAAACAGATTATGATTTTGTAGATTTTGGGACGTGTCACTGTAAAATAATGTGTACACACTCTGAAGCCTCAGAATATATTTGCGCTTGTGCTGAGCTGTCACATGCTGTCTGTGCATCAATTAACAGCTCCAGCAGAATATTCACTAACACGAGCAGTCAAACAGTGACTTAACAGTGAGCTTGTTTAATGTCTTTTCATCAATATTTCCACACGGCTTATGAAGGGAAAACAAAAATTCACTTGAGTTCTAAATAATTCTCTCTTATAAGTCCATTTTGGAAAAAGCGTGTCCATTTTGAACTTTTTACTTTCTTCTTCACCGATCAGTGTTGCTGCTACAGAGACGACAAATGTCTGGATAAGTCAGTCACTGTTCCTGTTCTGTCCACCCCAAGTGTTTGTGTGTCCAGAACACCGCTTTGATTGATCTGATCAATAGCTCACATGTTCCAAGGTAGTTTTAAACTCAGCGCCTGAAGCCTTCGTCGAGGGGAGGCGACAATAACAAGTTTTTTAAGTTTGAGTGGCTGCTCATTCGAGGATCTGAGCAAGCTTAGCCGAATGACTGACAGCTGCTTTGTGGGTGTGTGCTCCGTGTGTGTTCTCCCCCGTCTGTGTGTGCGAGCGCTGCCGTGTGTATGTTTTGAAGTGGCCCGGCTGAATGCTCAGACGCAGTGATCCAGGAAGGCAGAAAATTTGCAGCGGCACGCTGAGCTCTCAGATTCTGGGATTTTCTTTTGCTCGTTTGTACTCTGTTCTGCAGCTCTGGTTTTGCTGTTATTGAGTGCAATGTTCTGGGGGAGATTGGGATGGAAAGTCTCGAGTTCCACCGCGGAGGGTGTGCGAGCGCGTGCATGTGTGTTTCTCTGCGTTTGGATGAGCCAGCTAGCTAGCCTCCCAGACAGAGGCGATGACAACAAATTGATCTTTGGTAGATCTTCTGCCCTCTTCCTCTGAGGCAGACTGCCGGACTCCGCAGGGAGAGAGAAGATGGAGACAGAGGAAATGGTCACCCACAGACTGAAAGGAGCCCTTTTCGTATCTCAGGCAGGAGGATTAGCTGGGGGGGGGGCCTTTTCCCTTCCCATGTGTATTTTGTTTGAAAAATGACACCTCTTTGAACCCTTTTTTTTGGAGTCAAATAGAAAAATATATGATGTTGTGGCTTTGATTAGCAGTGTAGAGTCTGATTCCTCTCCCTCTCCTCCATGTACGTGTTCAAAAAAGAAATCTATTTCTATTTTATGTACGCTCAGAGTTTTTGATAACTGCTTTTATTCCGTTATCAGTGTCAGGAGGTGTGAAGCATTCAGCCTTCATCCTTACAGTTTCTGGCAGACGGTCTGGCAGTTGTCCTCGCTTTGTCTCACAAAACACTTGTCATCTCTGTCCTTTGCGCCGATAAAATAATTGTCTCCTTTACACTCAAGCTCAATATAGCCACATTGTTACCCATCGATATTCACTTAATATTGCAGGGAATAATTACCTGCCATTTCCCAACCTATTTGTGTTAGAAATTGGATACCTAAAATGCCTATCGCAATTTTGTTAATCAAGCCATGCATTATTACGTTAATTGGTACTGATTAAGTGGTTAATTAATGGATGCCACCCTAGTCAAGCGCGGCCCCACAAGTGGGCGGAGTTGGTGTTTGGGCTCCCAGATGCAAATGGAGACATCACGAAATTAGAATAAATGAGTTTGTTTGTGAGAGTGAGAAAGAAAACACAAGGGCAGCCAAGCATTAAATTCAATTGAGTAGAGCCTGTCGATAGCAGTGCAGGGGGCCATTTATACCAGTACCTTCGTATAGGATCCTTGTCACCCACGCAACATGATGAATGAGCGAGCTGAGAGATGAAGACAGAGACAACGCGAGAAATCAAGAAATACAAAACTTGCAAAAGAAAGGAAAAGAGATTTCAAGGTGCATTTGAGCAAATGGCTGGCAAAATTTAAAGTAGCTTTTGCCCTTCTTTGGTGAACAAATACAGTGAAGCCATGAGTTGAGTAAAAAGCTTGGTCCAAATACACTTTGCTGAACCTTTAAGAGCTTTTTACACTGAATCAACATGCAGGGATGTATTCGTACACCTCCATACTTTCATAAGTAAAACTGATGTCAGTCAACCAGAAGCAGATGTCCATATATTGTCCATATATATTTTTTTGTGTCTGCATTACCTCCACACCTCCACAACATCCCACACCGTCATCTGAACTAAAAATCTTCTGAAAATGTGTTTCTTTATGTTATTTTCAACTCAGAAAATTCAGCACCAAACAGTCAGGGTTTGATTACAGTGAAGATGTGAATGTTACTATTAAAATGAACTGTTATCCCTCACAAGGAGTAAAAGAATCCGTCGAAATTCACTACTCACTTTAACATTACTTAGCTTACATGCACTAAAGGGCTTTTGTTGTCTATACAATTTCTTATGAGCATGTTTGTAACAATATGCGCAGTGTGTTGTGCATTGTTTCCATGTTATGAATAATACTTCATGTATAATCATGCATCTGCACTCCCTCACAATATTTGCAGTTTCCATGATAAATACTCAACTGTCCGTGTACATACCATCATAAGCCTTCATGTCCATAGCGATGCGATAGCTTTCAGATGGTTTTCTACACCGGCTATAATCCGTCTTAATCTTCTGATACTTAGCTCATTATATTCCCAGTTGTCTGAATGACTGCAGGGCAGGGTTGGAACAAACAGAGCTGAGGCTGCTATCTAAGAGTGTGGCTCGGGTGCATAGTATGAAAGCACTGTATGGAGATTAAATCCCCCCCAGGCCCATTGAAATGTCAAATTACATGATCAGTGATTTAAAAAAAATAAAAAAATCTTTCGTAAGTTTTATTCTGCTAAAGTCATTCAACTGAGCGCTTTGTATCGTGTAGTTGGATGTGTGTTCACGAATGCACAAGTCTCTGTCTACTGTATGTGTGTGTCTTTGGAGCGAGGGTCCACATATTCACGTCATCATAGTGAAGATGGCAGCCACAGAAAAGTTATCCCTTGTAGTAAGTAAGTAATTAATAGTAAGTAATAGTAGTAGTAAGTTAACTAGCTAACAGTTAAATTAGCGAACATTAACATGTTCAAGACTCACCTGCTCTACACTACACAAGCACGTCCAAGTTACAGAACATGTGTTATATCAAACACAAAATACAGTCATGCTCATGATAATTCAAACAACACATTAATATTGTAGAAAGACAATGAGAGACACAATTACATAGACTTTATTAGAAAAACATATTTTAACTCAACAAATATATGTATTTTAAGTAAACTGAACATAAAAAGATAATATAGGGTACAACCCACCTCATTCACTTTTTTGAGTGCAGCAGCAATTTTCAGTTGTCCTTCACATGTCATGCAGGCCCCCGCTCCAGCTCCATTATACACATGTCACTGTGTCACTGTGACCTGATGCTTCAAGCCTCTTTGTTTACTTTCATTTTAGAAAAATGCCATTTAAAGCCTAAATAAGTGACCAGACTTTTTAATAATTTTGATTCAAATAAAAAAAACAGACAATGAGTAATTATCATCAGCTATCATTTTCAAAAATGCTCTCCTTTTCAAATTTCAGGCACTTTAATGTCCCTATTTGTAAAGTGGTTTCATTTGAAGTGACTGATAATCTTGTGAAACAGAGCAAGAAAACACTGTGTGACTTGAACCACTGTGGACTGATGGAGTGCAGTGCAGGCTGCACGACACAGCACTGACCTTACTTTAGAGTCAAAGGAGCTACGTGTCAAACATCCACTGCAGTCTGACTGAAATAGACAGGCAACAGTGCAGAGATAGAAGCAGTCAGAGACGGAGATGAAGACGTACAGAGAAGAAGGCAGAAACAGTGATTTGAAGTCTACAGCACAGAGGAACGTTTCATAGCAACAGCACTCTTCAGACTCAGAGAGAGTGCAAGACAGGACAGAGGGAGAGGAGACAAAGAGAGGAGAAGGCGAGTGAGGATGGAGATATGAAGCAAATAAGCTTGAGAGGTTGAATGAACAATGATTGCAATAAACTGTTTTTTGACCGCAATCACCTCTTTCATAATCCTTTTATGTAATGTCTCCTCCCCTCCATATTGTGCGGCTTCTCACCGCTTCTTTGCTTCATCCTCTAACTTTCTCCTTTTCTCCTTCTTCATCCGTCTGGAGTCTTAACCAGGAGAGCATTCACACTGTCTTATCCTGCATCCTGACCTCTCACTGTCCAGGCACACACACACACACACAGTAAGTTGCTAGTGCAACATCATCACTGGCTTCCCAGACACTGCCACATGTGTTCAGTTGCAGAGTTTTCAGCTATGCCAAAAGCACAGCTTCTAGTTATGTCAGGGTCTGATCATATTTTATTGAATGAGTCTAATAACAAATGCACTTTTGTATCCGAATCCTTTCAAATCCTTCATGTGTTCAATTAAAGTTAAGACTTGTGCATGTAAAAGTAACCACAGTTGTACATTTAGCTGAGATCTGTAATTACCTTTTGTTGGCAGAGAGCATATTAACCAGACAACAGCCAAGTTTCATTTGGCCTTCAGGCTAGTAACTAACAGAGTTAGATTAATTACAGGGCTACATTAATGAGCTGTCACAGATAAAATCTCTCAAGATAAGTTATGGGGTTTTATATACCAAAAGTGACTAAAGCCTGCCATCCAAGCTTTTATACAATGTTTTTTGATCATTGCATGGTCAGAAGAGAGATGGTATATAATGAATTTACTAAGAGATTTACTAAGAGATTTGTTCTCCACAGTGGTAAGTGAGTGTACCACCTAGAAATGGTCCCTGCTCTGTTACACTCATCTCTCCCACAAACTGCTTTCCTGCTCCAACTTCACTCCGTTGCTGTTTTTGTTCTTTGAAGTACACGCATAAAGTAGCATCTGTACACACACACACACACATTCACAAACATGCGCAAACTCTTAGTATTCTCTTTTAAGTTTCAAAGCCACTGTTTCCCATTCCCAATAGGCCTTCAACAGGCTTCATTATACGGCATTATTGATGGCCAGTTTGCTCATCTACGCAATGCCATTAAACTGTCGTCTTTTTTGTAACACAATGTATTAACGGCTTAATGTCCTCCCATAAATTACCTGACAAAGACTGTGACACAAATAACCATGCGGCAGGGTTCTGGAGGAAAAGACATTTTCAAGTACAGATGGATCCATCAGCAGTGCAGTAATAGGCTGAAAGTCATTAACATAACATTAATTCCTTTATTAGGGATACTGGAAACAAATAGCTTTTTAGAAAGATTCTGACTCTGAGCCAATCCACTGCTGTACGTGAGAGGGAAAATCAGCTTACACTCAAAGAAAACACTTGTTGAAGGCTGAGAAGTAATGAAGCCTCCTCTTTCGCTTTTCTCTTTGTTTTCTGTTTTCTCGCTCAGTATGTCTTCGCTCTCTTTTTTTTTCCTTTTTGTTTGTTGCAGACTTTCTCTCCCACTCTTACCCCCCGTCTGTCTTTCTTTCTCTCCCTCCGTTAGGACTTGATTGTGCTGTGAAGGCTGTGATTGTGTGCCTGCGTGTAATTAGCTGTTTGAATGAAGGGCAAGTTAATGAGATCAACTTCGGCTGTCCCTACATGGGAATAGCTCTGACACATAGCAGAATTGTTGGGCTGCGTGTGTGGATGTGTGTGTCACTTTGGGCCCCCCCCCCCCATCAACGATTCCCACACACACGTGCACCAACAGGCCTTCACCGCATGTAAAGTACCCACCAGACAACACACAAACACACAGTTACTTTTCTCAAGAGTGGGTAATCCTTCAAACGTTTCAACACCTACAGCATTTGGCTCCAAGGGTGTCACTGACTGTTTATCTGTTCCTGTGTGATACACACTAGCACTTAGATTTAAAAAAGTTTTATTTTATTTGTTTAAGGCATTAAGGGTCTCTCGAAATGCATACATAGTTTGTATATTCACAAAATGCTGCACCAGAGTTTGCACATATTAAAATGGTTGCTGTGACTTGCACTGTTGCAGATATTCTGGTTTTCCCATCAGCCCCTCTATATGTCTGCAGATCTGTAGGACTTCACCGGCTGTGTAAAGTTTCCAAGGGCTATCACTTTCTCTGATGGCTAGAAAATCCATTTTAATTTGAAAAGCTATTGCATTCTTAGATTTTGGATTGATGCCCATTCATAATTCATAATTCATTTACCCATATCTATATTCAATTCAGTCCGCCTGATGTGCTCCGAGGCTTCCCAGGTGAGAGACCTTGATCAGAGGGTAAACCCTCCCCGCGGGTTGTTTAGAGGGACGGGCCGTGCATGGTTGCCTGCAGTCAGAAAGAATATGATGAAACGCTTCACATCCACCATCTCGATATAGGGTTTATTCGGTTAACATAAACAGTCCACATACATTTCATCCATTCGATTTTTTCCAACCTGCGAAAACTCAACCCAAACCACTCTAAGGACCACTCTGGGCACTCAACACTGATTTATTGATGAACTGGAATTTTTTTTCACTTCACAGTTTAAAATGAATTTCACTCACTATGAAGATATTTTACATGTTTATTATTCAATTCATATTGCTTGTATTTGTGTATGAGTGTGCTCAAGGGACATTTTTGGAAATATGCTAATTTGTTTTCTTGCCGAGAGTAAGAGTATTATTAAATTAAATTAACATTGATACCACTCTGTTGTCTGAATACTGAATACTGCCAGCAACCACTAAAAGTGGAAAAAAACTAATTTCACAGGAAAACTGTGAGTGAACAATTACAGGAAGTACTTGAATGAAAAAGTCAGTCTGTAAACTGATTTTACCGATAGCCTTTGTTTCCTCGTCCATATAAGTCTGGCTAACCCGCAGGTTTGTTTATAACCTGTATAATCATCTGACAGCTTGTGTTTCTTGATCCTGAGGCTCAGCTTGTAGGAAACTGAAATTCCTCTGCAAAAGACAGCTGCTCAGCGTGCAGAACACTTACATTTTGGGATTTGTATCGTTTGGAGGCACAGTTCTGTTGCAATGCACTTCACGAACTGCTGCGCTGTTGATGTAAGTCTCTCTGTTAAAGAGGTCGGTAATCATCATTGTCATGGTGGCGTTGAGCTGCAGAGAGTCCTGCTGTGCAGCTGATGTTGTGGGAATGACTTGAAGGTGTGACTGAATGAGAGATCGACAGGGGAGTGTAACTGTCCTAGTTTTTTTGCTTCCACGTTGTCTTTGGTTTTTCTGTGCCATGTTTGTCTATTCACCGGACAATTTGACTGAACAACAGGTCATGATTTCTTTCTCTTTCTTCCCCCTTTTTACGATTGTTCTTTTTCTTTATGGGAAAATAGACTTTCTGGGCCATGCTTGGTTGTTTAAAGTGGAGCAACATGACAGTGTCCTCTCCCGACAAAAGCACAACTGTAACAAGTGTGTGTGTGAGTGAGTGTGTGTTTATGTTTGCTCTAGCGTGCCTAGATGAATAGTGGGATTGCTTATGCTGTTCAGATGCTGTAGCCTGTCCAGACTGGTGCCACGGGGCGCTGCCATACACCAGTTGGCGTGAGTATGTACCATGGCAGAAGTTGGACACCAGCACTCCCTCTGTTGATTTTTTGACACACTCCCCAGCTCTCAGTATTGAGGGTGTTTTAACACCATCTGTCCTTAGTGCCATCTCCTCCCCATTCTGCACCCCTCGACGTCCTCACTCCACAAATCCACTTTATTGATTTCAAGCACCCTCCGTTTTTCCTCACACCGTTTCCTCTGGCTCATCTTTTTCGACAAACTATCCAGGCTAGTTGATATCCTCCTCACCTCGCCAGAGCTACTACAAACCGCTTCCTACGACCCCCAGTAAATGTCAAACCATCCACATGATTGCTTCTCAGCCATCATCGCGCACCCATCCACTCTACACCGCACCACCACTGCACTGTCCCTCACTCTTTGCAGGCCCAACTTACTTTTCTTTGCCACCTTTGCACCCCACTTTACAAAGTAGTTTTAAAGCTTCTTCCCCTGCGTTGTGTGCTTTGTAACTGTATAACGATGGTATCAGTTGCTGACGTCCTCCCTTGTTGTTCCTATTCCTCTCACAACTCCTACTTTTCTTGCTCCATCTTTTCTTTTGACAAGATGTCCTCAGATTACTCCCCTCCCACCAAACAGAGAGGCGTTTGTGAATACAAACATCCCCAGAAACTCTCAGCAGCAGCTTTTGAAGCCGTGGACACTCACCCACCATGAGGCACCTGGGATGAGCCTGCTGCAGAAAGCCATATAACAACTTAAAGCGCCGGCTCACCAAACTTTGAAGTGTGTTTGCAATTGCGTGTTTGTGTCTGAATGTGGGCAGTCTCTGTGGTTGTGGCTGCTGTGTGCCAAAACAGATTAGCACCGTATGGATTGTTTGGACTTTGATGTAGACACTGAAGTTTGGCCCTCCGCACTTTCTCTCCCACAAATACGTGGCAGTAACTTTAATGAGTTCTCTCCCCTCGATCTCCCGGAGAATATCAGCACAAGTACGTTCAGTTAGAGTGTGTTTACACGTGAATGCCTTTTTTTTTTCACTCGGTAAACAAAGCACTCGAGTGATTCGTTTAATATTAATTAGAAATGTCAAGCCCCTTGCCTTCCCAGGTGGTTAGTGTTTATTGTCCCTCACCTGAGCGGGTTGAAAATCTCTCCTCTCCCTCATTCCAGTGTCTTTCCTTGGTTGACCTGCCTTTGCATTTCCCAAGATAGCGCGCTTTTTAATCTACACATCTCCACTCTGACTGTGATTTAGCTCTCGCCAGAGGTGTCACCCTCTTAACACCCGCACTGTAGATTCAACACTCTCCTCTGTCGGGATAGTGATAATGGCAGACACACTTCATATTCCCAACACAGAATTGCATGAATTGCTTAATCCTTCTCAGGGTCACCTAAAGGTCCATCCTGGGGCTAACACACACTTTCTCACAGTCAAACTATGTGGGCAGTTCAGTGTCTTTAAACCAACTCAATTCCACCGGTTAAACTGTGGAAAAGGAGCTCTTTTTGGTGATCAAACAGCTTCGAAAAATATAACTGGAAACTTATGCAAGCACCAGGAGAGCAGGCTAAATCCACACAGCAGGGACCAGAGATTAGATTGGTGTCAGAGACAAAGAGACAGAGCTTCAGAAACAGAGAAATAGAAAATGCAGAGATTTTTTGTCTCCTATATGATGATCATCCAAAACTCAGCCGATTTAAATCAAAGCATCTCACGTCAAGACTAATGCTGAACTAAAACTGAACAAAGTGCTTTTATTGTAATTTTGTAATATCACACCAATAAGCACCTAACACATAAATAAAGCAGAAGTTGTGTACCAGAGAAACAACAAAGGTAGTTACGCTGTCATAGTGGTGATATGAAATACCTGCAGCACTGTAAAGTCACACCGAGTACTCATGCTTTCATTAAGGAGAATTGCATTGACTTCTAAATTAATGGGTTCAATGAGGGCATCTGGAACTGTGCAGCCACAGCTGTATTTCTCACAGGTGGAAATTGTTCTAGATGGATCGACTCTTGTTGGTGAAAAAATTGAACTCCCTGCCACATTGTTAATGGCAGCTTTATGGCTGAAAGTGAGCAGGAGACAAGGGCGTAGCTCTCCACTGTCAGCCTTTGTTAAATTTGAACAAATTGCCCTGTGTGGTCTGGTACCAATGGAGAAGTATCATTGGTCTGAGTCATAGCTTGCGGACTGTGTCACGCTCCCACAGCAGAGCAAACAGAGCGGTGCTGTGTTTTCCAAGGAAGTGCATATGGAGGGAGATTCACTTTGTCTGCCAGCAGCTGTGGCTCTATTAAGGCCTTGGCTGAATGGATCTGCAGCCATCTGCTCTGGACCAAGATACGGGGAGCGGAACTCTACACTGCCAATATCTGTAATATCTGCCTGGATCTGACTCTACATGCTCTACACACACCGACAGCAAACACTCTCCCGCAGAGGCATGGGCGCGAGTGGGGACAGGGAACCTTTGCACTCCTGCGCTGCTCTATGACAGACGTTTCTGAGCACATATGATGAGAGCTCTTCTTTTTCATTCACAAATACCTTTTCCCAAAATAGAGCTGAGCTGCTGATGATTTTTATGTTTGTTAAGCAGATGGCATCCATGAACAAAGCATTACAGAAGTGTGTTGGACAGGCCTTTGCTCAGATTGGTCCGTGCTATCATCATCATCATCATCATCATCATAATTATCATTCTTGGTTTGGACGTGATTAAATTAAATTTACATGCCATCTACATTTACATGCCATGGTTTTATCTCCATACTGATGTAGCATGTGGCACCTGAATAGTGGGGTGAAAACCAGACAAATGAGCAAATAAAACAATATTTATGCAGTGGCAAGAACATTATTCAAGTCGGCTTAAAGGTCAAGGAAATGAAAACTAAGCCGCCAATCACTGTCTATGTGAGACATTTTTATATTCCAATATTTTCAGGCAGTACTATGAACTACTCTTCATCACGTTTAGCACAAAATCCTATGAACCAGGCACCGTCTCTTATTGTTCCGAAAATCCTTTGGCAGGAAAAAGCTCTAAAACAGCAAGAGAGGAAGCCAGAAAAGATGAGGAGCACAAATACAAAACCCTCAGTTTTACCCTGAGGTGAGGAAAGGTTTCAGAATGATCCCATGCATTTCCCTAGATTAAACATGAGCACGACTGATGCATAGCACATGCCAACTTGGATTAAGATACTATAACACACACTGCAGAGCTTCCTGAAGCGTGAGGATGCTTTGGCCCGTCTGTCTGTGTATCTCCTGCAGCCCAATGTCTACTGCCTCTTTTTTTTTTTTTTTTTTTTGTTTGGTGTGGCATACATATAACAGTCTGGTGAGAGCCCCCCCCCATTATATAACACACTTTAGGCGTGTTATGAACTTATTCACAGCAACTCAAAATGGGTCTATTACCTGGAGCAGGAAATATTCATAGGTGTGTGAAGTTAAATAGACAGCACCTTTTTAACAGATGACAAAAACAAACTGTGAAATTGACACGGTTTGTATGACTTGTGAGCATGCACACGTACATGTTGGTTCAGCTATAAAGAGTCAAAGAAAGCTACATTTTATGTTAATTGACATTCAAAGTATCATCCAATTAAAAACCCAATTGCAGGCGAAATGGAGATGAATAGCGTGTGTGTGTGTGTGCATATCAGGGCCTATGACAAAGTAATGTGCGACTTCATATGCAGGAAACCCATTTCTGCATGTAGCAGGATGTACTCCTCCATAAGCATGAAACATTCAAGCTGAATCTCATTTCTCTCAGCTTGTCTTGACATGCACAGCACATTTTTTGGAGGACAGAATGGACAGAATCTGACCTCTCAAATCAGCGGAGAATTGACCTGAATCTTTTCCTTCTGCATTCATTTCACTTTATGTTCTGGCATTCTGGATCAGCGAGCTAGTGGTTGCAAAATAAGATACGACAACAAGAAATTCTGCATATGTGTGTGTGTGTGTGTGTGTGTGTGTGAGGGAGTGAGCCCGCTCGCCGCTTCACATGCTTAAATGCCCGTGTGTGTAATTACAAGGATTTTGAGTGATTTCTGTATTATATTTCCAATCCTACTCCATTGAGAGGATGACAGATCCAATTCACTGCCACAGAAGACAGCTTGTGTTTATGCCAATTCCTTGTATGAAATGTCTTGTCAGTACAGTAGCAGGCTCATCACCAAGCTTCATGCCCTGCTTTCCAGGGAAAATCTCCACAACGACACTAGTTCATCATCATCCTTTTTTTGGGGGGGGAGTGGGGCTGAATGGTGCCACAGATTTTTGGTTTTAATACAAATTAGATCCATTATTGCAACTATTTTTTCTTTTTTCTTCTTGGAACTCTAATATGTTATCATCACCACCATTCATCATGAAAAAAGATTATAGAGGTTAGTCCAAAGGGTGACAAGGATCAAAATGAGTGGTACTAAAAGGACAAGAAAGAGCAAAGGAGATGTTACCAATTTCCACCTGTAATTTTGCCACTGAATGATGGCGCCTTACCTCTGCTGAAAAATTATGCATCCTTGAATAAAAACCAGGAAACATGACTCCCCCCCCACCCCCAATTACTTCCTTTTTTCCTCTCTCCTTCTCTTTTTCTCACATCGAAATCCAAACCAGACGAGCGGGCCTGAAAACATAACATCCCACACAGCCTCCCTCCAGTTGTATGTGTGCTTCTGAGTGTGATAAATGACTGAACAAACAGCCAAACACATGATGGATGGATAGAGAGCCATCCATAAGAAAAGGAAAAAAAAAAAAGAAAGAAAATGTAGACGAGCCTCAATTGCAGCTCCCTGCCACGTGTAAAAGCTCTCAATCAGGGTTTGCGCAACTTTCAGCAGCCCCACAATGCCTCACACATGAAGGAAAAGTGTGTTCTTGAGTGTGTGTACAATCACTTACATGCATTGTGGGCACAGCTTGACAGCACTCTTGTACATGTGGTGTGTGTTTTGGGTAGAGCCCATTTGTGTGTGTATCCGGCTCAGTGATGCTTACTGCTTTTCAAACCTTCTGGGCCTGTCTCCCCTGCCACCGCACCAACCTGTCATCTCCCTGTCCCTCCTCCTCCTCCTCCTTGTCCTCCTCCTCCTCCTCTCCCAGCGTCTCTCTCTCTCTCTCTCTCTCTCTCATCGCTTGAGCTGATGAATGGTCCCCAGGTGATGAGGTGACAGTAGTTGTAACTGCTCAGCCCATCTTTCTCTCGCAGGTAATTTGAAAGGTGCTTTATTTTGAGATTCAACCCATTGGAGGAGATCTCTTTAGGCCACTGACGGCGACCCTGTCATGTTATTATAGAACAAACACGGCTGTCTTAAATTTCAATCACATCTCAATAGATGTCCAGTGAAATCGGTGTAAGGCTGCGGGATGCGGAGTGCTGCATTTCAAATGATCTGTGGTCACTCATGTGAAAACTCAGTTGAGGTTCACAACCTGTGTGCCGCCAGCCGACAGCATGGTGGCTCTGACTCTTTTTATGCTCCGTATAATATTCAGGATCAAAAAGAGCATCTTTGTGCATAGAAAAGACAGGGTTCTCAACTTATTCAGTGACAGCAGCCAAAGTATACCAGAAACATAATGCAGGCACAATGTTACATCTTAAAAGCATGTCTTACATGGGAAGAAAATTTCTCCTATGCTGACGCTAATGTGATAACATGGATCAAGTGGGATTGAATTGCACGTTGTTCTCTAATGCTGGAATGATGAGCCGATTAATGACTCCATCAACAGAAAATTAATCTACAACAATTCTGATAATCAATCAGTTGTATAATTGTGTAATTTATAAAGAAAATATGATAAACCTTCATTAGTTTCTGCTCCCCAAATTTGAGTTTGGGGAGCAAATTGAATATCTTTTGGTTTTAGATTGCAGAACTACTTTCTGACATTTTATAGAGCAACTAAGCAATTGATTAACTAATCACCACATTATTTGAAAAGTTAACGTAGAGTACTTGCTGGTCGGTCAGGGTCTTTGTTGTGTGTAATTCCAGTAATATATGTTAGTTTGCTTGCAGATGCCCTCTCTCAGAAGGTAAATGCTGCTTGTAGCTGTGTTATTTGCGAAGTTATTAGTATATTAGTGTTACAGTGTCCAGTGTTAACATGCTAATGTGGTAACTAATTAAGATACTATTAAGACGTTTCTAAGTGAATATAATATGTTTTACAGGGCTAAATTGCATCCTATATCAGGATACAGTGCAGTCAGCAAACAAGCAAGTCAGCTGCTTATTTAACTTTTATTGAGTGCCTCATCTGAGCCAACTGTGGCGATTCTGTTTCTATATTCAGAGAGAATAAACAGCAGCACAGACAGAGAGACACAGACACACATCACTCTTCCGCTAGCACAACACACACTCAAGGGTTTGTTTAAACCAGGTTATGAATACCGTCGCCTCTACATGACCTACATAAGCAAAGTAGACCAACGGCGAGAACATTTTCAATAGTTATCCGTAATGCCTGGGTAAGACTTTTCTGCCACAACAGACAAAATTGTGCTGGGGTTTGCTCTGGCTTGGTTCAAGTTGATTCAGCCACTAACTGACCCAACTAACCCAAATTCAGTGGTGTTTGGCTGACCTTCAGTACATCAAGTTACATTAGCTGTAGCCCTGTTTCTTTCTATTGTACATTAACAAAAGGCTCCAGCAAGCTACAATGCAGCAAATATATGTACAGGACAAAACAATTATATATAACCGAATCAAAGGGTCAAGGATTTTTCCCTCTGCTTTTTTGTATTAATGGACCTGTAGTAGAGTGAAAAGTCCACTGCACTGTACTGTACACACATGCACACACTAAAATGAACCTCACATATTCTCAAAATGATCCACTCAGTTCAACATCAGTTATAACCTATGATTATACAGTACTCCATCACAACAACGCTTGTTTAATTTCCCCTATTGCAATTGCTCTTATATCAGGAATTGCAGTGTAAGGCTGTGGTATAATTATGATTTATGTCAACAATGAGGCTGTGTTTTTCACCATTTGATTGCTTGTTCACTGAAGTGCTGGTACCTAAATGCTCCCTCACCAGAATAAATAAATATCAGTCTTCTCGCCGTTTCCCTTGCTCGCTCTCTGTGTGTTTCATTCTTTGTTTTCCATTGCTGCCTCAGTCCCTCATTTACAGCAGCAGGTTTCACCTAGTGAATGCTAAACACATATCACAGCTCTCATCTCTCACATCCAATTTCACCCATTGAGCGGTGAAAGATGTATTTCGATGTGATTTACCACATCGTCAAAGGCATTTCCACTCTCTTCTGGATCTGTTTTGCTCTTTCTGTGCCTCTCTGAGAGGCTGGTACTTCATGTCTGAGTGAAAAGGCAGCTATGTAATGTAATATTATATATTTAAAGATTGAACTAAATGTTCATTGCCTCTCTCTTGATGACTAACCAGCGAGTGGGAGTACAAACTGAGAGTCAGGCGTGCAGCATTTATCTTGAGTCAAACAGAGTGTCAGCACTCGTCATTTTATGAAACGTGGTGATTTTAATTCAGCTGGCGGTGCCCAGTCTTATTTTGTGTTTTGGCATATATATTATATATATACATGACAAGAGACCTCATTACTTTTTGGCGTTACTGCCTTGAAAATACTCATTAATTAACCAATCTACTCACAGTATCACTGAAAAGAGTCCAACCTGACTGCTGGCATCGACTCAGACTCCACTCTCCAATATGATGCCCAGTTGAGTGTTTGATTGAGCCTGCTTGCGGAACCAGATTAATGAGGTCTTCACATACATGCCAGGCAAGATCATGAATCACAGAAAAATAACTGCAGACGTCGGAAATAGTATTTGACCCAGGTCTCGTCTGCTTATTTAAATGTATATTTAGGCTCACTGGGCACCATTAATGATCGTCCTTCACAGAGGCTCAATCATCCAGGGGAAGCTTTTCAGATGTCATCACGGGTCCCCAGGTGGTTGATTTGTCAGTATAAAGCCATCAGTCATGTTTTTTTTTTTTTTTTGTCACAGTAACTCAACTTTTAATGCATGGACCTTCATGCTGGAGATCTGTCCCTTGATTTGCCGCTGAAAAAATAACTTTTAAAAAGTGATATATAGACCATTTCTATGAAGTCGGTGAGAGCTTTTTGAGAACAGGATGCTGTGAAGGAGCCCGCGACTGGATTCAAGGAGGACGTAGGTGTGTGTTGTCCCTGAATTGTCAGTCAGCTTTGTTTTAGTGGCTGTGTGTATTTATCACCACCCTTAAGTGCTCTCACAGAGTGCCTTAGGGGCTATAACTCTGACTAATGGAAAACAAAGACCCGGCCAAGACAGGCAGGACACTGCATCTCTCCCTCTGGCGGATCTGACTGCGTCGTCTTTACCGAGATGCTCATGTAAAGCAAGGCTTCCAAAATTCTGTTTATTCTGAAAATATTTTTGGATGCAAACACTAATTGCACACAAAAGCTCTGTGCATCATTTTAAGTTGATGGGCGGCACATGGCATTAACTCTGTCACATTGGGGCCACCCAGTCGGAGTTCCAGCACCGTAGTCTGAAACTTGCCACAGCTGTTTGCTATTTGCAGAAAAGACACAAAGTTATGCTTATCTGAGTTCATATTGCTTGTCGGGTCTGCAGAATGGCTTGCATTGGCCGTGACAGTTAATGGTTTAGAGTAAGAGAAAGAAGCAGCGGGGAGAATGATAAGTTGTGAGATGGAGTGATAGAGGAACAGCGAAAACATGGGAAGTAGAGAGGATGCATCGATGCATGAATAACCAAGTGCAGGAGTCTACACTTACTTAGCCGTCACTGTGGAACAGATAAACTCGTTTGACCTTAGAGCATGCTTCAGGGATGTGAAAGGAGATATCAAAACAGAAAATAAAGAAAAGAGCGGTAGGGAGACTGGTTTATCAACTGCAGGGATGTGGCTGTCCAGATTTTTTAACTCCCACAGCTGCTCATCTGAAATGCAGCTCGGCCTTTGCCACAGCAGGAAGAACAGCACACAATGTTATAATATGTGTCAGGCCGTGACTCTATCTGATTGCATCTAGTCAGCTTCCACATACCTGCTGTTAAAAGAAATGCTCCTGACATTAATTCGCTTTTGTCTTTAACTGCAAAGACATTGCCCCTCTTCCTTTCCTTGTGTCCTCATCTTTATGTTTGTGCCTCCTCTCCTCCCTGCCGCACACACACCAACTTAGACTTCAGCCCTCACAACAGATGTATCCAAGGGTGCTACAACCTTTATACGCATACAAACGCTCGCAGGTGAATGTATGCTTTTGCACATGGAATGACCTTTTCGCTTACATGCACTCATGAAAAGGTTGATGAAGTGTATGTTTTCAAAGTGAGTAATGTGCTATATTATATGTGTTATTCAGGCAGCATGCAGTGTTTAACCATAGCCTACTGGTAATTTGTTTTTGTAAGTTTCACCATCACAGACAGTATCCGCCCAGCCACTTCCCTCTGTCTGCCACACACATGAAAGTTTAGACAAAAGAAGATGCACCAGCATTGAAGGGAGGCACATTTTCCAATTACTGTCAGTAACTATTGCATTTTCTTTTAATATGTATGCTTCGTTTCCATCCACTTGGTGGCCAATCAGCTTATTTTAGAAGGCTGAAAACAGGAAACCAGCAATGAAATTTTTATTTTGTAAAAAAAAAAAATAAAAACAATTCCTGAGATATGTGTGCATATTCTGCAAGAAATCTGTGTTTCTGCAAAATAGCCTCCACCATCAATACCTGTCAAATGGCTCTTTGGTCCCTGATATCAGCATGAGTAGGTTGTGAGGGTTGTTGTGACTGATATGTTGTGTCGGGCTTTGCAGGTAAATAAATCAATCGCCCCCTCTAATGGCACTGTTAATGGAGCTAGTGCTGGGTGAAGGGCTTTGATATGGATGTCATGGCATTATCTATCTCTGTGAACAGCCATTATGCAGTGGATAAGTCTGTCTGCGTATCCATCCCTTTCTCACGGTCAAGAGGTGGATTGTGAAAACAGCAGTGCCAGAAGAGTGGAAGACGGTGCAGACAGCACACTGTATATGAGGGAAACATTTTTCTGTCATCTATCTGTCAGATGACACAAAAAGGTCTTTTGAAAAGGCCAAAACTTTGGGTTCACACCACACACTCCAACAGAAACACACACACACACAAACACACAAACACACACACACACACTGACTCATTCCCCTCAGACCAGCTCGGTCAGAGAGAGAAATCTCATTGAGGAACGTGACACTTTTTCTAACTATGTAGCAGGAGAATGAAGCATTCACTGCGACCATTTCTGCCCCTCTGTTGTATTTGCACTTCTGCTCGTACACGTGTAGAGTTTTAAAGGTTATAAGAGGATAGACGGCCAGTACACGCAGCAAAACAGAAGTGTTATATGATGGATTTCATCTCCCAGAAGCTTGCAGTGTTATGTGAAAGGGGATATTTACTGTATAGCTACCACAAGATCGTACAGAGTTTATTTGTTCTGTTTCTCATGTTTTTTGCACTAATATACAGTTAGTTGTGGTGGTAACTAACAATGATAACATATTATTACTTCCAGTGAGACTAAACTAAAATCAATAAAAGTTCTGGTCTGAAAGTTTTATTTTTTAGGTAATGAGAGCAGCTGGCAAGCAATCCTGTACAAGTCAACAGCTGGTTGTTTGCTCACAGAGCTAGCCAGGGGGCTGAACAGTTGCTGACATATTTTATTTTTCTATGAAAGCCTATCAGCTAGTCTTCTTTCTCGCAACAAGTTCCATACATTAAACAAAATTGGTGTTTGTTGAAAGGTTGTTGTTGGTGTTTGCTCTTAGTTAAGAGCTGCCTAGGAAATCTGCCTCAGGAAAAAGAATGTCCTTTAGACACTAATTTATTTTCAAGAAAGTCGGTTTGCCGAGGTAGAGATTTGATTTTTATTTGACCAAAGGTTATAACAAGTCTAAATGGAATTATCTAGTGGAGAGAATCACAGTGATTGGTAAGAATTTCAGTCACTGTTGCCTTTATTATTTAGCATCCAGTATCCAATGTGGGAAAATCTTGTGTGCGCAAGCTGTTCGTCTCTGTTACAAAATCCTCAGCCTGGGCTTAAAAATATTGCATCAGAGTATTTTACAAGGCCGCTGTATTTCTGTTTATGCCTCTCTCACAGTGATTTTGACAAGCTTTTTAAAAATTGTTTTGTTAAGTTCCTCCACCAGCAGCACAGGGCAATAATATCCCTCTGATTTCCAAAACTCCTTCGGGAGAGAGAAACCCGGCCAGAAATCCAGAGTTGCAGCTCTGACCTCGGATATCTGCTGGGTGACTCATCATGTTGTTCCTGGTCTGTGGAGCACTGGGTCAAGTTCTGATATAGACAGAGATTGTTGTTTCACTGGCAGAGAAAACTATGTACAAAATTCAGACGGACTCTTAACCCTCAAAAGAACATGTCTGGAGACTGAATGATGGGAAGTTGAAGTTTAGCATGCTAAAGTTGAAAATGACATGCTGAGGAAAGGAACTATAATAAACCATTTTGCATGCATTCAATAGTTACAAAAGACTCCACAGGGGATCGGCAAAGGATTCACAGTTCAGCCTTGTGCTCTCTTTCTGGCCCTCGGGGACTTGACTATAACTGCCTTTCCTGCCCTTTCATTGAACATTTTCTCCTCTGACCTTTTTCCTTATAGTGAACAGTGTATTGGTTGTTCCTGCACTGATCCACCCCGTCTCTTTCTTATTCAGATGAACATTGTAACAGATTGTAGACTTCTGTGTTTAATTGACCTTCTATCTTTATCATGAAGTTCAAACACATACACATGTAAGCAGAAGAGCATACAACAGACATTTAGAAACACATGCACACAGTCTACACACACCATCTTCTGCCAATTGGTGTGAAGGTCACAACAGCCACTAGTGGTAGATGAGCAAAATCACTTTGTCCCTCTACTCCTCCAATCAAAGCTCTCTTCCACTGCTGTGGGAACCCTTTAATTACAGTCCTCACTTCAACAATGTGAGCTTGTTAAGGATGTTCCACATTCTGTACTCACTGGCGCGCCCTCTAATTACGTCCCCACCCTTCAATAACACGCTTGTCAGCGGAGCAAGTGCCAGAGGTTACCCCCCCAATTCACCACACACCCCCACAAGGGCTGTCTAATGGGCAGCGCCCCCCTCACGGCTGTGGCCTTGGCAGCGGATGAAGGACGTTGGTCAGGGATAGCACTCGAACCACTAACTACCCTCCTGTCCCACTGAACCAAAGTTACCATCCTCTCCTCTCACTGCCTGCCTCTCCTCCATGCCTAAAATGAGACAGATGAAAGGTAACTCTTGCCCCCCATTGGCTAAATGGAGTTGAGGCTGGACACGGCACTGTTAAACATCTTTTAGCAGAGAGACTTAGAGCTAAATCTGCCCCTTCTACCCCTCTGCACCTCATGAATACAGCTGCCTCTCTCTCGCTCTCCACCTTCATTCTCCCTCCCAGCTGGGTTCTCATGCTGCCTGGCTCCCTCTCCCCTTTGCTCACGCTCTCTCTCTCTCTCCATCCTTCTCCAGGGGTATCTGTGTTGTGACAGGTAGTGCAGTCTCCTGGGCTGTCTGGCAGAATGGTGCTTGACCCCAGTTCAACCTCTGCTGCTGTCCCGCATGCTATTCATTTATCTCCAGCCAGGCAGCGTGAAGCCGTTTCTTGTTCGATTAGGGAGCACTGATTTTGAAATCAAACAACATCATAGCACCTTAGTGAGCCAGAGCGGGCGCAGAAACAGTTCTCCGGCTCCCGTGCACGGAGTGGAATAGCTTTGCACTGCTCGGCTCAGCGCTGTGCTCCAGCCTTAAAACTAATCTGTTCCACAGTGTTGTAAAGTGAGCTACATGACTGACCAGGATCAATTTGACATATTGACTCTAATTATTGCAGTGAATGGAGTCTGTGATTCAGCCTCCAGTGTTGTAACCTCAGCTGCACAGAGGCAGCACACATCATGTGTTAGGTAGCGCAAGAATAAACAGTGAGGGCTATTTTTAGATGATTTGAAGGTGCCCAGTGGAATATATGTAGAGGCTAGAGAGATAATGTGAATGTAAAACTGGCTGCATGATTATTTTCTACAGAACCGAGGCAGTATGTAAATAATGAGACATGCAGATTACTAAATAACACAGCTAAAAAGTTTTTTTTTTTTTTTCCAGGCTTCTGATTAAAAGATAATCTGGTAGGAGGTTTTCCTTTATTTAGATGTAATGACCTCCCCTGAAATCCTGCAGAACATTTTTTTTCTTACTAATATATGCTTATTAGCTTTTTAAGAAACACTTTCTTTGTTGTGTTTCTCAAACCAAGGGCATTCATGGAATGCTGCCCACAGGATATGTGTGACATTATGCATGCAGCAAATATTGTTGTTTCAGTAAATTTTAACTTTCCAGCTCAGAAAGGCTCATAACGACTGAATCTCTTTTAAAGATTTTTTTTAAATGTCTGTCAGTATTCAGTATTACCATAAAACTGCAGTGATACATCATCTGAATTAGTTTAGCATCTTTCAAAAGCTGTGAATGGCATTTGTTGGTCCACATTTATTGGGAATTAAGTTGATAAAGTGACCCTGTGACATACACATCAAATGTGCCATTCTGAACAATATACCCATTGACCTGTGTGCACCACCATACATTTACAAGCGGCAACTATGTCAGCGTGACCTCACATCTGCAATGTGTCATTTCATCAGAAATGGAGCTGATGAAATGGACACCGGCCAGCTGATGTAACTCTGTCTGAGTGGCCATAATGAGGAAGGGACATGCGGTCAAGTGCTGATACTCTGCTGTCATGGGACGGCCGAGGGGAGGGGGCTGGGGCCTCTGAGCAAGCGAGATTTTTATCTATAATGACAAGGGCTGGCAGATGTACAGTAGCCATCTGAGTGGCCATAATGAGCAAAGGCAGACAAGTGGTAAAGCACTGATGGCGAATTGCAATGAAAGACAAAAGAGAAGGCTAAGAAAACTTTTTTTCAACTATTGATTAGATCTCTTTGATGGACAGCGACTGTCTTAATGACTGTATTGTGCATGGTGAAGCATTAATGCTGTATTAGGACTATGGTTTGTGAAAGAAGTGGATCAATTTTGAATTTTGTGAGATCATGCTTGGCTAAGATAATTGGGCAAAAAGCACACTTTTAAGTATTTCTGACACAAGGTATGTGGGCTTTATTTGTGCAGCCTATGGGTACTGTTGTACTTAATGTTAGTTTTCTCAAACAAACTGTAGCAATGATGCAAGTCATATGATGCAAATCATGCAACAGCACGTGGACAACATGATATGAGCAATAATGAGGTGAATGGATCAAGATAATCAATGGCAGTTGATCCCTTACAACTGGGAGAAGAGATTAGTCTTTTCTGTTATAATCATATTTTCATATCTTAGGGTAGGTTTTGAAAAGACAGGGTGATATTAACCTCATCATGACTTCAGAGTGGTACATCACACAAACACATAGTAGTCCATCTTCACAACGTCTTCAGCTGTTAGTTTCAAGGGCTGTTTTTCCTTTGAGAGGAAGGCTCCATTCCGGTTTACTCTAACAATTGTTTCGGAGCTGTCTTACACAATTCCCTCTCCCAGCCAGCACTTAAACCTTCACAGCCAGGGTTCTAAATAAGATTTGTATTCTGCTGCCCTGGAACCCAGCTACAAACAAACGTATCTGTACTCCTGGCTCATTTGTAGAGCGACAAGAGGTGGCCGCTTTGCTCGATCTGGCGCCCAACTTGTAGCATTAGGAGCTGGTGCTAATCTATTTACATGGTGGATACACCATACATGTGGAGGACATCAAAATAACTTCAAATATTCATAGTTTGCTTTCGCGTACCTAATTGTTTTGACAGAAATCTGTGAGCACCCCATTATTCATAATGCGTATGACAAGCTACTATAATGCATGCAGAGACCCCGCTGCAATGTCTGTTGTATAAAATAGGATTCTGAACATATATATATTAAGGACTGCTGGGGGACCTGGTGTGATTTTAGCACAGTGATAATAATGTATCGTAGCCTCGGTCACAGGCTTTGTTTAAGTATGCATGTTCAGTGATGGCAGCAAATAGCCGTTGTTTATGTCTCCTCTCCTCTCTCCAAAACGCGATGAGGCCATTATACCGTGTCAGCTCCTAGTAAATCATCTAAGCACACAATGTGTTATGGATATAGTTGAAAGCGGCTGTATAAAAGTCTTCGAGCGTTCGCGATGACAGCGATTAGCATAGGCGGCGACCAAGCTGTGTGCCACTCCTCGACAAGCCCGCTATAGGGAGTTTGACACCATTACAACAGGTTACAGCGCACTTTAAACCAGTGGTGGAGCTCGTTATTTCACAGCAACACTTTAAGCCTCTTCACCCGCAGAAGCAGAGCGGCTTTTTACGGTATAAGCCACATTACTCTCTGAGTGGGAGTTGCATTGCTATGTGTTGATTAAAACTGGCTGCTGCAGCTGTGTCCTTGTGTCAGCATCACTGCGGACTGCCGATACCATTTGGTGGGGAACTGTGGCTCTCCATCTCCCAGACGTCTCTATTAGATACTGTTAGTGCATGCACAGCTTTATTATTCTGATTTAATACAACAATGCCCCCAATATCCCATTCTGCTTCCTCTCTTTTCACTTTTTATTTATACCACTCCGCCTTGCCTGCCTCCCTCCCTTGTTTCTCACTTTCGCTTTCCGTGCCGCCTCACGCCCGAGCAGGACCTGCAGCACAATAGATATTAAATCAGATTTATTGTTAAGCAATAGAATAGTGTCTGACCCACGGAAATGTTGCCAAACTAACCCCCTCGAGACATTACCCGCCCATCTCCTACGCCTGCCCTCACTTCATCTCTGGTCTGACATACCCCACCCCCCACACTACAATTGATAGCCCCTCAATTTGCTCCCTGGAATTGGTTCCATCCAGTTTTCAGAATGACACCGGAACGCGACCAGAATTAGGGTCAGCGAGCACCCTGCTTGAGGAGAGGCTGGAGGCTTATAGAGGCAAATTCTTGGCATGACCATTTGACCGTTCTCCACCCTGTCATTGGGGCGTGAATTTTGAAAGGATGTTTAAGGGAAATCGCTTGACTGAAATGGGATGCAGATGGTGCTCAGGGTGTGATTAAGAAGAAATGATATAACCTTAGAAATAATAGGGTGCTGGAGAAGTAGAGGTTTAGTTATGGAGCCGCTAAAATGGATTTCAATTAAGAGGAAAGAGTGAATAGAAAAGTGTCTTGCCCAGTCTGAGTTTAAAATAAGGCTCTGGTCATAACACTGGAGCTGTACAGTAGAGAAGACAACAGGTATGCTGAACTGGGTTTTTATTGAGGCCTTTTGGCACAGATAAAAATAACTACCGGGAGCTTTTGCCACCATAAATGTAACATAATAACCTCATGAAGGCTTTGTACATATTCACAACTTCATTGTGCCACAGTGCGTTTCTAAGCTTGACTTCAGCTATAAGATCATAAAGCTACTTACTTCAGTGAAGACTCTATTTATTTGTCCCACTGGGTTCTGAACACTACCTTAATGTGTGCTACCCAGCACATAGATCCAGGAGGTGCTCATTAATTTAATTTTTCAACCATTTAACATATTTCATGCCAGCTGGATCCCAGGGAAATGGCCTTCCTGAGTCAGATGAGGAAAACTCAATCCATGAAATCCTTTTAAATTTCGACATAAAATACGCAACGGCCTCAGCCATGACCAAACCTGGCAGATAGACACTTCACAATGAAAAATATATAAGGCTTTAACCATGAACTGCCTTATCAACAGCTGGTGAAGACACTGCTTTGCCTTCTAGGTTCGTGTGCACATGCATGCAGATGCTGTGCACACTGAGATGTGACTGGATGAAATGTTTTCATAATTTACACCTGTGTGAGGAGGATCCCAGGATCACTCTGCTGCCTCCTTGTTAGAGGCCTGCTTCCCCAGAGAAGAGGCTCCAGTGAGAGTTCACGTCCCTCTGCGGCACATTGTCAAACTGCTGAACATCCTCACTCCTGGTTCTCTGGTTGGTATTCATGTCACAGCTGAAGCAGAGAGCCTTACCTGTCAGCTGCAGTGACTCCATATGTAAGTATGATGACAGACAGACAGATGAGGACACAGACAGACCAACAGACAGACAGGCAGAGAAGACTGCAGATATGTAAACATAGAGCTAATACACGTTACAGGATTTATGCATGTGACAGGAAACTGTAAGCAATCACTTCATGTATTGTTAGTTGAAAAAGTACTAACATTGCTATTGTTACTTTACTGTTACATTACCTTCCTGAATTAGCAATATCTTCAGTAATGTCATTAGCTGGGCTCAGTACCTCCCTTTACATACAACTTAAAAGCGAACTCTCACTTCTCTACAGAACATAGCTCAGGCTCAGTGAACCTGTCTAACACACTGCCTTGTTTTCCCTCAGATCCACCTCAGGTTCATCACGTGAAATGGTTCCGGCCTCTTAATGCACAGCAGGGGAAGAGTAACAACCGCAATCTCTCTGTCGGACACCAAATGGCAGAAGATTAGGGGCATTAGGGTAGAGGAACTTTCCTTAGAGTTTAACAAGCTTCACTCCAGGTTTATATCATGATTGATTCTGTGCTCAGAGCTTTTTTATCAATCCATTAGAGCACAGGCTGCAGCATGGCAGCCGTCCAGACACACGCATAAACATCCCATCTCAGGGCCAGAGACACTGGGAAGGTCAGCGGGGTGGGAGGGGGCCGAGGAAACATTTACTACTCTGTTACAATTATTTCCATATAGCAGCACTGCAGTGTATCCAGCATATTCAATATTTACTACTGTGTAAGAGGGGAGGGGACTGCAGTAACATTTATTGCTTTGATCCTCTGGAAAAGGGATGTAGAAACACTTCTATTTATTTCTCCACATCATTGTATGCCGTGTTAACACAGGTGCAGTCAGGTGAAAATAACATTTACTACAGGAGTGGTGATTGGAGTTGTAATGATTATGCAGTACATTACACAGAAATCACCTTGAAGAGTAAATTTTTCATTGCATTTATGTTATTGTTATTGAATTGTATTTTGAGTTGTTAAAAATGAAGAAAATATTTAAATATCTTTCCTCCTTAAGCAAATTTATTTCTGCAGTGTACTGCAAAGTACACATACAATAAGAAACATAATATAATATAACATAATATATAACACACACACACAAATATAGATTACATATATTACATAATATTACATTATGAAGACATTACTTTTCCCTTTAGATCTAGACATGTTCACTGTTTTCCTGTTTATATCTGTTAACTCTTTTAGTTCTCACATTTAGTTGTGGCTCAGTACAGCAGAGCTGATGTAGCAGCACAGAGGGGCAGAGTAATAGAGCATATTATGTAGGACATGAATATTTTAGCAGTTGTGCATTCATCATACTTTGTTAATACAACAACTTATTCAGTGGCAAATTGGAAGATGAGTGGGCGACACTCATGAAAACTCCCCTCCCTCTCTTGTTGGAGCTCAATTGGGAGAACTACAGCATTCATTAATGCCCCGTCATATTTATTGGCATAGCCCTGCCATCGGCAAAAGACAAGTTCTAAAAAGCTCATGAGTTATCATCAAATCAAACACTTATGGATTATTCATTAAAAAGTAGCAAGTGGAGGACATTTAGAAAGTGCCACCTCTGAACTTTTTGGCAGTGAATCTAGGGACCACTTTGTAAACACTCCACAGAGTATGCAGGCTGCACTACAGGGAAAAGAACCAAGGACACGTTCATCCTGTGAATACTCAAAAAAAAAGGTTTTTGGCTGGGATTTTCTTCTCCAAGGAGTAATAATATAAAATGTGCTGATTTTTATTTATTTATTTATTTGCTTAAACTTCTTTATGGTAATAAATCAGCCAAAATAGTTACATCTTTACTGTGGTTGTTACAATATTATAAAAGTAATTCCTTTCAAGAGTTTTCTTAAATACATTATATAGTCACCTTGACTGTTGTGAAGTGATTTAAAAATACATTTTACCTGGTTAGACGATAACGTTGAAAATAAGATTAAATTACTTGTTACCACAAAGTGTTTTCATCCTTATTCTCATGTCCACATACAGGGACGCAAATTGCTGCCTCTTTTCATTTCATATGAAATAATTTCCATTATTTTGCCTCAGGGCTAATTGCATAATCTAATCATCCATATAGCCGTGTCTCTTGCTATTCCAAATTGGTCTTGAGTGCTTCTGGATTCAAAAGGGAACACAACATAAAAAGATATTGTGGTACTCTCCTTGCTGTGTGGCAAGGATATTTTCATTCATTACACTGCCTGATTAAAGATAGTCATAACATAAGAGAGAGAGGACTAACAAGCAATTAGTGCAGCCCAACGACACCAAATACGGTGACTCTAATGTATCCATTAGCTATTAGCAGAGCATCAAGATCCTACACTGGTTCAACCCAGA
The DNA here is from genome assembly GCA_023238725.1 of Scortum barcoo. Taxonomy (NCBI): domain Eukaryota; kingdom Metazoa; phylum Chordata; class Actinopteri; order Centrarchiformes; family Terapontidae; genus Scortum; species Scortum barcoo. The sequence continues at coordinate 22,381,016 of CM041536.1, read as the reverse complement.
TGTCTGTATGAAGAAAACAGTCTTTGCATATGTGCACTTAATACTTGCAAACGTGTGCAACTATTATAAGTATTACGAATACGTAAATTAACATAAAATGATCAGCAGGGATTCATTTGTAACATTTAAAATTTCCCATTTGATTCACAAGTGAAGAATATGTTTTGGTAGATCATTAACAAATGTTAATTGGGTTAATAAATGTTTAATCAACTTAACTCATATTTTAGTAATAAATTATTAGATTTGTTGGGATACCCCAAACATCTGTTTAACAATTGTGCTGGTTAACTTTTAATCAAACATATTTTTTTTTTTTTTAGAATTAAGAGACATCAAATAAGAAATGAGACATGAAGGAACTAGAGGCCAAATTACAGAGGAAGATCTAAATAAAAAGCTGCTGCTGAAGGTGTGAAGGGCGCATCCACTAAATCACCACAGTGGCTGTAATGATGGGAGTCAGCTACTTTATGTCTTGTTAATGTTTTAATTATCTCCAAGAGAGCCCGCCATTAGATATCATCAGATTGTGGTGTTGCATTCATCCCAGGAGACAGGATGAAAAGTTATAATTAAGTTTTCAAAGTGTTGATCTCAACCTTTGAAGGGGCACTTATCTCACTGAAGGTCAGTTTACTTGTCATGGTGACCACCCACACTACAGAAACAGTTGTATAGCATGTTTGTTCTGTAGCATGTTTTTCTAAGGGGAAAGAAAATCTTCGCCTATGCTTGGTGTATAAAAATGTATAACAAAAAGTCATTTCAACAGACAGTCAACAGAAAGGCAGACCTTTCTTAGTCAGGGAGAGTCAATAGACACTATTGGTGGCATTATGGGAACGTAGGAACCAGTGTTTATGAAGCTTGTCTCATGAAAAATGAGACAATGAAAAATTCAGGGTACCTTGGCATCCGTTGCCTTGGCTACTCTTTATAAAAATGGGTTCTCAAACTTTATGGAAGCGCAAAACTAAATCACCTCCACTTTTAATAACTTATCAAGTAAAAGATGAATTGCTCTTTACACTGAATGCTGAAAGAGAGTTTTACTTGGCTGCATTACATTCTGGTTTCTGGAGGCTACCAGGTCTTTAGAAACACCATGTGATTTTCTTAGCCCACTCAAGATCAGATCACTTGTGTTCATTGGTGTTGTAAGGGTGATATAGTCAAAGGGACAAAATCGCATAAGTGTTTGCAGATGAAAGGCAGGAAGAAGAGAAGAGAAAGAAGAAAAAAAACACATTTCTGGTAGTCCCTAAAGGTAGGTTGTAACAATACCTGCCAGCTCTGTGTGAGCAAGATCAGTGGCCGGATCAGACTGATGGTGCTTCCTGTCCTCTCGTCTCTCAGTTCAAAGAGGAGAAAAAAGACAGATAGAGAGAAGGATGAAGTAGCGCTGAGGGACAGGGTTGTGATGGAAAAGTGCGCTGTGGGTCTATAATTGATACGGCTCTCCTATCTCAGGCAGGTATAGATGACCCTCCCGCGTCAAGTCACTTCATCAAAGCTCACCTTACACAAGCATTTACAGACAAATGTTGAAGAAAAAGAAACTGCTTTAAAACCCTTGTGTTGTTAAATGAGGTTTAATGAGCAGTTAAGCAAAGCAAACATTTCTCTTTTTTTTATTTCCCAATGACCCAAATACCATTTACATTGACTGTTAACTGTAAAAGCAAATTTTACAGCCCCAAATTATAAGCAGAGGGAAATTGCAGCAGTATGGCTCACAGTGGCTTTGCTATAGTGCCTCTTGAGTCAAATATCTGCATCCCCTCGACTGAGAGAACATACGAGTGTCGCTCTGCAGCAGCGGCAAACAGAGCAGCGTGAGACCCGGCACAGCATATTTATCCATATTGTTTTATGTCTTCCAAGGGCAATGGGGCCAGACAGCGTTGCCTGCTTGAGAATAATCTATCCACCTCTGTATCGGAGCTGAGCGTGAGCCCACAGCTGGAAAGCAGCCTGGAAAATGATTCCCAATTTATAGTGTACTTTTGTCAGGATCAAATGGGATTGGATGTACAGCTAAATTTGAAAATGTACTTTCCTATACCTCCTCAAATCAGGTTAGGAGCTCCCCCTCTGACGTTCCATCAAAGGAATCAAATTCCCCCACTATGTCTGGGAAATGTTTTTAAATTGACTTTGTGAAAGCACAATGTCCATTCTAGTGGGGTTGTAAGTCTTTGAATTTATTTTGAAGAAGAAAGTAGATTATTGGGCAAATTCAACTTTATAGATACAGCTTGTGTTTGTGTTACGTTTCACTCTCAAGGCTGAAAATAGAAAAGTATACATAAATCCCTTCTGGATATGTCAACACTCACACTCGAGTTGTCTGTCTTTTCCATATCTGTTCCATGAAGCGTGGCATGTACCACTGCTTCTTGAGCATTTTCCTTTTTTTTTTGCTGCTGATAATTATGCTAATATTTTTTTTTTTGCCTCTTTGTTCACAAGAGAAAAGAGACAAAAACTCTTCCTGATACAATCCCTCATACAGCAATGACTAAATGTTCTGTGCTTATGAGGTTTACCAGGAAAATGTAGATAAGATGAAACCCCTCAGGTGCAGAAAGAAAAATGTGTTTTTGGATGCTTATTAAATATACCTTTTCAGGGAATCTGCTTTTCGTACATTCTTACGAGTAAGAAATTTTTTTGCAGAGTACAGAAAAGCATTTGGGGCAAATATTGATTATGTTTAAAAGATTTTGCATTATGTTACAAATGTAAACCAGACAATGCAGAGCTAGTTCTTTTATGTGAAGTGATCCTAAAATCTATTTACACCACCTGGGGCCTGTAAAAAGTTTTTAGCTTAGTTTTTTCCGCAGCTGTGGGTTTGGACCGACATCAGTTACAATGGATCCCACCGTCAACAAAGTTTCGTGGTGGCAAAATAACGGATAAAATCATTCAGAGGAACTTCTCAAACAACTCCTGCAGCAAAATACACCTCTCTCCTCTCTATCTATGTTCTGATTATCTTCTAAACTAAATAAATATGTGACTTCCAGCAGAGCCCAGAGGTTGAGAAGCATGATCTGTTTGGTCAAAAAATGCCATACACTGCAGGAGAGTAATGGAGTGAGTGATTTTTGGAAAAAAAATAGAATGAAAGACGGGTGGAGAGAGTGAGACGCAGGAAGAAAATGAAGAGGTATAATGGAAAACAGACAAGAATGAGGGGGAGAGTGGGCGATAAGTCACATCAAACTGATAGATGTGAGGATATAATGAGAGTTGTTCATTTGCATACTGCATAATGTCCTTTGTAGTGTCAGTTTAGTTACTTTGTTGATGGCTTACTCAGGGTGTTCTCATTGATGCAGTGGTATTTCAAAGCACTCCTCAGTAATCATTGCATTCAACACTGGTGGGGAAGAATAAAACAGCTGACTTGTCTTTGATCTGCTACATATCATAATGACATGGAGTTCACTTCTTAGAATACTATGAGTCTCATGCAAGAAAACACTCGCAAACTTTTTTCCCACTTAGACGGTGTCCCTCCACAGGGCAAAAAACCACTTGAGAATTGTAATGCCTCAACTTGAATTAATTTGGCAGGTTAGGTTTGACACCAAAATCAAGCAAAAAGGCAAATAAATAAACATAAATATAAGACAAAATTCACATTCTGATCACAAGGCTCAGCAACCTTTTCTCTAAATTTTAGGATTTCACTGGCATATTTTGGCACAGCGACGTATGAAGTTCAGTATCTGCAGGAAAAATTCACTCTGACCCCACCCACTGAATAATATTCACTACTTTAGTGTGCCACTCATTATGTTCATAATGATGTTCATAATACTCATGTTCATATACTGCTTACAAATGCTAAATGGGCAGGTCTTGGGGGATGTTACACAGGAAAGTAGAGGCCAGTTGTCTTTTAAACATCGTCCACAGGTGGATGGTGTACTGATTGTCTCTTCTAGCAGATTGTAATCAAAACAAGGTTTAATTGAGGTGCTGATTAACCTTGCTGGGCTGTTGGAAATAAGAATGATTAGTAGCTGTCTAACTGAATCATACACATATGCAGGTTACATAAGAGAGAGGAAAGACTTGAGTGAAGGAAGGAAGACTGAGAATACCAGCAAGACAGGCAGTGAAACAGGAGGAATTGGAGAGGAGTAGAAATAGTTAGAAGGAGCAGTCAAACTGAGATTCAGCAGGAAGTGGAAAGAGGGAAATTAGGAAAGGGATTAGAGGTGGAATCATGCTTTGGCTCAGAAAAGCAGAAAAAAAACAGAGGAGGTGGGAAGCTTTTGGTGCAGGTCAGTTCAAGGTGGAGGGAGGAGTTCTTGAAGAGAGAGTATCAGCAGCAGGCCGTTACTTTTGATGAATGGAGGTCAGCTCGAGAGGAGAAAGGTAAGCTGATAACGACAGATAAACCACGAGGAGAAACAAACACAGTCCTCAATCCTTTACTTCTAACGACCACCCCGATCAATATGTGTGAGCAGCCCACCGGCCAGCCGACATTACCTTTAGACACAGGCTGAGTGATAACGCGGGCCGACCAAATCTACGTCCACGCACTTTTCTTTTCTTTATCTCCTCTCATTCACCCCAGTGCATCTCCGACTGATGCCAGCCCACGATAGGCTTGTGTTTAGGAGTGAGCCCCTGATTAGAGACATTCAGACTTGAATTGTATTGCAATTTGCAGTCTGTGACAGCAAAGTGCGATAGCATCTCCATTCTTAAATTGGCTCTAACTGACAACACCTGAAAAGGTGTAACCTCCCTGTCAATGTGGCACCATTTTAGCTTCAGAAGCCGGGTACGTTGCATCGGGTTTCCATCTGTCACTGCCATGGCCCAGAGGTTCATCGGGAAAACTTTCCTGTTGTTCAGACACAACAAACTCAAACAAAGACAGGAGAAAGTCACTAGTTTATTTATAAAAAACACTTGTTTTCAAGTTTACCTGCTAATGCTATTAGACAAAACACCCCTTTCAAGGTGAATGAACATGTCATCTAGATAAAGCTGAACGTGCTCAGATTGACATGCCAAGTCCCAACAGGGAAGAAATAAAGTGCATTCAAATGAATTCTGCTGGATAGCAGCTGGTGCCTTCAGCTGATGCTCTTGTTGTTTTTCAATCCTTCACTTCACACATCTCTCCCCGTTCCTGTGCAGTGAAGTGAGAGGTGTGTGAGGTGGAAGTATTGACAAGCTTGCCAACTAGAAAAGGGATTTGAGCAGTCTCACAGCGAGGACATGATACTGTCAGGGTTACGCCAGCTCACTTACCACGCAACTCTACATGCCCCCCCGAGGGATGCTGGATTTGCATCGCAATGGGACCTGTCTGCTTGAATAAAATGTAACACTAAAAGTTTCAAAGTCAAATCAGTTTTATCGTGGCATGAGAGAGTCCTCATTATGTGGTAGCCAGTGCCAGGAGGCTCCTCTGATGGCCAATTCGCTGCTGTCCCCTGCTCTTGAGGAGGCAGCGTGTTTGGTTGTGCCAGGGAAGCACACTTGCTGTTAGCTCCGCTCGGCTCTAAGTCAGGGATCTATGAATAGAAACAGTTTGGTTAATGCACACTTGGTTTCTTGCTCCTTCATTTTTCGGTGGGCCCTGTGTTTTTGCACTCAATGTATTTTGTTTTTCATTTGATATTTCTGAAATGTTTATTTCTCTAAACAAGAACGACAGTGCGGCCAAATAACAACCTCTTCACGCCATTAATCTAAACAAATACATTTTATCCTCAAGCTACATTGTGCAGTGGGATGCTGGGTAGAAATGACTTGACCCCCCTCCAAGGAATGTTGGATTGTTTAGCAATGGGACTTATCTGCTTGAATAAGAAGCAACATGAAAAGTTTCAAAGTCACATCAGTTTTATAATGGTGTGAGAAAAGTCCTCATTATGAGCATAGTTTCACCGGATATCCAAGGATAAGGATAATCTCCTGGGTTGTCCTTTTAGCTTTGGGCCACTGTATTTTCAATGACTCAACAATGGCTTTGCAGTGAATAGTTTTTCACAGTACTTACAGTGCAGTGTTTTGTATGCATTAGTCAACAATAATATCCTGTCTTCTCCTCATATACCTGCCTCTGCATCCTTTATTTCTCAGTGTTTATCTCGCTGCTTTTCTGCCTCAGCCTTTCTCCTGTTCCTTAGCTTTCTCCTTTATTACTTTCTGAATGTTGCAGTCACACAGTGACAACAACCACCCACAAGCAGCAAGGGCTCTTTTTCTCTCCTCTCCTTCCTCGCTCCACTGCTCCTCCTCTATGGCGTGGCCTTGTGTTTACCGCTCCAGTGTTGTTTTACAGGCCCAGCAGGTGTGGCCAGGGTTCGGCAGCCCGGGCCAGTAACCAGATGGTTTCATGACTCAGGTGCTCCATGCCTGGCTAACCTGCCAGCTGCAGGTGTCTGAAGCCCTGTCTGATTGATTCTCTCTATCTCTCCCCTGGTCTTCTGGCTTCATCTTGAGCAGTGGAAGTAGCCAGGCCTGAATGGGTCAGCCAGACCTATACTGAGGTGTGTGCACTGACATTTACCTTGATGGAGACACGGGCAACGCAAGATTGAAGGGGAAAGGGAAATGTAGAGTGGAGAAGGAGAGACTGTAGCTGGATGAAATGTCAGGCTACTGGCAGGCTCTCCGGTCTGATTGTTGGCAAACAATCCAGCATGCATGCAGAGACACAGAGACATGCATATGCAAACACACACACGCTGAAAAAAAAATCAGAGGAGCACACATGCTGGCTTGCTTGCTGGATCGCTGGTAAATCCAGCACATGCAGACGTGCAGGCAGACACACAGACACACATGGGCCATCTATATACACACACTCACAAACAAGAATTTAGAGGAATACATCAGAATGCGGCACATAACTGTACAGTAGGGTTGAACTTTTCCTTACTGAGATCCATAGAAAACTATTTGTCACAAACTACAGATGTATTTTAAACTGCACTTTACAATTTTACTGTTGTCACTTATCATTACATAGACGAACAGGCCAGCGTTTGGTTTAAAGTCTTCAGGCATCTATATGCCTTGTACAGCACAGGATAAAAGAACTGACTGAAATAAATATAAATAACAAAGACATCAGAATACATGAAAGACACAGACTCTGACAGAAATTGTGTTCTCTCTGCTTTCCTCTGCCTTCCTCAATCTACCTTCCGTCTTTCTTCAACTGTCTGATCGAGTTTATTCGCACATGTACACGTCGCATGTCCGCGTACTCAGACATCGCCTCGAACAGCTATCACTGCCGCTCTCTCAGCCTTCCTCCCACCGTACCCTCTTCAGCAAATATCAGGCATAGTGGCCCTCTCCATCTCTATCTATCAGATGCACTGTGGATTCTTGAGGCGCTATTGATTTCCACCAGAGGTGACATTTACTGTGATCTCTGCCAAGTCATTGCCTTAATCACCTGACTGGTCCTTCACACTTGAACTGAATCAGATGTCAAACTCTCAAGCTATGAGCCGACCCTTTATTGCCCCCTCCCTGGACCAATATGAGTTGACCAACAGCATTGCTACAACAGAAACAACAGCAACCAGAGGCCGCTCAGATGTGTCCTCTAGTCATCCGCTTCTCTCATTTGCAATCAATACTACTGTCTACATCATTTCTGTAAGCCAGCTGTTAGACTCTTTGCTTCATTTATATTTTACTACATTGCTATTTACTGGCCCTGTGATGATGGTAGGCTACAACAAAGCTGTTTTAATGTCTCTGCGTGTTTCTTTCTTGCCCTTTTCCCTTTTATTTCTGCGAGTAGACCTTATAACGGGGCAGTGTGATCTAAATGCTGCAGGTAAAGTGTATGGATCTTTTCTCCTGATTGAGCATTCCTTGGCTGCACTCAGAGAGCTAACATAAACCTAAAGACCTGCCCTCCAAGTGGTTGTCAATAGATAGCTGTATTTATTTTTCCCCCATGCAAACTGATCTATATGAAGCCAATGCAGCCCCCATGTCTTTTTTTTCTCTTTCAGGGCCCCTTCCATTTCTCTGTCTTTCTTTCTTTCCCCTTGATATGTATTTAATTTATTCATTTATTATATGGCTGTATTGTGATGTAAGTCAGTGATTCGAGCAAGGGGAAAGAAGGGGTACTTTACAGTACTGGATCCAAATGGTACAGAATTATATGGACCCGCTCGTTGACACTTATCCTCTGGATTACCGGCCAATTTGCTGCACTGCCCTCTCTCTCACTTTACCCACACATCCTGTTAAATGCTTTCAGATTTATTTATCTCTTTGGCTCTGTGTCGATCATCTCATTAAGCTGGTGCACAATGCACAATTTTCTGCGGGTCCATTGCTTGAGCATGATAATTGTTCCTGCTGGATAGATATTGTTTTCACGCAACCAAGGCTCTTTCTTTCCCAAGACCGGACCATGGTAATCTGTCTATGTAGCGCTCTGCTCTGGCAAAGTCACACTGAGCCAATCACTGCAATACAATGGCGCCTTCACAGAGACATCAAACAGGCAAGATATTGAAGCTAAAACACACAGAAATCAATTAGTGTCTCTCATTGGACCCCTCAGGAGAAAACACATTTTTGAAGTTTCGGGAAGAATATATTAATGTCCTCAGCGAATCACTTTACACTATATCTGTTTTTCTGTGTGTATATGCTGGCGTATAGCTGGTAGTCCTGTTCCTGATGACTGTCTGGGCTGATTCTCACTGGGCATTTCATGGTCGAGATTCAAAACCTTGGCTTCCCTATTCTCTCTGTTTGTCTATAGCGGAATGTCTTTCTTGCTTGGATTGCAGTACATTGAATTTCTTATCCTCATTTTGTCCAGTACAGTCAAGAATCCATTAAAGATGGCTGTGCAGTGCATTTAGTGGCACTCTCTGTATTAATGCAATACCCTTAAGATGTAGTGGGCTGTACAACGACACTTCACTGGGGATAACGTAACAGAACCCAGCAAACACATGTCACTGTGACATGACGTATAATGTCAAGTGCCAAGCTGACAGAACATACAACTACATGCAACTGCATTAGATTACATTAGAGTCCCAACAGGAGGAGGAATAAGCAGTCAGCAGGTAGAAAGGGATGAAAGGGATGAAAAAGGAGAAGCTCTAAGGCAAATTAATAAGTTTGTGTATAAAGTCATCCCTAAATTCTTAGTAATCAGTGACTACTTTCTTGTTTACACCTCATTTATAGCCTGCTTCCACTTTTCCCAAGTGGTGCCCCCCAAAAAATTAGTTATTACAGGTTAAAAAACAATGGATGCAGCAGCTTCGGGTGAAGAGAACAGAATAAAATAACAGACTTGGTAGATTATTAGATCCAAGCAAGTTCTTCGTAAAACATCAGATTTCAGCTCACACATTTGCCTGCTAGAAAATACATTATTATAATGTAATACAATCTCAAATATAATCTCTGTTGACTCAAAAATGAACGTGGAGCTAAACCAACACGGCTTTAACACAAAATCAATAAAAAATCATTTAAAACTAGGAAACAGTTATTGTATCATCGTATTTTATGGAATATTTCCCCTGTAAGTCCCCTGTTATTTTGTCCACCCCCTGCACATCAAGGCCAGGAGTCAAAATGTAAAAGACCAGCTTTACATGTTCATCACAGTTATCCGCAAGGCACGCTAATCCTTGCTCGCAGATAATGTAAATCCCACTATACATAAAATAGCCAACAAGTTTAAACAAACACATGAATCAGATCCTTTCATGTGTGTTGCATAGAGGCATGAAAGCAGAAACACGTGTGCGGTCATGCATGCACACAGACACAAATACAGATGTCTAAAGAAAGCTCTGATATGGATCTACATCTGTAAAATAAGCCTCTCAGTCCCCTGAAATTATATTATTCATTTATTCTTCTTGTGTAAATGGGATTTTTCAGAGCAGTAAAAAGATGGACAGTGTTGATAAAACGCCTCAATTCATTCTGCTAGGCCTGAATGATATAACCTTCACACACCTAGTACAGTCTAAAATGGTTTCCTGATGGAGAATGTTGCCCATAATAATAGTCCCCTTTGCTAACCACATTGTCATTAGCATTGCGTTGCCTTAATGCTTCCGCCGTCCTACTGTGACTCACTGGGGCTGGAGTATAATATTTCCCCCTTAATAGACATTAAAATGGGTGTTCATGTTGTTAAACCCTGCTGAGGGATGTGTGTAGAGTGTGTTTGCAGGTACCCACTTGCTTACCCACTGTACGTGTGCTGCATATGGTAATGTCTGTTTGCATGTACCGTGTACACCTGCCATGCCTGATGGCAGGCCTCGGGCCCTTTAGTCAACTTGATTGAGTTTATGGACCAGTAAGCATTGTATCCCACCTTGTCAGGAATTCTTGTGATAGAATTGCAATACCATTTTGACACCTGCAGGAAAAGCACTAAGTCCCCTGGGTGCAGTGATTACTTTGCAGGGACATTACATGTAATGACCTCTATGGCTGAACGTCTGCCAAAGCTTGTTCGTCATGCAGACGGATCTCTTTAGACAGCCTGGATGCTGCTGTGTAAAAGTCTTGTTACTCACATGATGTATCACATAACTGTCATTCAAAACCCAATGAAAGATTTCATTTAGTGTGTGATTTGATTTTTCCCATTAACTCCTACTTAATAGAAAATGCATACGCTTTCATCAGTTCCTAATAAAATGAAGAGGAATAGCCATAACTCATTGTTTAGTTCTTATATTGTTATATTTAGTAATATTGACATAATAACAATTATTAGACCATCCATCCATCCAACCATCCATTAATTTCCTTCCACTTATCCAGGGTCACAGATGCAGCAGGCTAAGTAAGGTACTCCAGACATCCCACTTCTCAGGAAACAATAGACAGGTGACGCAAGCTTTCTCTTTGTTATAGTATTCTTTGTCTTGCTCTGATACAAGCCATTAAAAGAAAACATTTTTGAATGATTTTGCACTGCTCTTGTGCTCCAGGATGAGAAAGAGTTCTTTTTTACACATGTCTGAATGGAAAACAATACAAACATGACTTTACTTGTATCATTAAAATCAGGGCACCATATAAGCATGTTTTACATATGATGAACTCTTTGACAGACAACATCAGTTGTTATATTCCTTGTTAAAGCACTCGGCATGAGTTACCAGAGAAGGGGTTAAAAGGTGTGAGGAGGAGCAGGTGGGATGTTACTAGTTGATGCTGGAGACAGATGGCTCAGTTTGGCAGACATATATCACGTACACCATGCTGTAGGCTGTATCTAATTACAGCACCTACTGTGTGAGCAGAATCCAGAAATGTCCCTGATTGTGTCTTGAATTTTTGCAAAAACACAGTGTTTAATTGTAAGTGCTGAATTTCCAGTTCAGATCAAAGATCGCAGCATTTACACATAATAACATGACATTTTTCACAACCACTAGAGATCTACTAGAGAGGAGCGAGAAGGCAATATATTTTTGTTTGTCTATGAACACATAAAGCATTAGCCCCCCACCCTTCCTATATATCATCTCCCAACTTTCCCCAGTCCATAGTGGCCCTGTCTGCTGTGATTTCAGTCTAATATGGTAACCTTTTCACAATGTTGGTGGAGCTATAAATGATCAATGGGTCCTTACTCACTGCATCCTCACAGTGGTTCACTAATCATCTCTCTGAACACAATGCTAAGCTGACCTACATACTGTAGGGACGGGGGTGTTTCCAGAAAATCATTTGGGTTTGTTGGGTGTGCTAAATTCACCAAGCTTCTTTATTTCAGAGCTGCAGTATATGTAGCATGTCTATAAATCCATGCGACACATGCAACTGTGCTTCTAAAGTGGTGCTCTGAATTCTATATTGATGCCAAATAGCAGCTATTGCCAATACATAAAGAGTGTGAGGTTATTAATCTCTTGACCCCTGTTCTCTGATAACATGAGTGAGGCTTCTCAGAATGGGAGAAGAAGGCTCTATATCATTAGTCCAGCCAGAATTGTGTTAGTACAAAGCTTCTCACCTCACTATAATCAGGACTCATGCAATGCCACTTATCATTCAAGATAGGGCCACGTCCTCTCTGCCCCGTGCAAAAAAGGGTTGCTGGTGAGACACAAGGGTCACTAAATGCAAAAGCAGAAATTGTCTTTCAAAAATGTCTTTCAATGCTTCACAGTGCACTGCACATTACACTGACTGTCAACCTACCAGATCCAGCCTTTAAGATAAAACTTTAAGTGAGAGACTGACATCAGGACAGTGTGCAGCAGAGACAGACAGAGTGTTGACATCTGATCTATAAAACTTAAAAAAAAATTTAAATGTGCAAAAGTAAGGCACAGCACAGTTGTGCAGCAAAGTGATATCAGTCAGTGGGGCACTGTGTTAGACAACCAACTATGTGCAAGCATACATTGCAGGTGGATTTCTTAAACTAAATGTTAAATGTTGACCTGGAGAACATCGCAGTGAAAGATAAAATGATTTTCACTGTGAAAACTTCTACAGTGGTCATAATAAAATCCTAGAATAGTCTCTTATAGACCCCTATGCAGTATTTGGCATCCAATAAACCTTCAGACATATCAATCTATTCAAACTGGACTTTGTGGACAGTATTTCATCATCTCACTGATGCCTGAGGCAACGCACCCCACTTACACTCCTAACATTTCTTAGGACAGAGCTGTTAAGGGTCTGAATGCCCACTTATGCATGCAGCCTGTGTGGGGAGTCTGGACTGCAGCAGACTGGCCTACAATAGAGATTTGCTAAAATAAAATAAAGCAAGCTCAGCAGCCTGAGGCACAGAGTGCACGCCACGTGAGTGTCCACACCTGAGCCTGGACTTTATTTGGGTTTTGGGCAGCTGGTCAGTTATGGTGGTTTACTCTGTGGCTTTTAGCGGTAATGCTATTACCTTAGTCCACTAAATAGCATTGTGTTAGCTGTGCCAACATTTTCAGACATGAGATGTGTCCAGTACCTGAAACAAGAAACCAGCATCTCACTTTCCATTCAGGCCCAATCTATTTTAGGGGGAAAGCCTTATACATCTGTGTGTGAACTTGCACAGGAATAATTTACACAGTCATATTCCTCTTGAACTCTAAGAGTACTCTTTATAATATGACTTGATAAGGGTTAAGGGATAAGGTAGGTTAACATAATTATTTATTTACTTTATTATTTACAATTATTATTACTTGTTTCACTTACTTCTCTCACTTGTTTATGGTCCTACTTAGAGATGTAGCATACCTCTAAGTGAATCATTGAACCATCGCACTTTACAGTCTGTTTCCATGGGAACACCCACCCTTTAAACAATAATGTTTGTCACAAGAGGGATTACAGTGCTTTTTTCCCCTCTGCATAATTTTTACATTGAATAGATCATTGGCAGAGAAAATGGGTCAATGAAAAGTCAAGCAAGGTTGTACTGCATAGTTTTTTAGTTTTAATTTGAATTGTAAAATTCTAGATAACTGCCTAATGACATCTTGACCCTCCCTTCACAGCATTAACAATAACAAGTGAAGCTATTTAACACATCCTTTTTTAATCAAACCTTGTACTAAGTGATAGTTTATTTAACACCAAGATACGCCTGTGTTGGAGTACAGGTTTTTCAGTAAAAAACTATGAAAAAGACTGTTCATTTTGGTGAGAGTTCCACACTATCACCACAATAAACACAAAAGCAGTAATAATCATTAGAGAGTATCTTGATTAGAAAATAAACTTACATCTTTAAACTTACAAGTCTGTTTACCATTCCTGGTTGGTGCTACTGCATATGTAAAAGAAACAAAACAATGAAGTCTTTTGTGGTTTTAGTGGTAAATAAAACAATATAAATCGAATAAATTGCCTCAAATGATGTCAACTGAGTCAGAATTAGTTGAGTCTGAAGACTACTACTACTAAGTTTCAAAATGGAAAAAAAAAATCTGAAAGTGTGAATAGCTTACCAGACCTTTGTACCCGCAACTACCATAACACACCCCAAAGTTCAGTGATTGAGTTTGGTTGTGGGTAATGTAGGAGTGAGACTGTGACATAAAAGAATAATGTGTGGAATAAAAAAACATAAATTCTCTGGTTCTGCTCCATCGATTACGACACTTTTTCAAAAACTGTCTATTGTGAGTCCAACAGTTTTCTGTCGACTACGTGTCTGACAGTTGAAAGACTTTGCTAGCAGAAGTATTGATTTTTCTTTGCTGACACCTACTGTATTTATGTATCTGCACCAGCCTTATGTTGTTTATTTAGCATTAATGAGGATTAGGTCTTTAAAAGAGAGAGGGAAAAAAAAAATTCGTTATTCTGTTCCCCTGTCTTTGTCAGGTTTATCTGCACAGAAACCACACGTTCATGTGTATAATTCTGACCTGTCCTTTGTTCTCTGTGTTGCAGGTTGCCTGTGTGGGTAGCCAAGAGGATGGAGGCCACGGGGGCTGTGTACCTGGCTTCCAGGTCAAACACTACCAGGTGGCGTATAGTGGACCTTTCCAGAAAGGCCAGGTGCTGGTACAAGGTCAGTAAAATGGAAAATGGACAAACCTGGATATTTAGAATCAAACCTTTTCTACCTCTCCTTTCTGTTGGTGTGCAGAAACACACACACACTTCTAAACCCTGAGTCTGCCTGTCTGACTGATTTGAATAGTAGCATATTCAGAGAAACTGAGCGGGGCAAAGCCAGGCGCCCTCCAGGTCAAGGCAATGGACTGTGTATTTGTGTGTGTGTATAGGTTGTTTTGTTCTTCACATTCATTAGAATTCATGTGAATCTGTGTTACAAACAGGAGATAGAACTAGAACAACAACAACAACATAATTTCTGTCTGCAAATGAATTATTCTCCTTGATTGGATGATATTTACAAAAGCCTTTTTTTCTTCTTCTTCTTCTTCTTTTGTTCCTCCCCTGAAGACAGCTTTGGGCTGCTCAGTTAACTGTGCGTGTGTTGTTTGCTCATGTGAATGTGTGTGTGTCTGTGTGTGTGCCTGGCAAGTATTTTGCAGCAGCTTTTCCGTCCCAGTGCAGCAGTTACCGTACTCGGGTCGACTTAGCCTTCTGGAGAACTCAGTCCCCAACAGCCTCTGAGTTGTATTTTCCTTTTCATGCAGAATTGCGTGTTTGATCTCAGCAGGTTTATAATCAAAACATTCGAGGTTTGAGAGGGAGTTGAGAGGAAGGTTGCAGGGTTCGCTGCCGAGTGATCGTTCTCGTGGAGGCTCAGTTCCATCTCTGAGCCAGTCGGGAGGCACCCCTGTTACCCTTTTGTTACTGCAGCGGCCAGTCAAATTCCCCACAGACTCTCAACTCTAAACTCCATATTGCTGCCACAACTTATTGGTCCCGTCCGCTCCTCCGGGACCCTCCAGCAATGCCTACCTGTGCAGCTCCACTCCGTCTCCACTGAGATCAGCAATAATGTCTGCTGGCTAGCAGGCCGCTCCTCTGGGATTGTGAGTTATGGCTGCCGGCACGTCTCTCCACAGAGATCGACAAGGTGCAGCCAGCTAACGGTAGCTTTGCTACAAAGCTGTGGAGGTTTTCACTAATTCATTGGCTCAATAATTCATTCACTTTTGCAGAGTTGTTGTTGTTTTATTTGTACAATATGATGAAATACAAAGGAAATATGCTAATTCAAACAGGAATAATTTATAGGTTGTTAATGCAGTCTGTCATTTATTGCGGAACTTGTTTTCATTCCTCTCTCATTATTCAGCAACTTCTTTATTTATTTCATCATCCTACCGCGTTCTCCACATTACGAGGCGACATCCCTAGAATATCATTACCTGCTTTGGTGACATGCATACAATGTGCTGCATATGCACAGGAGTAACACATTTATACTTCTTTTATGGCTGGAGTGTCACGCGGCGCTTGTGGAGGTGTTCTTCTGCGGCGTAAACTTTTTTTTAAGTGCCATCCCACTTACAGACAGCTTTTCCAACTGAATAGACATACTCCCCTACGTAGACGGCAAAATAGGACAAATCTGAGCATTTTCTTCTTCAATGTTCTTTCTCTTCTTTGGCTTTATTGTGTTTGATTTGGTCAGCCAGTGAGGCATTTTGTCATCTGGAGGTTCAGTGGTGCGTGTAGTAGGAGACAGAACTCAGTTCTGCTTTAGTGCTCTGCTCCGAGACGACAGAGTGGTTCTATTACCTTGAATATGCTCCTGTCAGCAGAAACACCTATCACTATGGGGGGTCCCACTGTTCACAAGTTATGGACAGAGGCATAGGCAGGCCAGCTCTTGCACACATATGCTTACGCAGACAAGCACATACAGTACAAACTTAAATATGTATGTGGGCCTATAGTGGAGTGAAGTCAAGTGAAGTGAAGTGAAGAATCTGAGACATACACATAGATGGAGGCTTGCATGCATACTGTATCCGGTGTTGTTGATTTATAGTTGCACGTAGGTTCACGACAGAAATGGTATATCGCTTTCGATCATTTAAAGTGTGTCTTAAAGATTCAAAGCACTTGCACAAACACAATGCCTCAGCAGGCATTGGAGCTGAGCAGCATGGTGAAAAACAATGAGACCATGATGAAAAACAACATATGAAAGAAAATTACAAAGGAAACAATTAAGCCCATGGTTTCAGCTTCAGCTCAGAGAATGTGTGATTCGTCTATGGAGGCTGCTTTAGATGCAAGTGTGTTTGCATCATACAGAAAGAAAAGTGAAATAATCCGTGCCCGTGTGTCTGCTTTTGCATTTGAAAATTTGTTCAAATATTTCCATGCATTCACCACACATGTATGGAGAGTACTGACTATTTTACCTTCAAACCATCCATTTTGTTAAATTTGAACAAATTGTCTGCTCAGTGTGAGCGTGATTCACACAGAGTGCCAGAGGCTGCAACCAGGCTCAGTGACACATGCAGATTTATGTAAATTCTGCTCAGCCCTGTGCCACCTGCTGTAGACCTCCCTGTGTAATTACCAGTGGAGGGGCGGTCTGTTAGCGAGAGATACCTGTTGGCGCAGACCCGGGTTCAAGGACATCCATCTCTCCTAATGGCCATATCCGAGAAGCAAACGTATTCACATACAGTATGCAAACATTCACCTTTTCTCTGTCTGTCCTGGACTTCTCCTTGTTCTGTTTGCCACTCCATCACCACTGCTGTACATTTCCCTCTCCTCCTGATGATGCATGGGGGAAATAGAAATATATTAGCAAATGAAACGACAATGGAGAACACATCTCTCTCTTTTTCAAGACCTCGTCAGGCTAATAATTTGAAACAATATGAATAATGTGACATGTTTCCATTGATAGACAGCGTTTGCGAGGTACGTGGCCTTCACGGGAAATGGTGTGCTCCATCACGAACTCTTCTAGATTACATGATTTGACTGCGTCATGTCAATAGTGTCATCAATATAACAGATCTAATGCAGGCTTGTGGCTAACCATTTATCCTCTTCTAATTTTGTTGCTGAAACTCTCGAGGCTTCGTCCAACTATTCAGATATCTGGATGATTTGAAGGATTACACTTAAAATTAAATCTGTGCATCTGTGCTGCCAGATTGAAGTGTTACACAATTAACCTCACATTCCCTACAGCCTACAGCTCAATTTGAAAACCATTCTGATCAAGCAGAAATTAATTTCAATGTATAAAAAAGGTTAAATAGAAAAGTCTGGAAATAGAAATAGCTTACTTCTTTACCCAAGAAGTTGAGTTTATTCAGGTGTAAGAGATGTTTGACCTGATGATGGGGAATGCCTTCTGCTGAATAAAGAATAAAATGAAAAACTGACTCAGATTTATGAAATAACAGTGATCAGTGGAATTGATTCTTTATTCGCTGTGCTGCAAATTCAACTTGAGTATTTCTCTGTTTCACTGCAAACAGCAAACACCACCACAAGAAAAGATTCTGTAGATGCACAGAAAACGCTCTTTTTGTTTGATTCCTGCCATACTCATTCAAACGTGGGGTTCACCTTCAGACATATTATGAAAAGTGCCATATTTCTTTAGAATGTTTCAAATACCAAATAACATCTCCGCAGGGTTGTAGATGCGCGAGGCGGGCCAGGCGGTGAATGACATTTACTGAAGGATAAATTAGGTTCTGAGCTGTGAAAAGTTACTTTTAGTTTTCACTCGCTGGGTTCTGCCGTGATGCAGAGAAATACAGCAATGAGATATATTGATTTTGAGATGGTGTTATAGCTCACCTTAGTTTTGCAAGCTGTTTGTTTCTTGCCTCGCTGCTGCCCTCTCGGAGGTGGCAGTAAAGTTGATGCAGTTTGCTGTCATCAACCTGGCAGGGTGTCAGAAATAATGGTACTTCATAATACTAGTAATATTGTGACGGTGCAGAAACTGGACTTCTTCATGGATATTTATCCCCAGAAATATGTCTTTTGCAAGAGGCCATCATGAGAAGACATTACCTCCTGTTAATTTATGCGAACCTTAGGTGGAAATATGGTTTTGATTTGATGGTGTACTGGAAAGCTATGGGGCATACCTCGCTGACAGCCAATAAAAAACATGGAGAAGAAATGAGGGGAGCCACCTTATCTGTATCCTGCAGAAAAGGACCATGGCTCTGTGAGGCTTTTCTACGATCCCACCACCAAACATGATTACTTCTGAAAACATGGCAGCCTTTGGCATTCTCTATGGCATCGCTCACATCCCTTAATTAAGCGTTCCTCGAGATTCGACTTAAAAAAAAAAAGGCCTGAAGGAGAGGGCCTTCTCGCAGAGGTAGTAAGACTTCCGGCAGCAGTCTGTGGGTGTGCAGCTCTTCTGGTTGGCGCAAGGCCCAAGGCATATTAACTGCAATGAGCTCCGAAGACCTCCTTGCTGGCACGATTCTTGTCTCTCGCTTGTGTTCCCTCCCACTTTATCATCAAGGCAATTTAAAAGTACTTGAATTCTGATATAGCCTAGTGGTTTTAGATAAATTGGACAAATGGAGCAGCTCTCTCATCTGTTTTATTTTTGCTTCTCTCCTGCACGGCGCCGCTTTCTTCGCTGAGGTGATAAGTTTGCTATCCTTCCTGCTCAGAACAGACAAGGATAGTGTTCAGGGGATTTGTCACACTGTAAACACCACAAACACACACACTGATGTGCACACCGGACACAATTCAGACGTAGTTATCTCTCATCAAATTTTCCATCATGCAGCCTGTGAAAGATGAGTTTTTGTGATTTACTTACTACCTTAAATGTTGCTTATTTCCTCAACTGCACTTCAGTCAAACACATCAGTCACTCATTTAGATATAAACTTTTCTTTTCTAAATCCACTACTCGCCGCATTATGTTGTTCAAACAGCACACCCCTTCAATCGCTTTGCAATGTCACCGAATTCCTCATCATTTCACCACTGTTACTTTACACCGCTTTCACATGCTCCCCAATAAAAGAGGGAAGGCAGGAATACAGGCATTATATTTACCAGTTAGCATTGTGGGAGCACATTTTACCATCTGTTTATTGGTGCTAACTGCGTTTTGGGCCCATAGACAAATCTGTTTTTATCTTCTGGCATTTGCATAAACTTAAGCAAAAAGTCAATTATAAAAGAGATTCACTGCATGGAGACGGAGCAAGGTTATTAAGTCTAGAGTTTATACCAGCTGTGTCCCTCACATTGTTGCCCTAGTTACTAATTTTGGCAATACAATTTGCCCTACACTGCCCTCAACCCACCAAAACCCCAATCAGTTACTCGTGTCTGTGGATGCACAAATTGATAATCTCCCTTTGCCTCTGTCTGCGTGGCAGGGTGCATATCCTGATCATGCCACTCTCACGCATGTAATGGCACAGCATTAATCACCTTCTGTAGCCGGAGTAACCAGGACCTGCAGCTTTTTTTTCGGTGTATTTTTAATTTGACCATAAATCAAGGTGTGCTTTTGACAAATGACTATAATTACAGGAAAGGCCATTACTAGTATGGGTATGCAAGTGTGTGTGTGCTTAGTGGTGTTAGAGTTTGTGCGTGGGTGTTTTTCTAAATACAGTATGTTTGTAAATCTCAGCATTGTATGTACAATATGCGTAGCGTGGGAATGGTATTTGGTGTTGAAACAGGTGACGATGTGGGTAAGGAGTGGACCAAGATAAAGAAAGAATCCATGTGGGTCCCTGTGGACTTATCTGGCTCACAGCTACAGTCAAACTTATATGGGTCAACTTGTGACTGGAGGCTGCTGGTATATGGTAGTTAGGAGGGCTATATTGGAGAGAGGAAGAGGAGAATAAATGGTACAGGAAAAGAGAGGAGAGGAAAAAGGAGGGAGTGGAAAGGTAAAGCTGGAATCCTTTTATGGCCCGACTGCAAATCATCGACGATGAAAGAAAATGTTAGACCAGAATAGCAAACAGTCTCAATACATGATTCACAGTGATACCATGCAGCAGAGTTTATGAATTATTTGAAAGGATATATCTATGGGATAATTCAAAATGTCATAAGATAACATGTGAGAAACCTCTCAGAAAAATGTATGTTCATGAATTACAAAGTAATGGTTCGCTACGGGAGATGAGCTAATACGAGCAAAGGTTTTGTAAAAATAATAATAATAATAATGACAATAATAACATTGACTCTTCTAACAATCTTTTCTTTGTTATTTTGATACAAGTAAAACAAGTTACCCCAGGTGAAATTCAAATGGTGGCTTTGGGATTTCCGAGACACATCTGTCTAGTATGTTTGTCCTTAAAGCCTTTATGCTTTTTAGCATTGATTGTCAGACTGCAAGTGCTTCTGTTTTGAAAGTGTCTAATTCCTTCTTCATAACTTGCTTTTCTTCACTGCTCTTCTTCTGTTTACTTATTTTCGTGGAAACTGTTGTTCTCTCACTGCTTGGTCTTTTGGTTATTGTTTATCCACCATTACCGCTCCACATTAGTGCACAGGTTGTGGAGCGAAGGCTGTGCAGGAGCAGGTATTTATCAGATACTCTCTTCTGATTGGTTGTTTGGATTACTGTTAAATGGCCTTACAGGGAGTAGGTGGAGCCAGAGCAGCCTGAATTTTATTTGTTTTTTATTGATTATCTGTCTCGTATACTACAGTGACAGATTTATGTTACCTACGTCTAATTTAACTTCTATGGTTTGGCAGCTGTTTCTGGGAACATAGCAGCATCACAGGAGCTAGAAACACAGAAGCTGAGATGATCACAGAAGTTTTAAAAAAACTTCTTTGTAAGATTTACCGGATCCAATTTGTACGTTTTTACACTTACAGAGTTTTCCAGTGAAATGGGTGTGGGTGTGATCACTTAGGATATTTCCTCCACACAGTGTGGATAATTTGCATAACAGTTGGGTGGATTAACATTCAAAAGCATTCAAATGCTTGTGTTTCTTGCTTTTTGACTTGATGAAAATGATGGCTCAAACTTGGAAAACTGTCCCCAAGTTGTGATAAACCAGTCACCAGTCTAAATAAAAGTCCAATATTCACTCTCTGTTTAGCTCTGTTTTCTCATGACACACTCTTGAGAGAAAGGTACGGCTCTTAGCATCGAAAATGCTCCTAAATGTTAAGCTAGCTAGCCCCTAACTTTATCTGTCCACTTCAACTGGGTAGCTTAAACTGTGTTTTTAGAGCTGCTTGCTGCGACTGAAAACAGTGGTGGGAGTGAATCCAAACAGTAAAATTGCAGGTCAGAAAGACCAAGAAAGACACAAAGATGTGCTGAGGAGAACTGCAGTGTAGTGATGTAGTGATAGGTCTCTGTGAGTTTGCCAGTATGAGTGACACCCTTCAGCCTTCAGAGCCATGTGATCCAGTGGTAATATAGAAATATTATAATAGCCACTTTTTAAGAGCCAATCTCTCCACAAGAACAAAAGACATGCACTTAGGATAACAAGGCACCACGTCAGCTCATGTAAGTTACGTGCTGTCAGTGTGATTAAACTACATTAGACGACTTTGTTGATACTAAAGGGTATTTTATTGGATTATACTTACAGTATTAATTTTCATCTGTATGACATTCAGATGAATTTCTCACGTTTCTGTCAGCACATCTGCTGCTGGCCGTGAACTGGCATCTTGGTCCACTGGCACACAAACTGGCATCAGCAGCCCCGAGAGGGTGCCTGTAGAGGCTGCAATCACAGGGCATAAGGGGCACAGGGACAGTGATGCCAAGACCCCATCTGCAATCATGGTGCAATTGGCAATCGTTTGATATACTATCTCTCTGTCTCTCCCGGTTTCTGTCTCCCTCTTACAGCCCTGAAGAACCACTCGCTTCCTTCCTATACTCGTGTCGTCTCGGCCTAACCTGCTTCACAGGGAAGAAATTTACATTTCTGATGCAAATTACAGTACATCTGTTAGTATGTCGAACAACCATCATTCATGGCACTCCTGGAAGGAAAAATAAACTCCACGTTTACTTCAATGCCGGCTGTTCACTAGGAGGGTGTTCATCAATTAGTAACATGATGTTTTTAATTGCAG
The DNA here is from genome assembly GCA_023238725.1 of Scortum barcoo. Taxonomy (NCBI): domain Eukaryota; kingdom Metazoa; phylum Chordata; class Actinopteri; order Centrarchiformes; family Terapontidae; genus Scortum; species Scortum barcoo. Next base: position 22,358,483 of record CM041536.1, on the reverse strand, counting down.
CTTTGAAGGACTTCAGGGAACAGATTCTGGAAAGCAGATATGAACTGTCAAGATTAATATTACATTATTCTGACCAGACACTGGCACATCGTTATTAAAAGAAAGCAATGGTCCGAAATGATCAGAGACCTCAGTGGATCAGAGCAGTTTGCACCAGCTGTGAACCTGCTCAGGAACATCTTGTAGATTTGAAATATGTACTTGTATTTGTAATCATCATGTGTTTGTTTGAGATTTGACTGTGGGAGTGAGCAGGTGGAGGGTGGGAAGGAAGTGTCAGCTTTTAATGCAAAAACATACATTCAGTACCATTAATCTATTTTCCACAAAGTTAGAGCTACCATTTCAGCAATGTAACTGGAAAGAGTTTCTAACACATCTTTTGTCTTACTTCCTGAACACCTGCTTGTCCTGTTTAGGAACAGTGATCAGTAGGTTGTGGATGTGCAGCGTGTTGTACCAACACACAGGCTGCAGTATGCAAAGTACTGCATTAAAGCTGCACAATATTTTGTTTCAACACTGACATCACAATGTGCAATAGTCACACTGCATGAAAAATATATCAAATTAACTCAAAAACATCATGCTACAACTTTTCTGCTGCCTGATGTAAAAGCAAAACTCATAGGGTTCTCATAGTGACTAACTTACAAGAAGTCTGTCTGATATTACACATCCTTTTATGATTTATAGATTCATCAATTTATCAAACAATCTAATCAAGCCCCAACCTGAAAATTAGCCCTGCCTGCTTTGGTCCGCCCCTTCAGGAAATTGTCTGCCTGTAAACGTGCACGCAATGTGGCTATAGTCACAGACGCCACCTGGATGCTGGAGGCCGACGTTCAGTTACTCGAGTCGGCTTTTGTGTGCACGTGTTCCCATTATCAGTGGTGGCTTATTGGCTAAAAGCTAAAAATTAGAAGTATATAAACTTGTTTATTTTATATATTTACAGGTATCTGCCCATCATCAGCAATAGCATATTCATCAGCTGCTTATCTACCAACTCTCCAATCATATTCATACAGGTGAGACCAGAAGGCCTTTAAAAACTAAATCTTCTTCCTATTACCATGCTGATATTCTGATGAACCCAACATGCTCTTTGCTGTATGTCTTGAAGCCTTTGATAGTCCTCATTCAATGAATATTAAATGTTTATGTATGCATTTCTTAAAAGCAAACATAGCTCTCCCAGCAGAATCCACGTCGCTGCTGGGTATTTGAAAGCTCCATCAAAGAGCAAAGCTTTTCCCACTAAACTAAACACCACATAACCGTTTAGACGCCGAAATCTCTGACTGAACCAATCACTCGTATTGTTCACTTTAAAACAAATGCTCCAGTATTTGCTTTGCCCATTCTTTGCTTACTGCCATGCAGCTTCTTCGTCTGACTGGCATCGATTCCACAAGCATCTGCAGGATGTGAGAATCCACATGGTTTAGGCATTGTTGTGGACCAGTTCCAGTTTCCAGGTTTGAAATATACCGCAAACAAAGAGAGGGGCTAAAGAGAGAAAGCCACATGGGTCAGTAGTCCTGACTGTTGGCATTCCCTCTATGCATGTTTACAGTTGTCAAGCAGGAGGATGAGTCCCTTTGAGCACAGGTTTAAGCCATGAGGGATGGCATGCCACTGCAGAATAAAGTGGGGCTTCTCTTTGGCCACTGTTCACCTTCCCATGGTAGAATATTTTTCCACCACAGTGTTTAAATTATGCACTGTTGTTTTTACTTCTGATGCAGCTGTCTCCCAGTAAAAGCTCTGCATTTTCAGTCAGTAAATAGGACTGACTTCTCAGCTCCAAGTTGTGAGCTTCGCCTAATATGGTCATTTTAGATTCGTATGGTCTACAATACTTGAAGTGAAATCACTGTTGTACTTTTAATTTTAGCTTTTTTTTTGCTATTTTCTTTTTCTTTTCTTTTCTTTTTCACACTCAGGAGATCAATGTGGCTAGGCAGCAGCTTCACTGAGTTCCTGTAACACTATTTCGAACAACTGGATAACACATCAATAAGATCTTGCTGATGTGACAGTTTGAGAAACCCTGCTGATCAGATATAGTTCCATTTCTATAAGCATGAACGAGACCACAAAAGTTTCTTTTAATGGTGAAAAAAGTTCTAAAGAGCTCACTTTATTTTACTGCACACTATACTGTACACTCACTTTACAGAATGGGGACTCCATGCACTGATTTTCATTTGGTGTTCAGTTCCAGGAGGTTTTGATTGAAGCCTGTTATGATACTTTCCTGTCGCACAATAGCAACATTCATCACAATACTCACAATTTTCTCTTGACCTTTTAATATATGACAAAAGCCTACTGTCAATAGAAAAACATGTCATAATTCAAATAGTTAATTAGAAGAACTTGCTCTCTTTAAGGGTTCTCAATCAAACAGAGGATAATATTAGATGTAATGCAATGGAACGCATCACTATAAAACTAATAGTGCTGTTAATTTGACCTTTTGGAGGAATGTTTTGTTTACACTGATGGGGAGACCTTTGTTCCTCAATTTGATGTGCTTATCGGGGTGTCACTTGTCTAACATGTTCTGAAACTCATGTAATTATTGTGTCTTTTATGAAAAGATTGTAAAGCTGATTTTATTTCATCAGATAATAATGGCTGTCATTTTATCACCAGCACTTAAAACGCTCCAGCTCTGTATCTATGTCGCAGGGAGCGAATGTGTGCTTTGGAGCGGGAGTTTGCAATAGTAAAACTGTGTACGTGGTTGCATGTGGTGTTTTCTTGCGTCTGGAGTTATGTTTACAGTCTGTAAACATAGGTTTGTGAGCAGCAGCTGCGAAGGACAGCCATCAAATGAGCCCCGCTTTTCTCTTTCCTTCATCGTCACAAACAAAGCATCCACACAAGTATCGGTGCCTCATTATTTTATAGCCCCCCTCTCCATTCAATCCCTATATATTTTATTTCCATGCACTACAAAATAAAGTAGCACTCTAATCATGAGCTGGAAAGTTGTGAAAGTGGAAAGTGACAAGACATAGGCAGCCGTGGTGTGTTATTTCAGATTACCTGTCCCTGCATTTAACGTGCACTCAGCCAAACCATGAGTTTTCCACTTTCAAAGAGAATACAGGTGTCATTCAGATTTGCCACTGCTGTCTATTTTACTTTATTTTTTCATGCTACATCTTTGGGTTAAACCTAACCTAATATTAACTCCTTTATAATCCCACCCACGAGGTATAGACAGCGCGCTAAATGTGACATCCCTTTGAGATTTTTCTTCCTCTTTTAACTTCTGTACCTGCAAACAAAAGCAGTGCACTGAGTGACACATTGACTCAGTGTTGTGTGTTTATCCTCAGTTACTTATCTGTATTTACATCCACACTTATTAAGATACATCAGTGTAGTATCTATATAGCTCAGACTGAAACATGAGAAAATCACCCATTTTCTCAGTTTCTTTGTAACATATTGCGGTTATATCGCAACACTATAAATCCATCATGTCCATGGTTTTAAGTGACTTATTAAAGGTAATTTAAAACAGGTTATTTTTAAAAACTTGTCAAGTAACTACAAACAGTGTAATGCAAAGTGCAAACATAGAGCTAAGGAGTTCAAAGGCAGGCAGGTAGACATGTGGCTGGTAACAGACAGGCAGACAAGCAGGTAAGCAAACAAGCAGATTCAGGTTGACGTAAAAGCAAAAACACGTCAGGGGCAAAACGCCCAGCCAACAACGCACATGACATGCAGACACTGGAACAAAGGAAATGGTCCAGCATATGTGGAGTGAGTGAAGTAGAGACAGGTGGGTGGAGGAGGTCAGGTGCACACTCAGTCTGAAAAATGTGTGCACTGTTTGGCTACAGGCTGAAAGACGTTTCCCCCGAAAGGGTGTGAAACGGTGTACAACAGGCTTTGCGGTACATTTTCTGTGTTTCTGTTTGTCAGGGGTGTTACCTCATAAGCAGCGAACAGCATACACATACAGAGTGATCAGCCGTAATGATAGACCTGGTACTCATAATAGAATAATTAGCTCACATAGCTTGTAACACAGTCTCCAAGGGAAGTAGCGGATTATCTTTCACCTGAAATGTTTGCCTTGTCATCCTGAAATGCGCGTCAAATGTTGGATCACTATAATTAGGAACCACAGTTTCCACCTACCCCCTTGATCTGTATATTTGGAAAGAGAGGGCAGGGACTGAAACATCGAGTGTTTTTTGTAGTATTTAACACTTATTTGAACCAATTTCATCAGGCTCCAAAACAACAAAGAACTCCAAAGAATGGCCTTCTCAGCTGTCGCAGTTGCAGCGTTGGCGTAACACAACAGGATCTTCAATGCACCACCGTTTCCGTTTAAATAAATGTTTTGCTAAGTTTTGTCAGGGTCAAACGTGGCAGGTGACAGACGCAGAGGCAGTCGAGTACACTCTAAAAAATAAATCATTGGCTCAACTTAAAAAAAATTGAGGTAACAATTTGCATGGACCTTCTTAAGTTGTTTCAACTCATGCCATTATTGAGTAAATGCTACTCATCTTTTATGGTCCTACTATCTCAAATACTTAAGTACATCCTACATGATTTGCTTTGACCACAAATTTATTTAAGTTGAACCAACCTAACATTAATTCACTGTTCAAATAGTTTAATTTAAGTTACTCCAACATATTTATTGTATCCCAATCCTACATTTTTAAGTATGTTTAGCTTAGATAAAAACAATAAATAACAATTCCAGTTTATAATGGTCAGACTGTTTATTGTAAACTGTTCAGTAAACAGCTTATTCTTAAGCAAAAATTATGATAACATCTGTGCACAACATAAAACATGTCTGTCCACTTCCAACAATACTTAATAAAAAAATAAAAGTGAAGGCTAGACTGAGCTGGTTCCTCATTCTCAAATAAGTCTTACAGGCTCTTTAACATCCATTCACAGGTGTAATGATGCAATTAATAATGTAATTATGGCATGTCTTTTATTACAGTTAAAAAAAAAAATAGAAATGCTACTGTGACAACACAACTCAACAATATGAACTTGAACACTGTACATTACACCTTCACTAAGGTATTTTAGACCTTTTACAAGGTGCACAAAATATACTTGCGACTAATTTTGAACAGCACAGCTGCAATAAGTCACACATCACTTCATATACACAACAATGCAATGTTTACAGCTTAGGACAGCAGTTTATTTTTTAGAGACATTACCTTCGGGCTCGCCTTCAGACCATGTAGTTCAAGGAACATCTTTTGAAATACCTTAAATGTTTTGATCAGTTCTTTTGGGTAGCTAAGGTTGAGTGCATATATCAGCCCCATTAGCAAGGCACAGGCTCTTGGTACATTTAGATCTTTCAGGACTTGTGTTCCCTCGATCACTATCCTTGCGCCGGCTGTGTCAGACATCATGGCACCTCTGGAGACGACAATCTTCATCACCTCATCGGTAACCTGCGAGTCATCATCCTGGAAAGTACAGTAAATATTCAGAAAATATTTTGGTTATTTAAATAATCATATTTAAAAACAAGAGGGACATGAAGTACAGTGAACTGTTTGGACTTGAGTGTTTCGTACCAAGGGCTCTTTGAAGAGGTCCTCTTCCTTTTCTCTGAGATACACCACCAGACAACGGATAGTAACTTCTCTCTTTTTTTCTACTGAATCATCCTGTGAACAAGGAAAATATCTTATTCATATCTTCATATATAAGATTCATATCTTATATTTTAATTTGCTTATCCACAGAGTGCCCCTTGGATATAGTTGTCTATGCAGATGTTAGCATGTCTGGCGTCACAGTTCATTTGTTACTTGTTCTGAGCTATGATTGAGCAGACTCCTGCTACCACATAGCAGCTGACCAAAAGGAAATCTAGCTGCTACTTGTGGGTTGGACAACTAATACTGGTTATGTTTTTATATGAAAGAGAGGCATCTTTAAATTTAAGGAAAAGTGAAACCATAAAGCAGGAATCAAAAGAATGTGAGATGAAATACAATACACAGTAGTAAATGTAATAACATTTTTTGAATGCAAGTCTTTTGAAAATGTAAATCTATTTTAGAAATATGAATAATAAATATGAAGAAATATGAAAAGACACGCTGAAATTACTAGCAGCAAATGGAAACAATGTTTCAACATTAGGCTAAGAGGAGAGTCAACTACAAAAAAGTTATATTCAAACAAATGTTTTGATTGATCTTTTTTTCCAATCACTTTGGGGCAGAGTTAAGTTACAGTTGCAGTTGTTAAAGTTACACCAAGCTGTAAACAACATTTGATGCATTAACCCATCAAAAAGTTAAAAGGAGCTTTGAGGTTGAGGCTCCCCTCTTTGGTGTTCCAAACTTGCCTCGGTTTCCCCTTGTGGATTGGGGGGGGTTAAATAGTTTACTTCTGCCTTTCGTGCCTTTTTTATGTTCGTTGCAGGTGCCTTCTCGTGTGCTCGCTTTTTTTAAAGAGTTCACATCAAGCTCAGGACATCCCAGTCCTCTAAGTTTAGATCTATAGTTGCCCATTTTATATTTTAGTCTTTGTTGCCATCCATAGCACCCATTGTATGATGATAGGATGCTTTTGAATCAGAGCCTCAGCAACATCAGACAACTGTGCACTTGTGGGATAGGCAACATATTGAAAGATGCTTTCAGCTAGTTTCTTGAGGATGTCTGGAAGGATTGTAGTAAAACTGAGTTGACTTCCATCCCTCTTACAAGCGTAATTTCCTGAAGCAAGCACAAGCTCTGTCTCGTAGGCAAAGCGAGGTATTGGAAAGTTAGCAGACCAGCGCTGTGTACGCCGAGTCACATGTTCAGGTGATGAAAGAATCAGTGTGTCCTGTCCTATCCTGTCCTATTTCAAATGAGCAAATACTGTGAATAGACAGAGGCTACTGTGGTATGCACAGGAGTTGATGAGGTGTGGTCGGAGGTCTCTGATGCACTTTCGAACGAGCTGTCAACATCATGAAAGTTCAGAGTGATTGTGGGAGGTTCAACAATGGTAACCACTTTGATTGTGTCCTTGTCATTTGTTAACATGAAAGAAAAATATTCCTCTCCAAAATCAAGATCCTCGTAATGCAAAGCAAAGTTCCCATTAAGCTCATATGTCTCTCTCACATATGCTGCCATTGGGGAGATGTCAGACAATTCGCTTGGCTCAATAACTTTAAATGTTCTTGTGTTTTCAAGTTCATAGCTTCTTAGATGTTCAGTATACCATGCATTTTAACAGTTTACAATGAAGCCAACCACTCCATGCACCACCTGTAGAACCATGTGATCATCCCTGAAGAATAACTGGTGCCTCTGTAACAAACTGTGTTAGCTATCTGGACAAATGGCTCATCAGAGATTTTTTTTCCAGTGCCTTCCTAATGTCTTGCCTTAGTACACTCAAACCCACCATTGATAGTTTTGTTACCTGCAGAGAAGGTTGGACAATTTTACTGCCATATAGATGATATGCAGCCATCAACTGATGCTTGACTGAGAGAGACAACAAAATGTTTTGAAAACTGTGGGTATGAAGTGCATAGACCACAAAGACACAAGTGGACCAAAAGCTTTTATTAGCTCTGGGTAATGCTCAAGAAAATGATGCTTCGGAAGAAGTCTTTCCTGAGGGACAGCTTCCTGGAATCTCTGCCGATGCTCTGCAATCTTGCTCTCGAGGAAACAAATAGTCATGTTCATATGAACAAAGGAAAGGACAAGTTCAACTATGTCCTTGAGGTCCATAAGGACCAGCCATGTTGGCTCATTTTCTGGTATTCTTTCTCCAACTATCAGGCGAAGGAGGCAAAGCAAAGCCCAGTTTTCATGGGCATTCCCACCAACTGTTTTTCTTGCAGCAAAATTCAGTGGAATTGGCTGTGGTGAATCTGTTTTATCTGTCCATTTGTATGGGAACTCCTTAATTAATTTGTTCAGTTCAACAAGAGTGAAATAAATTTTCTTTGACTAAGGCATTTAGGCACAGTGCTAACTCTAAAGGTACAATACCGTCAAAGAGATCATGTAGCAAATCAGGTGCGTAGCCAGACAAAACATTAAAATGTTTTAGTTTTCTAAGTTGTCTCTTTACTCCATAAGAAAAAGACTGACTTTTATCTCCCAATGCAGTTTGAATATGCAACCTGTGTTCTTGTTTTGTCCTGGGAAAAAATGCTCCAGCTCTAACTTCACCTACTTGAAACTGGGATCTTTCTCCAAGACAGAACCTGCAGACGAACTTGAGAAACTCTCGACAAATCCACCAATAGAATGGGCGCCAAGATTATCTGCAACAACACAGTACACAGTACCTTTAACTCGTATGCCTAATGAAGGAATGTAAAGTCCATCCTCTTCTAGGCTGGCAAGATCTTTTTGCAGTGGTTCTAACACAGCACTAAAGCCAAACTATAACTATAAACTTTATGTCATCAGCCTTGGAGAGAATGGCTAGGTTGATTGATGTTAGTGAGGATCTGAGCAATGGTGGCACATTAGCTAACAGTTTATTGTTTTTAAAATGTGTCATGAAATGACTTGTACTGAGCTTCTGAGCTGCTGTCTGCTTCGCAACTGTGTATTAGGAAATCCTGTATTTCTTTTGTTTTCAAAATCTCATGTATGGACTTCAAAATAGGTACATATTGGAAACTTCTATGGTCTCTGGCACTAAGCAAGTACTCTATGGGTTCCACCATTGAAAAATGCTCCTTAAAGAGCAACTTGCAGGTTAGAGACCCCTGTGAATTAATATATGTAAAAATGATGTAGGAACTAGATTTTGCTTAAAATATTATTAAATATATTTAAATACACACTACAGTGACTTCTAGAGTCGTTTTGTGTAACAGAATTTTACTTCCGCATCTGAAAAAGCCGAACCGGAAGTGACGTAACAAAAGGGAGAGCGGTCAGATTGAACAATAGGAATGAATGGATCTGAAGCTAATTTTGACACTGAATAAGTTGTAAATATTTATTCATATGCGTATGACAGACAACAGTCTTATAATTATGAGCCTGTGAGGCATCCAAAGAGAGCAGGAACAGAGCAGGATCGGGAGGAATAACGGTCAGAGGGGAGAAACTGAGTTGTGTGTGGACAGGTGTTAGCTAACAATAGTTAACACTGTGTTCACATCACAACATTGTAAAGTTTGCTATCACGTATCAGGCTATAAGAACACTAATTTTAGTTTTAGAAATGATGGAGCTGCTGTGTGCACGGAGGGAACCGCAGCTGTCAGTCTCACACGGTCTTGGCTTTAAAATCCCATCCTGAACTGCATCATATCGTGTGAGACAATCCTCCGGTCTAAAATGAGCGCCACAAATGACCACGTTTTTCGTAAACAAACGCAGCAGTAAAGTAAAGGCCGCTCAGACTCTCTACCACCTCCTATCGCAGGGACAACAATAGGATCGTCCCCTGCATTTAAAGGGTTGACATACATCTGTAAAAGATCAGACTTGACTTGTCCACTGAATGAGGGGTGTGTTTCCGGCTCCTATGAGAGGCAAAAAGTTTCATAAACGTTTGTTTTGAAATGACAATTTTCAAATACGCAACTGACAGTTTCCTGTTTTTTTAAGTGACGGCCAATGTGCTCAAAGTATTCTTTTTCTATGGAGATACTCCCACTCCCAATAAAGACAAGGCAGAAACTCTCCACTGTGTCCATGTCTAAGTCCGTAATGCTTTAAGAGATTTTTCTTTCTTGGTGTTTCAAATTTGCTAATCTTACAGGCCTAATTCATTTTTTAAGACTGACCAGCCTTTAGTTTGGGTCACTGTGAATTTAAATCTTAGGTGTACTCTCATCCAAATATTATCCCACAATATTTTTGAAATTCAAATCATAGTGCCTGCCGCTTGTCCCAAATTTGTTTTACAGCCTCAACTTTTAACCTTCAACCTTCAAACGTTTAATAAAATGCCAGTTTCTAATATTGAGGCAAAAAACTTAAATATATATTTGCCAAAAAAAACCCTAAAACTTCTCAGAGCAAAATATTACCTTAATTTGACAGTGGCTCCTTACAAAATAAAATACAACAATGATAAACTAACTTAAGCTCGTGCTAACTTTAACCTCTTGTTATTCGCTCCTTACTCACCATGTGGAGTAAAACATCTCAAACCAAGAAAAGCCTGCTAATGTGTTTGTACGTGCTAATGAATTACAGCTTATTGTTTCAGAAAACTTTCCACAGGTGTCATCTTGCTTCCACATGCAGCGTCTTCATTCAGATGGCACCACAACAGCTTCAGTGCGAGGTTTCATACACTGAATCGATTTTATTTCACAGCACACACATGCAGCTGGTACTGCAGACCAAAGCTTCATAAGCATAGTGCCAACTTTAACTTACAACAATGAAAAACACTAATTTTCTTACCTTTGCAGATGCAGAACTAATGCTGCACAAGTTTAGCGCAAATTTACGTCTTTTCCGGCTGACTTTCTAAAACAAAACGATATAACGGAGAGAGACAACATTAATTTACTACCCCGTGAATCATTTGTGTAGGTGGGTGGTGCAGTCAATTGAAAGTCTGAGGACCTCTGAGGGATGACTGGAGAATGCCATAGAAGAGGCATGGAGAATTAAAACTCGGGCCGCAGAGGAGGGACTGAGAGATGGACTGTGACAAAAGCATTAATGTCCTTGTTTTCATGGCTAACGTATCAACACAGTAACACAGTCTTTCAGTTTCTCCTCAGCTGTCTTCATGGTTCATATAAAAAAAAAGTATTCCACATGATTAAAAGTCCTCAATCTCTGTTGCTTCTTCTGTCTCCATCTCCGTCTGCCCTCTGTCCTCCCAGTGCATCACAAAGACAGCTATTTCCTGTTAAGCATGTTTATTTTTGGATTTCACATGCAAAAAATTTGCCTTGGTATGTTGGCGCATAATACTAAACATAGTGAGCCGAAAAAATATAAGGAGGGGTAAAAGCAAGTACTGAAAGGCAGAAACATAAATTAAATTTAAAATAGACAATAAAATGGAAAAAATCCAAAAACAAAACAACACAACGCTGACGACAATAAAATAAAATGCATTTCTGAGGCACTTTATATGTGCTTTACATAATGGAGATTGTGCCTGATGGCTTCATTTTGATGTTTTTGTTTGCAGCATCTTAAAACACGCCACTGTGCGTAGGTGCTGTAATACACAGGGTCGGGTAAATGGTATAAAAAGGCTGTCAAAACCTCAAATCCTTGACAGTGCAGTTTTGACTGCACTAACAAAGGCCATACCTTAAAAAGACCTTCAACCAGACATTTCAAGTGAACTGTGAACTCACTGACTAAGGAGATAATGATAGCTGCTGGCATGGAAGTGACAGAATTACTCTGTGTCAAAAGTTTTCTTCTCACCAGTATGCTACTTTCCTGTCTTTGGCTCTTGGCCCAGAGCCCAGCATGGCTCCTCTTGAGTGGCCGGGGAAAGTGCTGAGTAACTTGGTTAGAGCCTTGGGGGCTCAACCTGGGTGTTACTGGCTTCCTGAAAAGCTATCGATCTGCCTGAATGCTTGAATGCATTGCTGGGTGCCTGTGCGTCACTGGGTGTCAGCTTGTGTGTGAAAGTAGGTTTGCTTATGGATTTGTGTTGGACCGGATGTGTGCGTTTACGCCTATGCGTGTGTGCGTATTCCGCTGTGTGTGTCTACAGTGCATCGTTGTTTGATTGACACATTTGGGTGTTACTGCAGTTGGCAGGAAGTTTTCAGCCTTCTTTTCTGTTTGGCTGTTAAATTGGTTGGCAAATATCCCCTCCACTGGTTTGGCCAGAATTTACCCTTATAAACGGCCACAAACCTCTATCCTACAGGTGCACTGATACTTTTAGCTGCTCTGGGAGTATGTCATTGGAGAGGAACCAAGCCACAGCAAATATATGATCACATGTCTAATCTCTGCGCCATCTGGAATCCCATCAGATCTTAATCTTGTTCATTCATCCTTACAGATGCACAGGCACACTCACAAAGAACGCAGATTGCACTTTTGTGGAGGTTCTGCGTCTAAACACCCAACACTATACTCCCGGTCAGTGTGTTAAATACCCGGTGGAAATGGAAAGTCCCATATCGCTCCAGTTTTATGGACAGACTCAATACGCAACATACAAGATTTCATGGATGCAAGCCAGAGCAATCAACTGGGTTATACATGCTCTGCACACACATCACCAAGGATACTGTTAAGAATAAGAATAAGAATACACAACAGTTATGCCCTGCAGCAGAGTCCACACAGCACACTCGCCTCTCTCTAACCCCCCACTTGAACTCGACACATGCACTCTTGTTTGTCGCTGTGCAGCTTTTCACCTTATTCACATTAGGTCTATCACAATACAGTCACAGCAAACACAGAATAGTGATCGAAAAACATGTTGAAAAAGAATGAAGTGAATCAAAAGTGGCCCATTAAATCTGTATTCTTAATCGGGTGTAGCCATGATGTCGAAGCAGAGAAAAAAATATCCATTGCTTTTCAGGTTATAAGATGTAACCTTAAGATTTTCTGTGCTCATATTTGTGAATAAATGTTTTGCTATATGAAAAATTAATACTGGACATAGTAAGCTTTAAAATGAATTTTAGTAACAATTACAAAGGTTTTAAAGATTTTTCCAGAGACCCCACAAAGTTTTGCTGTTGAGGCTTTCAGGGGGTCTCAAATATCAATCAAGGGGTCTCAGACCGCCCCAAGACCTCTTGTATTTTGCACCCAGCTCCTGGTTAGAGGTTAAAGCTGGCTGTTGGGCACAGCAGTGGGTGGAACTGCCAGTATACTCAGTGTGACTGGGACTGAGTCTGTCCTCCCATGCCAAAGGGTGGAGTCGATTATGGCTGACACAACCCTGACATTGAAAAAATACACACTGTGGCTCGGCTTAAAGTTACAGTTAAAAATTCAGAAGGAAGGAGATCATGTGTACCAACTCTGTAAGGTTTTGTAGCCCAAACAACAAAAACAAGACAATATTTTATCCTCGTTCATAAATCAGTATCCATAAGTTCATTAAAAGGTAATCATGCACAGATGCATTTGTTGCAATTACTGTGCCATATGCATTGCTATAATGCTCTTTGGGGTGCTATGAATGAATTCAAGGCGGTACAGTATAAGACACAACAACTACAGGGAGATGTACAGAAGCATTCTCTGTGGGCCCCTCCCCGTGTCTAAGGTTATTAATTCTAGTCTCTTTGTGGGCCCTGAGTACACCTTTTCCCCCAGTCTGACACCCCTGCTTATTGATGTGTGTAGCTAATGTGGACATACTACAGTATAAACAACAGGTTAACCAGAAACTGGTGCTCCAGGCCCACATGTTAAAAAACGTAGCTACTCACATAAGTTTTAGTTTACTGGCCAAGAACAATATTGCGCTGTTGATCGAGACAGGACTGTAGTTCAGACAGGAAGCTTGATCAAACTTAAAAGCTCACGTTTGGTGCCTTTTTTATTTGTTTGTTCTCTCACTGTATACTGTGAGCGTACACCCCTAACTGACCCTTAACAGAATTAAACAAACTGGTTGCTGAGCAGTAATATTAACAGTAATATTAATTATAGTTATGTTTATTTATACAGCACTTAACACACACACACACACACACACATATATATATATATATATATATATATATATATATATACAAAGAATGTGACACCACTGAATCACATTACCTTCAGCCTATTCTTCATATGTAATAATTGTTTCTCACCTTCTGAATATAATAACAGCCTGTAATTAAATGTTGGTGTTGTTGTCATTCCGTCTTTAGCATCAGACAATGTAGTTACTCCCTCGAGCAATGTCTGCAGCACTGTGCGCTTGAGGAAAGTGTTCGTAAAAGGCTGAGAAAGTCCACGAGGCAGCCCTCAAGCACTCCCACAGCAGGACAGCCCTGAGCCATCCTGGACTTTGTGGGAAGGGCATGAAGGTCTGTAAGTGCGGATACCGGGACTGTGCCTGTAAACATGAATCATTCATGGTCACATGACTTTAACAGGGGAATCAGCCCCAAACTCTTTCAGCTTCCAGCAGTGAATGTGGAAGAAGCAGAAACAAAATGTAATATTTATCATTTCTGAGAGCAGAGTGCACTGCTGCAGTAGTCAATGTGTGATCACTGACACTCTTCCATGACTTCCTCTATGCTGTGTCGCCAGATGGTCAGTCAGTTGCAATTATATGTTTCAGAGGATATAGAATGACGTTTGACCTTTGGAATTTATTTTTGGCACTGGGTTCAAAAAGTTTAACAAAGTGCTACAAACAACACCCCCGTGACATTTGTCAACTCTTCGTGGCTAAAATCCACTCGCGGCCATTTTTCCATCTCTCCCTGATGAAGTGACGTTGTCAGATATCCTCGCCGTTTCTTGCGCCTAAGTGACTGGTTGTCTGGTTAGTTTGCTGATACATTAATGGAGTGGCTGACTGAGATGGCTCGCAGTCTGTTTAAGTCTGGCATTTGCTTCCTGCACTTAATATTATCTGGTTTACTAATGATGCTCTTATCCAGGACGTTCAGCTACTACATAGCTCTGCAGCTGATTGACCATTTGATGTGTCTTTAAATGACTACAGTAATGATTCCGTGTGTCTCCCTTCTGCCAGACCGTCTTACTGTCATCTGCTGGCATCCATCCCTGCCCCGGCTCTCTTTGATGAAATGCTTTGCCCTGCCACCGACAAACAAACACAGGCTGATTGAAGTTTGTTATGGCGCTCAAAATAAACCTCACTCACTCCCTTCAGATCCGCTGCTGTGGTTAACCTTGTCAAGCTAGGCTTCGGGGGATCTCAATCGTGTAGATACGCCGATACATTTTCATTTATATTTTCACATAAAAATAGGGTGAGGAGTTGCAGTGATGGGTTTTGAAATAGGAATTTAAATGAATTCATATTTAAGCAGGTGTAACCTTGAAACAGGCAACTTCAAAGGCCGAGCCTGTAGGCCTAAACATTCCCAGCCTTCGCGGAGACAGCGGGATGTTTACTGTTGATGTCAGTGTTATATACGCATGGTATTTACCGTGGAGAGACCTTGAACAGTATATTTCTTTCCACTGATGGGCGGACTACCTCACTGATGGGAAGCATGAATTAATTCATTAGATTTAAGTGCAGATTGTTTCCTTATATTTACTGTCATACTCGCTCCCTTAAATCATGCGCCACAACTTGAATCGGGGCACAGGAAGGGTACATGCTCTGCCCGTCAGAAACAAGAGATGTGCGTTTTCCTTTCAGTGTCTGCCTCAGACCTCCTTATGAAGTGCGGGTTTTGTCTTCAGTTTCTGACAGCGAGTGAGCGACGGAGGGCAGAGCAGCCTGTCTCTGAGTTATTTTGCATCCTGACAAATGCGGGTGATTATAAACAAAAGTGCTACATCCCGTCGGGGGAAATACACATTGCAATTACGGCAGAGAAAGGATACTCAGAAAACCTTGTTAAAATCTAATAAGCCGAAGGTTCTTTCATATTTGCCCTGTTTTGTCAAAGGCTGAATATTATGATCTCGAGTATCCAGTGTGAGAAAACCAAAAACAGATACATGGAAAGATAGTTAAGTACATATTTCCATTCTCCTCCTTCTATCAGGTGGATCAATTACACTGCAGTAATTTAATGCTGCATGCAGTGGGAGAGCACCAACTCGTTCACAACTGATGGCAAATGTATACCATTTAGAAAATACACACAGCAGTTTTGCTCGGCCTGCTGTTGGCAGTGAAGCCACAGCATCTGGACCTGTGCTGATTTCTGTAGCCCTGCTATTGTGACGCAGTTGAAAATCCACCTGTGACTCACACGCATCAGAACATCAGTGACTGTGCAAGTGAGTGAGGGAGTTTCCTCATTGGCTGTTGCTCTTTCGAAATGAAAACAGGTGGGAACAGATCACGACGAGAACAGGCGCAGACCTCTAAAGCTGCCACTGATGGGTTTATCCCTCAACAATGAAGACCTTTAGCCTACACCCACTTACTACATGGATCCCACCTCGGTCTCACCTTGGTGTGCTTAACTTGAACTGAGACCGGACCGCCCTCCAAACACGTCTCTTCAGCCGTCTAAAGGAACCTAATCGGGGCTGCCAACTGTGAGACTCGTGCAGTTTTTCACACTTTTCAGACGCTCTCACACCACGTGTCCATTCTGTCATGCAGTGAAAAACAAATGTGTAACGGGTGACTGCCAAAAAACACAATGACAGTGCATGAACAGACAGACAGGGGCAGCAGCACAGTGGTCCTTCTCCTCTTGGTCCTTGCGCTCACACAGACAGAACTATCATGGTCGGGTCTCTGTTGCTCTGAAACTTTCTTTCTTTCCTGATAGTTGTTTTTGTCGGTTAGTACGCCTCTGCAAAATGATGAATGGAAATGTACCTCAATGCCGAAATCTGTGGTGGAATTAACATCAACAAAAAACAGAAAATTATAATCTTCCTAAATGTAGAATTTGTGGCCGGTGAGGGAGTGAATCTGGAAAACGAGATAAAACCTGCTGCTGTGAGAGGGGGAGACGATGGTTTTTGTACTGTAACAGTCCACCACAGAGCAGAGTACGCAAGAAACAGCTCTCCATGTGCAGAAAGGGAGGGAGAGTGCAAAGTTTAACACCCCAGATAACAGCTACTTTGACAAAACACTCGACACTGTGTGAGGGAAAGAACAGGCAAGTTAATACATAATTGCAATGGTTATAATTAGAATTAGAATAAGTTCTCTTTTAAATCAAACCTCTTAAGTGGAAAGTTTCTTCTTAAAATTGCTTTTATGCCACTTTTTTTGTATCAAATATAGCTTTTTCCTTATCATGTGATTTGCTACTCCACATTTTAAAATATTAGTGGGGCCACTGCAGGAAATTGCAGATGAACATTTGATATCTAGAAATTCACATTATAGACACATCACTGACTATGTGTGGAAAAATTTAGCCTCAGTATAGCTCATTGAGCAAACATGCTCCAGTCATCTACTCAGTTTAGTCTTTTGTTGGGGAATTTTAAGCCACGCTACTGATGGCAATGGAATTTTTTGTTCCAGTGACTTTTTCAACAAGTTTTTTCATCCCCTATCTGGCTTCACCAAAGACCTGCGAAACGTTCAAATCCTCCTCAGATGTACTATATATTTAATGCTAGTACGGACATCTTAGCATCCTAACATGCTAAGATGGTGAACAGACTCTTAGCCTTGTTCAAATGTTAAATGCTGCTGAGAGATGTGTAGCAGCCTGAAGACGAGATTAACACAAGTAAGTCCAACGCTAAGCAGTGGACTAACTGTTGGACTCTATGTGACCATTAGTCAGTTCATGCGGTGCTGATTGAGCATCAATTATGCCCAATGAGACCTCTGGAGCCAGCTTTAAATGAGACTCCAATAAAATAGTATGAGACTAGTATTCATTATTTTGTGGATTGTGTGTGTGTGTGTGTGTGTGTGTGTGTGTGTGTGCTTGTGTGTGTGTGTGTGTGTGTGTGCCTAAAGCGATGTGTTGTGAAAGGCAGTGTGTCCTGGCATTCCTGGCCTGGTAAGGTGGACGTGCTGTAACTCAGGGCGATAACAAGGAGAGGGTCGTCCTGAGCCTCGAGTGAGAGAGCACTGAGCTGGTCCTCATTATTTCACCATAATTACTCTCTCTTTCTGTCTCCTTTTTTTCCCCCCTGATTTAAAGTAGCAGAAAGAGAAACAGACGGCACAGCTGTTGATTCTGACGACACAGATCAGCGTAACAAACCAAACCATCGGATCACTCCCAAACCAGTTGCCTTATTTAGCACCAAACAACAGCAAACAAAGCCTTTTCATGTACATGGTAAGATGATGATTTAGATTCCAATGAGACTGCTGTGGTACCAGATAGCTTCGACTGTGCACAGTTTGTAGAATGACTTCCACTCAGCTGCTAAGCTGTTAGTGACTGATCTATTTTGTAAGTGCCAGCTTATCATAATCAGCTTTTGCACATTTCTAAGCTGGTGATTCAACACAATCTCTGAACCTCAAGTAAATAATTTTAAGAATGTCAGTGCTGCTCGGTGTAACGTCTCTGCTGTTTTGACAGTTTTTATTGTGGCTTAAAATAAAAAAAAATAAACCACGAACAACACAAATATTTTTTCTGAGGGCACAAGTTGACAGTGACATGTTATGACCCTGTTATTTGTAAAAAAAACACTCAAGGGGCACATCACATGTTTTATAATTAGCGAGCTGTTTTCTGTTAGCTTACATTAATAAGTGACTGTGTCTCCAAAATAAGTAGGTAAACACTTTTTTTCTGCTCTTGTCAAAAGTTGAACATGCAGATTATACTGAAATTGTTTTCTTTTCAGAATTTGATATACAGACATTTCCTTTTTCAAACGGACAATGCCATTAATGATACATTTAAAAAGCTAGTAATTCTTCACGGTTACTTTTGTGTGACACAGTAATTGAAGCATTGTCCAAAAGATGGCTTATATGGGATAAAAACAACACAAGTGTCCATTTGGTTTCTGATATAGTCAAGGCCTTACTAAGAAATGTGAAAAGGGAAAGACTGTGGTTTCAGTCACATGTTAGTAAAGTAAACATGTCTCTTGCTCAAAGAAACTGCTGACTTTATCAGTGTTTGTGATCTTTCAGCAACCCAAACCAAGTGCTGTGGGTGCCCAATCAGAACCATAAAAAAGTTTTATCACACTTTTAATTGCTACTGAAAATTGAACTAAAATTGCTCTTCATACTGTAGGAAAACAAGTCACCTTTTAGCAGTATATTATAGTATATAGTATATATACTATATATTTTATTATATTTAGTGTCAGCATTTTACTACCTAGATGAAATATTCATTAATAACATTTTCTTATTAGGTTATAATAAATGTTATCTGGTAAGCTGGAATTACACTTCTGTGCAGGTACATGTAAACGTCTTTCCACAGCCACATAGAAAAGTGGTATAATCGTCCCAGCAATAAGCGGACCTGTACGTAAATCAAGCCGACTGGTTGATCAATCATTCTGTCTTGAAGTTTCCACAAATAATAATCAAGCAGGAAAATTCCTCTTCTTCAAAGCAATTAATAGCGTTGCTCAGACAACCGGGCGACATGACATTGTGTCAGGGGAGACTGGCTGACTGTTAGCAGTCCACGTGAGAACTCAGATCAGAAAGTAACTGTAATTTAATTGGCTTTATTCGCCAGTGCAGTCGACAGTGCCATACATCAAAGCATGATCGAGGGCCCTTGGAGTGCACACACGCATGCACAAATGTTAGTATGCACAGACCACACTTACACTGACAGACTTGGGAGACAATCATCCTCGATTGGTTGGGGGGGCAGTAAAGGTGGATGTGGGGGATCTTAATCATCTATTAAAACCAAGATGAAAGATTCTGCAATCAAAACCCCTTTAGTTGGCAAAATCCTTCAAACAGCTATCTCTGGGGCTGAAAAGCACAATCCTTGTTACCATGAGATCCAATAATGGGTCTTACACAATGCTCTGTGATAGGAAACTCTGGGGTAAAATGCAATTCAGGGTGTAAATACATTTTCAAAAGCTGCCTCTCTAATGCCAGGTGATTATTTGAGAATGGTGCTCTCCTGAGCCTTTTTTATGAGGCTGAGCACACTCTGTCTGGTTAGACACGGCAGCTATCAGCTCAAACACACCCGTGCTGCCACCTTTGAGATTACTCCTCTGATTCCCATCTCTCCCATCACGGAGACTTGACATTTAGTTACAAGACAGAAAATTGTCTTCAAAACACCTCAAAGGAAAACTTTAGTACCTGACAGAGGAGGAGGGAGGGGAATCCAATTTATAGGCCTGACAAAGAGAGCGGAGCCAATGTAAATACGCTTGGATAATGTTGGATGTCAAAATGTGTTGCTTCATCACCGAGAGGTGGAAAATGAAGACTGCAGTTTTGCATGCAGATGTTTCTGTTGTCATCGTTCGGGTGGTGTTGTTAGAACGTTATCGTGTTTAATCTCTTAGCAAGCAAATTACACGATGATTGAATAAAACTTAAATTTATTCTCTTGAATAGACAAAGACACATCAAATGCCTCAAAAAGATGTCAGCTGGTTGACAGTTGTGTGGAACTTGTAAAACACAAAATGTGTAAAAAGGGTGTGGATTGTTTGTTTGTTCCGTAAAATCAATTATTCAGTCAAGACTTTGAATTTAATTCTCTGTTATACAGTCCCTTAAGACTTTTAGCTTTGTAGATTTTGTCCCCCCTAAATGCTTAAATAAGAACTCTGAAGTGGCGCTCTTGGTGCCGCGGAGGCTGAGAAAATGGTGCCTAAAGTAACCATGGCATTGGGTGACAGAGTTTCTGGAGCATCTGCCGATCACAGGCTCCTTGGGAGGTTTTTGGCCTGAAAGGAACTTGAATGTCAAACTTGAGGAAAAAGTTTAACCCTCCCCATCCTGCACCCCGCCATCCTCATACTCCTCTTGAGTCATCAGTGAGGGATTTTGGCGACCCTAATCCATGTTGTGCAGTTATTTCAACCCTGAGCCAGCACTCTGAAGAAAGAGAGTGGGTGTGCAGTGGTGATGGTGGTGAGCGGGGTAACTTACGTTCTGTCATTGTTGCCTGACTTCAAAGCTGCCAGCTCACCATGCGCTCTTCTGAAATCCCCCCCAAACCTGACAACATTAGAATACCATCAAACAGTCCCTGGCTGCCTTTGAAATGCCACTGACACTGTTTGGCGCTGCAATTTGCAGGCTCTAAAGAGTGCACCCATGTTATTGAAATAAATCTGAGGCTTGTAATGGGAATGGAAATGAACACATCTTTCATGCTTTGGCTTAGAAGTGAGAGTTGAATATTGAGATGGAGCCTTGTTTCCCTGGAGAGTAGGTTGTTGACTTTGTAGCTCTCCCTCAGTGTCCATTGTAGCCTTTTCTTTTTTCCTTCCCCCTCTTCTTTTCTCCTCTCCTGCACTCTTCACTCTGGTATTTTCTTCTCACCCTCATCCAGATGGCAGAAAACGATTCTGTCCAGAGGGAAGATTTTAAAATGTCTGCAGCAAGAGATAAAAGAAGCCAGACTAAACAGTTACAAAGGTTAAGTGTACTAAGCGAGTGCTTTGATAGACTTCAGCCTATTGATTTTATAGTCAGGCAGTGCTAACCTGGACTTTTCCCATTTCACTTGGTGCTGGAATGATGAGAGATGGACGTGTACGGAGTGATGAGCTTAACGTGCAGCCATTGTTACGAGGTAAAGTGGTTGGGAGGGTGAAAGAGTGAGTAGACACAAGCATGAAAGCAAGCAGGCAGCAGAAAGTCCTCCAGCATGTTGTTAAATCCCAGCTACATTGCAGCTTCTTTTTATTGCCAAACATGAACAATAACAGTTACAGCACTTTCAGCAGCAGAACAATATGTGTTACAGCAGTGGGTTGTCATTGTACTTGAACTGAACAACAGTCTTTCCCTTATCGTTTGGTAATCTGTATGCATTGAAACAGTTGCATCACTTATTGAGGCCTAACACAGTGAGGGTTGTGCTTCTACGTAAACACATCTTTACGAAAATAAGAGTTAGATTCTGTTTCAAATAAAGTGAAAGGGCGTGTCCCTTGCAGCTAGTTTTCTTGTGCTATCAATCCCATGCATCCTTGCATACAATGACTATGTTAGTGGCACTTATTATGGAATTGTATCTTCTTATCTATTATTGTTACATTATTGATCAGTTTGCACATTGAAAAAATCACTCATATACTCTTACAGTAACAGATACACTTATAGACAACACGCATTCATCTGCTTACATGCAAATACCTCTTCATTTAAACTGCAAAAGACATGGAAAGCTTATTGGTTCGCCTAAAAAAATTACATTCCATTCAAATTGTATTTAATAATCTTTAATAACAACTGGATTTTGAAGTCATAATCCTTATGCTTTCAGTCCTGATTGATTTAGCAACCTCAGTGATCATGGTGGTAATAGTAAGTGCACTTATACACACTAATACACACAGTCCTTGAGCCGCTCCTTCATCAGAAATACAACCTTTGAGCAATGGACAAATCTGGGTGCAACATGGATGAATATTTTGAATAAAAATTTAAAAAGTCATCAGTAATTGTCAATTGTCAAACATCAGTCAATTTGAAGGTGTGCAGCCTGACACAGCTCTTCATCAATATGACTGCTAATGTAATATTTCATTAAATTTATTTACAGAAATGACCTGTTGTCAGATTATGCAGAATATGACCCTGTCTTGTTTTGTTAACACATTTTTGATGAGCAGTTTTTGAGCAATCGCATTAACCTCAGTTACAAATACGCTGCTTTTCCTGTGGCTTCTAAGCAGTGAGACTGATAGCAGTGAATTGAAATTATTTGATTATATGCCTTCCTTGTTATTCCTTAGGTAGGTCATTTTAATCTGGTGTGGCAATAACTTTAAAGAATTTACAAGAAAAGTACTGCCTCAAAAATATCTAGTAAAAACTCAAATCCAAAAAATGTTCTCAAACTGGTACATTTTACAAATGTAAATTTGCCTGAGAACTTCTGTCACTGAACCTTGATTTTTCATAGGAAATCTGTTTGTAAGGCAAACTGAGTCAGATGCTAACTGGTTGTTTTCATTACTGTTTGTGCAACTATATTCATAATAACAATGATTAAAAAAAGTAGGTAGGAAGGATTCAACAGCAAGGCAGTAACAGCATATTGGTTTCAACTTTTAATGAGCTGGTTTAGCAGAGAAAGTGCACAGCCTCTGCACTAGAGATGGGAGCTGTGCTTTATCTTCAGAGAGGCACCACTGATTCACAATGACGCTCTAAGAAACTTGATAAATACAAGTTGAAATCTGAACCCATTTCTTCCCCCAGAAGGATGGCCTCCAACTCCATAAAGTGAACAGAACTCAGGGATGAGAAACTTCCAGACCTTTTGTGAAAGATTTCTTTCAGCTGGTCTGCAGCTTTCACAGTTGCCTGTGTGTTATGTTAAACTGAAAGTGTTGCATCCATAATTTATGAATCGCGTAGGACACTGTCGTGACAGCTCTGTCCTTGTCCCAGAGGAGTGGAGAAACATTATCTTTCTCATCTGGCTTTTTCTTTGTTTTCACAATGTGCTATCAAGTCATTTTTTAGACTTGGTAACCGACAACATGTCAGCACAGAAACATGTGGCTAAATTAATAAATACAGCCATATGGAATATAATGATTACATCATTTTTCTAATTGGAGGCAATTCCTTAAAAGCTGAAAACTAAATGAACTCATATAAGCCACCATGGGTCACTTTTCCTCGCTCTTTCACACCCACACTAAAAATGGCACAGAACCACGTGATTCCACTTACTTTACTAATCAACAACACATGCACACGTCCATGCATGCAGACTTCCTCTAGGACCCCTCCCTCCAATGATCCGCGACAGGAGGAAGCATCCCGGGAGGCCGAGGCAAAGCAGAGGTGAAGGATGAGGGAGGGGAGGATCGTCAGAGCCGAGGGTGGGGGAGGACACAGGGATCATGTCGCGACACCGATGGGAGTGTGTGAGAGAGATAAAGAGAGGATGAACATGATCAGAAGGGATAAAGCCTGGTTGAGGCCTTGGCGGTATCTCCCTCAGTCAGGCCAGACAAGCTCGCATGTGTGCGCGTCAACACGCACGCTAACTCAAAGGTGACACTTTTCTCTTCCTGCACCTTAAATCCTTTATTTCTCATCCTCTCCTGCAACCGGGTGCTGCCACGTTCTCTGTAGTAAATGCAACAGTTCTGCAAAAGTAAGTCAGAGAACTGAGTAAGTCTACAGAGCGTATCATGTAATGTAATGCGTCATAAATATTGCAGCAGGCTTGTGTGAATAGAGATCACTGACTTTTATTGTAGTCTGGCTGACAGAGCCTCTCAGAACATCCTATTCTTTCTTCAGGGTCTCTGTTTATCTTCAGGGCATCTGTTTATATCTGAGAATGACTTGTTTTTGTGGATGGTTTGGCAGCGTACACCTCGGAGACTGTGTTTCATAAGGCTCATTTTTCCTGACATTTCTGTTGTGTGTGTAATTTGTTCGGAGCGAGGGCATAACCTCCAACCATTCTGTGTGTGTTTCTTCCAGTCGAGTTTGATGACTGTGCGGGGAACGCGGACGTGAAGTTTGAGGTGTCGGACCCAGACTTCCACGTGGACCGGGCTCTGAAGCTGGTTCCCCTGCGAGACGTCCCGTACAGCAGACCAGTCCTGTTCATCCACGGGCTCAGTGCGCATGCAGACGACACGGCACAGGTGGAAGTCACTGGACTGCCGGCTCAGTCGCCGCACACTCTCAGGGTTAGTAGAAATTGCCAACGGTGTGTGTTTGTGTGTGTGTGTGTGCATTTTATCAGTTCCTTTATTTACATGTCAAAATGCAAAGGTTACACTTCATTAAAGATTGAAAAGGTTACTGTAATGTAGTGTAACTGGACATAATGCAGCAGTGATTAAACAACAATGCCCCTGGGTGAGTAAGAGGATTTACGAGACGCTTTTTAGTCTTATGTTTACGTTTGCAATACATTTATTTGCTTTCTTGCCAAGATTTAGATAACAAGATTGGTACCACTTTCATGTCTGCACTGCAAATATGATGCTACAGTGATCAGCGGGTCAGCTCAGTACAAAGACTGGGAACAGAGGGGAAACAGTTAGCCTGGCTCTGTGCAAAGGTAACAAAATCTGCCTGCCTACTACCACCCCTAAAGCTCACTAATTAGCCAATTAACGTGTTATCTCATTTGTTTAATCCGTACATAACTAAAGTGTAAACGTACACATTGCAGTGTTGCCGGGCATTATGTGCGCACTATATCGCAGCCAGGGGCTTTATGTTACACACCCAGTATTTTTGATGGGAGATTTATTCAGCTTGTGGGACATTTCACCCACCGTTAATTACTGGGAGTTGTTTTTCCTTTTGTGCTAATTCAGTTATTATTCTGGCTGTATTTCTTGTTTATCACATCAGCAAAGAGGATTACTCTCCATTACACCCTGGTAGAATACGATGGAGGCCGTAAACAATCTGCGCCCATGTACCAGACTCTTTTCCTTTACAGACATGAGGGTGGTATCAGTCTTTTTTAATCAAACTTTTTATCTAAGACAGCAATTATATTTATTTCCTAAAATGTCAAACAATGGAGAGAATGGAGATGGAGAGTTTAGTTTGGAAAGCTTACGTGGCGATATAAATTCAGGCACTGGGTTTCATTCACAAAACATTCATACCTTAGGGATCATAATTGCAAATCAAAAACGATGAAAACCAAATTCATCAAATGTTCGGAGGCATCTGTTGTCAGTCATATTCATGCATACACTGATGAATTCTAATCACCCATAAATGTGAGGTACACTCATACGACCTTAATTATCATCAATTAACATAATTGCACCAACTCAGAGATGCCATATTAGGCAGTTGGGAGACACCCACATCCATAATCTTTGAAAGCAAATGGGCATTTAAAAGAAGTGAAAACTAATTTAAGTGTTTCAGACTTTACTGAATGACACAGAGTATTACTCAGGTAATACTTTGAGGCATTACAGCCTCAGTAAAAGACGATATGGAGGGAGAAAACAGAGAAGGTGATTGATGTTGCATCCGCCAAGAGAACGATATAAGAAGTTAAAAGAACAGCTTTTAATTTACTAAAGAGGAACACATGAAAGCCGCTGGAGGAGGCCTGGAGAACAGCTGCTGCTGTGCTCTGCCAGACCTATGAGCATATCGTTGCCATCACCAGAGATGTGTCAGTTTCTAGCACTGCTGCAGATGGCAGCAACAACTGAGCCGAGCACTAAATCCGTCCGCAGGCTGATGGGCTCAATATGTGTGATAGACATTCTTAGATTATTGATCCAGATTACTGATACTTAGATAATGTTTAGCCTTTGAAAAGATGCTAAAAACTTTGACATGTCACAGCAAAAGCGAGCGGGGTTCACTGTGGGTTTCACACATGCTTCACACATGCTCTGAGTGAGCGTGGTGCAGTTTCTTTTTGAACATAACAATACACTGGACCCACTTAAACTTTGATGAAGACCCAAATACACATTTCCCTCTTTTTGTGTTTTTAATCAGTATTTATGCATGAGCTCACATGGAGCAGAGGGGGAAAGGAAACACTTTTCTACAGGGAAACATAAACAGCTGCAATGTTTTTGCACCAGGGTTTGGTGTATGAAGAATTACACTGGCTAGTTCCAATTATATGGGAATTTGGCCAGTAAGCCTGCACCCCAACACTGAGCTTTGTTTCTCGGCAAATGTGTCCCTTTGTTTGTGTAATCTACAGAAATGTGTTTCTGTAGCCAGCAAATTGACTGCCTTTTTAAACTCTGTGCACCTGAATAAACATCATTTTCTCTCATTCATGTCCTCTATATACCTCAAGCCTGCCTCTGTTTAGGCCAAATACTCTAAGTTGATTAGGAAAAGTTTCCAGGGACTGCAGGTACAGTTGGTGTTCCCTTCATTCTCTTAGAGATCATCTGTCTTCCTGCTGCAGTGCTCAGAGTCCTGCTGGTACCATTCCTCCACCCCCCAGCTTAATGAATGTCTCCATCCCTTTCAGCATGATGTGGCTCTCATTTGTTTGTGCCTCTCACCATCGTTTATTTGGTTAGCTGGTCCATGGGTGTTACCTTGGCAAGCCATTGAGGATATAAGTGAATTAGTCTTTTGGCAAATTTTATGTGGGAAGTGAAGTTTCTTGTGACTAATGTGACCGTATAGTCTGTCCTCTGTGAGTGTGTGTTTGCCTTCTGTGAGACATTTTTGGTTGTGGATCACACGGCATTTCATTTTGTTACTACATTTATTTTTAGCAGAAGAATAGGAGTGACATTTTATCAGCCACGCAAAGGGCTCGTCTCGAGGTCCGTACCATTAAAATTGATACACAGATTTATGTCCCGCTTCAGACAAATTGTAATACATTTGGTGATCCTCTGACATTTCATCTAGCGCCACCATGAGGTCAGCTTCAGCTGTCCACTGTGTTTAGTGCTAAATAGCAAAATTGGAACTAAACTAACACTGAGATCATGGTAATAACCACACACGCCTTGATTCAGTGAGCTGTACAGTTCTGGTTTATTTGAACTTGGGTTTTATTTTTGAAGCTTTCGCTATCATTTCTCTGCTTTACAGTAGTAGTGATTGAAGTGATTGCTGAGACTTGGGAACATTGTGAAATTGCCACAATTGGAGTCTGGCAAAGCAAAAAACACAAGAAAATGACGTTGTACGTTGACCAAAAAATATATATATATATATTGGAACATACAGCACATTATGACCACCACAGTTTTTAGCATTGTGTCTTTTGTCTTTCTGTCTGTCCTTGAATTCCTGCTGTAAGATGCCATCAAGCTGTAACAGCAGAGCTTGATGCCAGATTAAGTACTTTATGTTTCCTGTGGACAAATCCTTCAGTGTCTCTTTTATCCTAAAGTAGATTCACTCAACTGTTAATTACAGAGAACACACAGTCACAAAGTGCACAAATTAGGCAAATTAGGCAAAGTGCAGAGAGAACAAACAAACAAAGAAAAAATAAAGAGGGCAGAGGCTAAGACATACTAAAGTTAATGGGTTATGGGAAAGGAAGAGTCCTCTCGTGAGACAGCGTGGTTAAAAGCTCTCATTATTTCACTATCAATTAATCTGCTGAAGCTCCTCAAGCTCTGGGACTCATATTATCAGAAAATCTATTGTCCCTTTCTCTGTCCACATCCTGTAGCCCCCTCCCTCCTGCTCCCCCACACTGTGCCTCTACACTGTCTCAAGTGGCCCATCAAACACAAGTTCAGAGCAGCAGCAGCTTCTGAAGAATATGTAACTAACTCATGGCATATTTTAAAGCTTGTTTCAATAAATCATGGGTTTGACTTGTGGAATAACACTGACAACACAGACTGCACTTCAAGCTTCAAATCTCCAATCTGAGATTGTACTCATGCTCGTCAAGCTGCCTTGATGCCTCTTGCGTGTTTTTCAATTATGGCACTGCAGAGAAGGTTTCTTTTTGAAATGATGTTTTGGTAATGAAATCTCTTCGTTACGCCGCTGTCAAAGTCAGATTTTGTGTTTGCCCAAACCTCCCTTTGTTTCCTCCCTAACACAGAGCGGAAACATTCCGTGGTGAATTTATTGGCATAACTAATGGTATCATGGCAGAAAATATTGGCTGGTGATAATTGATAAGTGCTGTGAGCGAAGGTGGAGAGAATCAGTTTTTAATTCCTCAGCGCGAGCTGTTAGTTTGCTGTAACACAGGCCCGGAGGGAGAGAGGCAGCTGATGAATGATTCCTATTATGAGCAAAACTCTGACTTCAGAGAGTAATTTATTCCTCCTTTTTTTGCGGCCGATCAATATGTGAATTAATGGAAGAATGCATTTCAATTTAACAAATGCATGCTCCAAGATATGGACTTTTTTTGTGAGTATTATTCTGTGTTGTTTTGGTTGCGTTGCGCAGAACAACAGTTATGCAGAGCATTTTCTTACCTTCGGGGGGCATAAACAGGCACCATTCAAATGTAACAAGTGATAAGAGGCAAAATAATCTGAGTCCAAAAGCCTATTTATTTTGCTTTTGTTATGTTTCATCCATTTTTGCACACTGAATGAAATGTAATATTGTATCCTGAGCAAAATCCTCATCCTGCAATGGCAAATAGATTTTCCTTAACCAAGCTTTCAGTGTTCAGTAAGGCTTTCTGGGGATGACTAAGATGTGACATCTTGCAACCACAGCACAGCATCTCACATTATACAACACAACACAAATAATATTCCACTCTCTGTCTCCATCCCACTCGCACTATCTCTCTTCGCGTGGTCTGTTGCCGTCATTTGTTAATTCTGTTTACCCCCTTTGTCTATTGTCTGCCTTTCTTTACCTTGGTTCCTCCTAACCTGCCATTGTTTGACGAAAACAGTTTAATATATCTGCTGATTTATACATTTTTTGTTAGCTTTCATGTGTGGGAGTGAGCACTGGAGAGGAAACCAAAAGGCTTAACGTCATGTTAATTTACAAGAGGAGCAAAACAAACCTTCACCTTAATATAATTGATGTGCATAGTTCCAAATTGTAAAAATGCTTTGTATCACATCAGGTGAAATGCTAAAATTAGGGTATGCAACATGAAGCGTGTGAATAGGTGTTTGGCAATGAAGGTGACAGCAAGGACAGTGTCAATACATTGGGATTAAAGGTGCAGGTAAAGCGTCTTAATGGCATTTTTATAAGACCTTCTGGTTGTTTTGACTAGTATGACTGAAAAGGATGACCATGTGGCCCATCATTTTCCAACTGATAATCACTTTCATCTATTATCATTTTAACAGCAGCTTCAGGACCCGCCCATCAATTAGTACTCTCCATCCCTTTCGTGTCTTGAGATATAGCCCGACTTCCATCATGACATCAGTAATTCACTATTCATAAGGATGAATGCAAACAGCTTAAGACATTTTCAGCCTTGAATCTGGTATCTTGTTTTGGCTGGTCAGGCTCCGATATGGCTCACAGGAGTCTTAAAGGTCAGGCTTATAAATTGCATTGTTAAAACTCTGGGATCCTAAAATTAGGTGACAACTGAAGTAGAGGAGCTAAAATTAGATTATAAAAATGATGCTCAGGTCTCTTAGATTTAGTTGAAAGCCTCCCTTCTGCGTGCTGTACCAGCCGCAGATGAGAGAAAAGTCTGACTGTGATGGAAGTCAAGGGAAACATGGATCATCACATGGATGACTTTTTCAGGTCAGCAGAGGATAACAAAGACATTATTTTAAAAATGAGTTTCAAGGAGAAGAAATGGGAAACGTTTCTGGATAATAAAAACAGCTAGCATATTATTCCTGTGGGGTGAAAAATGAGTGTGGTTTATAAATACATATTAACTGCTCTTCTGCAATGCTAGGGGCTGATCAAGTCAGAGCATGGTGGTCAAATTCAAACATGTCCAGTTCGCTCAAAATGACATACGAGATGTACATTTTTCTGCAAAAGAACACTGGTAGCTGCTAATAATGAGCTTGTTTTGAAACAGTTTTATTAAATTTATTTAGTTTTGTTACAGTATTATTGTCAGTTCTCACAATACCGCTATCTGCAGGCAGGTGACATTGTACACACACACACACATCTAAGATTTTGGCACAGCATTAATTAATCCCACTAATTGAATATTTGAAATAAGCATCAGTCATCGCTGTCTCTGTAAATTCCATTCTACTAAGATGAAAAGTGTTTACGTTTCGTCGATTATACTTTAACAAAGTGTGAAAAGTTCTTCTCTCAACATGCCCATTATCGGTCAATATATTGTTTTTGCGTATGTGGAGTGGAGAAGTGACTCAACTGTGTGTTATGTGGAGGAGCTGGCTGATTGCCTGACCTGGCTGCATATCCAAGAGTTTATTCCACATTGAATAGCTGTACATCCCTGTCACCACAGGCCGATGCTGGCCTTGATATTATCCATTTCTCACCAGGTCTCCTAACACGTTGTCAGAAATGAGTAATGACACTTCTCAATATAGCATAGAGAGTGAAAATGGCAGAATGGACAAGGACGTGACTTTACTGCCACAGTAACTCAGCGCTCAGATGACAATGACAAAGGCTCGCTCATCTCACACACATACACACGGTACAGTACAGTATGCATGTAAACACTGTAAAAATATGGCCATATACGCCCTCCTTCTTGTTTTGTTACCTCTCACTGATCAAATATATTCAAATCCTGAAACTTTTCTTTTTCTTGTCGCGGCACTTTCCATTCAGTACGCTGATTTGCCCTAATGATCATTTGAGAGACAGAGAGAGAAGCAAATGTATTAAGGCTGTATCAGGGTTGATGGTGCGGCAGTAATTTATGAACAGGACACATTAAAGATTCATGGCTTCCTTCTCTTACGGTGTCGCCGAGCTGCGAGAGTGCTATTCATCACACATACGGGCTGCAAAGGGAGAAAGCGTGAAGGGAAGATATTGCTACGGGAGAGAAAAGAACGAGGGAGAGCTGCGAAGTGGCAGGCGCAAAGGTGAGAGGGAACAAATTAGGACCTGCAAGTTATCCTTTACAGAGCTGAACTGTGGTGAGTCATCCTCAGCGCGCAGGACGAACGCGTGCAGTTTGTCAGAGCACCCCCCCACTCTGATCCACCTGCAGAACATGGATAGGTTTTAAAGCACCATCACTCCCTCTCCAGATCCACTGCACCTCAGCTCAGTGAAGATGTGGATTTGACAGCGTGATCTATCTTAGCCCTAACCCCTGGCACCAGTCCCCCACATCCAGCCACTAAAATTACCCCATGGCACCTGTTTGCCTCCCAGCTCTTCTTCCACTTCTTTACAAATATCACACAGCTGAGACCTGTGCATGATGGGATTGATGCGATCATCCCTGGGCTCCAGGCTCAGGCCAGATTTTTACAGCCAGTGTTTAAAAGTCCATCAACTTGCTCTTGAACCGGTCGCATACATATACACACACCACTGACTGTGCTCTTTAGATGCGAAATAGGTCATGTAATCTCTCACAGTTTCGCGCAGTGTTCTGTTTAACCGCTTCAGGTCCAGTTTTAGATTTCTGTCTTTGACATTTGGAAGGTCATCCCCCAGTGGGTTTGATAAGAGTGGCCATTTCAGAGACTGTTCAGTGTGTCTTTGGTTTGTTCTGGTCGGGCTGTGTTTATGATTACTGTTTCATTGTGTTCTCTCTGACCTTTGTCGCTGGGAGGGGTGGAGGGGCGAGGCGGTTAGTGGTGTGAGTGTTTGGCGTTGCCCTCTGTCTCAGTGAAGGCGCTGTGCTGTAAACAAATGGCTCAGTTTTTGCCTCTTACCTGTTCTCTTTCCGTCATTCTGACAGGGGTGAAAGTGGTGCCGCAGTCCCTGTCAGCCAAGAACAGCGGTGTGAACAGTAAACACGCAAACAGCCCCCTGCATACATACATACGCACGCACACACACACACACTCACAGCCACATCTGTGTGCAGTGCACATTGTCAATAAAGTGTTGTAAGGTAGGCTATAAAAGATGAAGGACAAAAGAGACTATTTGCATTGCAAATGAAAGCACAAAGACCTCCAGTTGGTATTTCCCCTTTCATACTGAGACTGTGTTCTCATTTTGAACAGGGCTCAACGACCGGGCTTGTTGCTGTGTTGTTTCTTTCACTGTCATTGTTTTGTCATTTTGCTCAACATTTAAGCAGTAGCTGCCTTCGTGTGGACAATGGGCTGCCGTTGCATGAGACAGATCAGATTAGCATGAATAAGGTTCATTGTTAATGTCCAAATGAAAGCACATTTTTCCTTTTTGCTGTCAAAAATAATGTCAAAGTGATTTTCAGGCCTCTGAGAAAATCCAGAGCTGCTCCTTTCCTGCAAAGCATCTGGAGGGTGTGTCAGTGTCTGGGCTTGATTGACAGCATCTGGCAGGCTGAGCTCAGGCAGGGGAAAGACCGAGTGAGTAAACAAACTCCTCGAGACTGCAGCCAGCAGACGGTGTGTTATTAGAACTGATAATGAACTGTAAGGACTACATTAGCATGAACAGAGTGAGGTAAGATAGGGTGCAGGTAAGGTAATAAGCTCAGCCAAGCTTCAATCAGCTAACTAGGTAAGTAGACAATTGGGATAATTAGCAAACCAGCCTCTAAACTCCAATACACTGTAAAAAAACGGTAATATTCTGGCAGCTGGGACGCCAAAAAAATACTGTTAAACAGAAAATAACAAAAATACAGTAATTTTTCGTAATTCTAATACAGTTTGTAGTTTTAATTTTACATGAGATTGTGTTTTTTTTCCTCTGCTATTTTAATGTTTAATGACAGATATATAGACCTGTAAAAACAATAAAATAACCTAAAAATAGGTTTGAACACTGCTCTAGTAAGAGTATCCGGGCTTAAAATTACACAAAGTTGTTTTTAGTTGGGTTTTATTGTATAATTTAACATAAGAAATCTTGTATATTTAATATATGTGATGTAATAAAATGATATACCACCCATAAAACATTTGGTTTACCTTTCAAAAAATGTCAAAATACTGTTAAAACTGGTGATCAGGTATAATAGCAACATTGTACTTTTAACCTTTGAATATATCATGTGCAATGAGGTTTTACATGTAACTTTACATAAAAATCTTGTATATTTAATAGATCCTTCAATGTTAAAAAAAGTATGTCAATAAAAAACAAAAACAAAACAAACAAATAGATTTACCTTTAGAAAAATATCCAGACTGTTATTAAACAAATGACTCTAATGGCAATGTACTCTTAATTTTAGATTATATAAAGTAAAAATTTAATGTTTACATGTGATTTCACTTTAACTTTCACTTCACTTAACTTTTAAAACATAAATCAGACTGATGAGCTTTAGTTTATAATAAAACCTCTTAAACAATCAAGACACTGTTACTTAAGGTTCTCAACATTTATTAAATTCTGTTTATCACAGAAACAAAAATTAGAAGCTTCCTCCTGTTGCAATAACATACAATTTTTATGTCTCATAGTACTTTCAAACAAAACAGCAGAAAAAAAAAATCTTGCACTTGGATGGCACAGACATTGAACTACTGCTTCTGTTAGCATCCTCTTACTCTCACCATTCATAGTCCGCAATTTATCAGGGTAACAACCTTTGGACTGACTGCCAGCTGCTTTTTGGGAGTGATCTCCACTTTTGATCCTCTTGTCCTGGTTCTTGAAGTGGCACCTGTTGAATAAAATAGAACAGTACTATAATATACTTTTTCCTAAAAGTAGCTGCACAGTGTGATGTATAAAGTGAACTTCTGCTTTCTTACCTCTGCAAGAATTCCAGTGTTGCTCCCTGGGCTGCTGAATAGGAGATGTTCAGGCAGTAGTAGGAGGCAAACAACACAACAGCATCACTGAAGACATTCATTCACAATGGTCTGGTCCACTCTAGAACTTCCTGTTGTACATACACACAAGAGAGGGTATCGGTAAACTGTCAGGGTAGGTGCAGGGCAAAGTGAAGTTTGGACCCAGGATGCAGATGAGACCAGAGGCAGAGTAGATGAATAAGACTCTTGATTAGGCTTACACAGGAACACAGGCAGGACTAACAGGGAACAGGTGAAACTAATAAGGGAGGAGCAGAATAATCAGAGGCAGGGAAACACAGAAGGACAGGAAGTCAAGTGGCAGACATGTGAGGGGAGGAAGGAATAAGAATACAAAATAAAACAGGAAGTGAGCAGAACTGTAGAGTAAAATACAAGGGCAGGAGACAAGAACCAACGAACACAGGACACAGGGAACAAGAGACAAGGAAGACACAAGGAACACAAGGCAGAATAACACAAGGAACACAAGGCACAAGAAAATACAAGGGGCACAAGAAAACACAGAAAACCAGGTATAAGGAAGAGAAAACAAAACAAGGCATAATGCAAACCATAACACAAAGTGAGACCAAAGTCCAGCTATCACTGAATATATTTCACAAACTGATTGAATTGTATATAAAAAGTCATTATTCACCTTATTAGTTAAATAAGGAATAGTATGGATTGTTTGACATGTGTTAGTATGAGTATCTGATGGTAATATTGATGTATAAACATAGGTCCAGATACAAATGATGTGGATGAACACATCCCTGGGATGGCAGTAGTTAGTCAGACAGAAATGACCAGCATATTAATCAAATTTATGGAATTACTGACATAAATCTCTTTCCAGATTAAATTTATTAGAGCACAATTTCAGTAAATACTCAGAATCCCATACTATTAAACTGAGAAAATCTACAACCACCAATACCATCAAACCATTTTATGTTTTCATTTGCTGCTGGTTCACCGCAAACTCTTACCTGCCTGAATGCAGCCTGTGCTAATGTCCATACATCCATTAAGCTACATATCATGCAATCAAAATCTTTAAGGGTACCACAACTATGACAAGTGTAAATTTTGACCATCCTTAACTATCACATAATACTCACCTTTTCAGCTTTACTGTGAACCCCTGACATCAACTCACACAGCTTATCTGCTGAGAGACAGAAAAAAACAGGTGTATGTCAGTACATGAGATAGCTCAATTTAAAAAATCTGCCAAAATCCAAGGAAATGTGTATTTAACACTAACTATTGTGTGTAACGTAGCTATATTGGTAAAAGGGGTAACACCGCTTCATTTGTATTACATTAGCTATGCTAGCTGCTACCCAACTCTCAACAACATGAGGACAAAGTTAGCTAACTATATTTAGCTAAATATTTTTAAGGGTTAACTATAGGCAGTTTGACAGGTCATACAGATTTTGTATTTTCCATGCTGAAGTAAAGTGATAAGTCTAAATAATTATCAAGTTAAAGTTACTGAGAGTTAAGTACCCTAACCTGTTAACGTTAGCTTTGGTCTGTGGACGCTCTGTTTCCTCCCTCCAGATTCGTACAGCAACAACTTAAAATGTTTCGCTGTCCTTAAGCTCTTCCAAAAGAAACCCATTCACATATCTAATTTTAGAAATTATATTGTCAAACTTTAATTTTACATTTTAATCTCTTAAATAAAAAATAACATTTATGAAATTATGATACATTTGCAAATATTTTAACAGTCTTTTTATGTGAAAATAATAAAAAAATGGAAATAACATGTTTATTAACAGTTATCAGTTTTTCATGATATTTTACATTACACCTGTAAATTAACAGTTTATTCTAGTAATTTTACTGATATTTTCAAAAAATCTGTAAAATAAGAAGGAATAAATCTGTAGTATTACCGTTTTTTTTTTTTTTTTACAGTGTAGCCTTTCGCAGTAGAGCTGTGGGTTTGAGGTGCACATCGCAGAAGAAAGTCATTTGACGCTCCCTCATAGTTTTCATTTACTCAGACTTGCGTCTTTGAACCAGATATTTCCAAAAGCAGATCTTGGGCATTTGTATTGGTGATTTCATTGATCCAAGCCACAGAAGTGTGACTCACATAACATTGTCTAAAGATGAACATTACTTTATGAGTCAGGGACATCCAAACATGCCAGGTAAAGACAGAAGAGTTATCCTAAGACTATAGAGATACAATAATTTTGCTATTAACTGGTATTTAATTGGAGTACAAACAAGGGAAGAAAAGCAGGGTGGGGCTTATCACTGATGATGAACATTTTACCCCAAAGGGTCTCCCACTGATACCTCTCAGTTTTAACATGTGTTTACATTGAAATTGTTCTGCCAAATCAGATGCAAACTGTTGTGGGATCAAAGACTTGCATTACCAGCTGTAGTATGTGGAGTAATTAATTATCATTAGCTTGAACAGCTGCGTCCTTACCTGATTCTGCTTTATCCTCCCAATATGATTGCAATCACAATAAGAAACACGTCACAAAATGCTGCTTGAACTGTGGAAGTTAGCAGATAAAAGTCTCTGTAGCCTTTGTGCTGAAAGGTTAGTCTCATAGACCCGTTCTGGTATTGTCCTTGGGTTGCCTTCTTCTGGATACAGGTGGCAGATTAGCTCTCTATGAAGGTAATGGCTTTGCTTCTGACCCAATTTATGATTATTCTGGGAGATCGGTTCGCATCAATGAACAGCGCTGCACTGCTTGGGAAGCTTTAATTATATCTGCAGGTAGTAGGTCTTGAAAGATATAAACAGAGTCAAACTGAGGGCAAAGAAAGAAAACATACAGGATGAACGGTAAACCTTACCAAATAATGAATTACGTCAGCATATCTATACAGTATTTGTCTAATATTATGTTTTATTTCGGTTATGAATTGTGAAATACAATGCCTAATAAAGCATATGCATCTTTTGTGGAAATATTTGTAATGGTATGGCAGAGCACTAGTGTGTGTGTGTGTGTGTATTTGTTGTCTCTTCGGCTCGTGTCCAGGTGTGCAGACAGTCAGCAGACATTCCTCCCCTGTAGGTCATCACCTCCATGTTAGCAGCCAGGATTCCAGCTTCCTGTTCACAGTGTCAGTGACAAACATTATTTTCATCAGAATCTAAGCAGAGAGGCCATAACTGTATCAGTGCTCTCACAGTGAAGAAGAGAGAGGGAAAACGCTCAGTATGTTACACAGTAACAACCACATCTTTGTGTACAACAGCAGGAGAGTGAAAGATGAAATTAGATTATGTTATTGTGTTCTCGAGGGCAAAAATCACATTTCCGATTGGTTCCCTCTGCATGAACCATTTGCAATTGCTTTGCCAAAAACCTTGTCATCTCTCATTTCTTCATTTTTACTGTCTGTATTGTCTTTGTTGCTGTTGCTTTAATGTTTTATTGCCTCTATGTCTCTCTCTTGTCCTTATTCAACATACGAGATGAATAAAGAATTAAAGAATGCAAATAAAATTTCAGTGAAAGCTGCACAGGCAATATTTCATGTTTGCTCAGAGAATCTCCTCTCTTCTGTGAAAGCATGTGAAGCATATGGTGCTGCCGGCCAGATGTAGGTGCTCAGTCTCTGTGGATTCCTTGTTATATAGTACATACCAATCAAAATTGGAAATCACTCCAAGAGCAGCTTGACAGCTGAACATTTTTCACACATTTCAAAAGCATACTTGAATGCTTGATGTGTGTGTGTTTGTGCATCGTCAGTGAGGTTTAGTGTAATTGCTAACAAGGTGCAAACAACCCATTTTGGATGAGCTAGGATTGTCATCGGTGAATTATAAAGGAAAGGGGAGGGGCTCCACACTGTTATTGGGCATGATATAAGATGTGAAAGATCGCTATTTTTATTGAACAAAATGCTTTTCTTTTTTTCTTGTGTTTCAGGATATCCTGAGTGTTGGCCAGAAGCTGCCATACAGATCTAAGAGATCTCTGCTGGTCCCTCCTATGATCGTAACTGAGAATCAGAGAGCTCCCTTCCCCAGGATCATTGGCAGGGTAAGAAACACATGGTGCTATCACAAACTCAGGTGGGCTTGATTTCAAGCAGCATCCAAATCTTACACTGGAACTATTTCATGGTAAGATCATTTAGTTAGCTACTTAATTAGCCCAAAAAAAGAGAAGGGCATGGTGTGCTGCTTAATCTGTTACACATCCGGATGTGAAAGGAGAGGAGAAGTGATGGTTCTGTGATTATGATTTCACAACAAAGCATGGACAAGAATCACATTGGTTCCTGAAGTCATTGCCAATCACCATTGCCAAGTGC
Source organism: Scortum barcoo (assembly GCA_023238725.1). Taxonomy (NCBI): domain Eukaryota; kingdom Metazoa; phylum Chordata; class Actinopteri; order Centrarchiformes; family Terapontidae; genus Scortum; species Scortum barcoo. Next base: position 22,320,126 of record CM041536.1, on the reverse strand, counting down.
TTTTGAAAGATCTTTGCCTTCACTGATTCTCATATTTTATTTCATTGATCTAGTTTTAAATAGTCTATATACATCAACTCACATCTTACAAATACCATCAATTTCAAATATATGAAGCGATCTTCTCCTGTCATATCATATCATATGATCATAATACATCATATGATATGTATTATTCTGTTAATCTTATAATCATTGTACTTTGTTGAATATTAGGCTAAGTGGAATTTCAGTTGAGCTTATATCTTTTTGATAAGATACAAACTCACAAAGCACCAACACTAAACTTGTTACCTTAAGCTCAAATGTGCTTTTTATATTATGTCAGACATTGAATAAGAGAAAAAATATCTTAGAGGCAAGGGATGGAGACATTTGTGATTTATGCCTCTTATTCTTGAACAAAAAGTTCCAAAAGCTGTACTTTTCCTTTTGACTGCTGTTGTGGATTAACGCACATTGGCCGAGGATTAATCTATGCAGAGGACACTCTGCTGTATCTCGGTCTGACAGTGACTGACTAGCTGTCTCAGATCAGAGTGCATGTCATTCACAGGGCTCATGGGCAGGCTCACGGATGCACATCAAAAACCTGGCATTGTTGTTGAAGATGGTGATGAGTGTATAACTTTTTCAGTGCATGAAACATATTAAATACATATTCTGATTCACAATACTTTCTTCCACAATAAGTTCCTATACCTGAATATTATTTGGGTTCAACTAGTGTGGATGTAATAAGTGATGGTCTAATATTTTTCTTTGCTGTTGTTTTTTTTTTTTTTAAGACTGTTTTTAAAGATTTCTGCTCATATTATGATTCAGAAATGATTTCATAATAGAGTGAGGACTGGTTGAGGTCACTTTATATTGGAGTGCTTTGTCTATTGTAGGGACATTTATGCACAATTTTACTGAGATGGCTAGACCTGGTACCGCCAAGGGCAAAGGGGTTTTATACTAGTCACAAAATGAAAGTTGACATTGCTGTTACTGTTTCTCTTGGGTTGCTTTTTATTTCTTTTGTGTATGTTGTTTGCATTTCTCAGAGTCACATGCATGACTCATTTACTTTATACCATTCAGTATTATCTAATCTATTTTCCCCTCCGATATAACATGTCTTTATAATGCTTTTTTGGCAATGAACTAGCAGGAAAAAAGGAGACAAACTGCCATACAGTAGATGGAGGATTTGATTAATACTCCACAGTAAACCTATGGAATTAAGTGATCCAATTTCAGATCATGCTGCAGTTTTTCCCATCTGAAGGGAGCTTTTACAAAGCTGGGTTTTTAAATTGGGAACTGGAAAAATAAGGCTATTATAAAACCTAGTTAAGCAGTGTTTTCTCTTATCACAGTCATGAGTTCTTAAGCTTTCACCTGTGTCCTGTGATATAATACATAATACATACAACGATGTAAAAAATCTAATATACATCTAGTATAGTGTAGAACATCTAGTATAGATGGTATAGCCTTCACATGAATGTTGCCCCTCGGCTGAAACAATTGTTGCCTGTTTGAATGAAGGACACCTTGAAGTCTATTTCAGTCATACATAGATGTACTGTAGGAGGACACGTTTTCAATCTGGGTCTCCTAAATAATATATAATGGGAACAGCAGTCACAGAATGGATTAGCTTTCATTTAATATCAGTTTAAGTTCAATTAGATTGAAAATCCGCTGGAAGATTGGATTTTGTTAAGTATTGATTGACAAACTATTTCATACAAGGTTGTCTTGGGCACATAAAGGATTTATTTTGAATGTCTTACAAATTAGAAAATTTGACTGGTTAGCTGCTGAGCCAGAAGTGGGACCTTTGTTTGGACCATTTGAAGAGTAAACCATGCTTTTGGTTAGAAAAGATTTAAAAACTTTAAAGCCCTGTCAAGCCTATGGTTAATTAAGGTATTTAAAACATCCAAGATGGCTCTAATTACCAAATGTTTCTGCACTTTTGTGGCATTTTTCTGCAGCACATTTTCTGTCAATACAATATTTTGTCTACACAGGCTGAATTATTCTATTTTTGTTGGTACTTTGTACTGTTACTGTCACTCTCTGTTACACTTGTAGATAAGATAGATAGATAGATAGATAGATAGATAGATAGATAGATAGATAGATAGATAGATAGATAGATAGATAGATAGATAGATATAGATAGATAGATAGATTGATAAAAAATGATAAGACAGCTATTGCAACGTGTGTGTGTGTACGTGTGTGTGTGCCCCTTCAGATGAAAAAGTCTAGACACACCACTTCCACAAACTTAGCAACGTGTTTTTGTCAAGAGCTGAAATGATGCCATTTACTGGACACTACAATTGCAGCAGATGTAATGGTAAAATCAGACTGAATTACAGTTAAAATTATATTTCCTGACAAACATGGTATGGGTAGGGCACTTATTCAGAATCTGTGATATTTTGGATAGGTGAGACGTCTTGACAAAATTGGTCTAAAATTGGGGAGCACGACAGATGAATAATGTTTAGGTTAAGTGCTCTGTTGTTCAGAGAGCAGATAATAGCAATCAACATTTGCGAATCTGAGCTCAGTTATTATTATAATTTTTTGCTTCAGGCCAAGTAACTCATGCAAAAAACAAAATCAGCAACAGTGAGCACCCAACAATATTAGACACACAAACAGTTTGCATCAGTTTTCTGCACCCTCTGCAAGCTAAATAATAAATAATGTGTCAGTGTGTATATATAATTTGGATGTATTATATAGTGAGCCTCCCAAGGAGTATTTGGAGGGCCCATTTTTTTCCAAATCGGACAACAATGATTACCATTAGTTCACAGCATATGTGAAATGTGTATTAACAACACACGTTCATGTGCTGTTTCCTTAGTGCCATCATTTTTCTTGATGCTGTGAATGCTGCGATATGGACCACTAGTAAAATGCTTTTCCAATGATCTTATCTGGTTTACTTCTACACAGAAAGTGAGCATTTTAATGACTATGGTTACAGGTGTTCATGTTGAGGGGGAGACAGCTACACAGAGAAAATCTCGCTGCGCTGCTTTCAAAATTGCACATAGGTAATAAATGAAGTCTCATAGGATTACACTTATCTTTTATAGGAACACTTTTTACATGTAAGAGGAATCATTACTGAGAAATGAGGATCTAGTTGGCAACGTTCAGTCAGATCCTGTGCTCTGAATATCATGAAGAACGCAGGCATAGATTTCCATATTTTATTCTCAGTTCAAACATCCAAGTATAACTTCAGGAAGGGCATCACAAATGGCAAAGAGCAGAAACATATATTTCCTGAGGCGTCGCATCAGGCGATTGGCTTTCATGAAAAACTTGGTGTTCATTTCTTCACAAGAAAACACATAGTAGGTAAAATGCAGGTTTTAGAAATGTTTACATATATCAGCTGTAGTTGTTTTAGACGAAGTGGGATTCTTGATAAAAGAGTGTGTGTATTTGCACATAATTTGGTTGTTTGGCAATTTGGTTGTCTGTAGTTACTTTCTTACCCTCCCAGTTAAATGTATTCAAGCATAATGCATGCACAGCAATGTTTCATTATGGTTTTAGGTCATTAAATATCACAAGCTGCGATTACACTTTCACCTATTAAATACAGAACCTTTTTAAATGAATTAATATGTGGTGTGTTGAATACAATAAACAGCAGAATTAAATTAAAAACTGTTCACACTAGTTAGGGACCACAGATTTAAGACTAATGGAGAAAGACCTGTTTGGCTCATTTTACATTATTAAAGTCCGACAAGGGAAATTATAGTTTGTACGAGTCTGTGGCATCACACCCATGACACCCAATTTAATTCTTCGCTATTCTAATGTTTTATCAGCCCTGCTGCCATTAGGTCTCTCAGCGGATGTTGACAACTGTGACTTTACTGTTCCCATTAGAGCAAAAAAATCTCTGTTCTGTATGTTTTCAGATTTCATTGTGTCAGTTTATCAGAGCTTTGGACCAGGGCAATTTTCTGCATGACATATTTAAAGTATGCTACTTTATTGTGAGGTTTTATTTGTTGTTTTGTCACTGATAGACTAGAATTTACTTGTCCACCATGACCCCTGTGGAACAGGCTAAAGATGATGTGATACAGCTTATTATTTATGTATCAGATTATGAATTGTGTGTCATTGCATAATGCATGGAACTCCTCCAAAACCTCTTTGGTGAATTTCCTTAATTTCTTTAAATATCTATGATAAGCAGCAGCAGGTAAATCATGAAACCTGAAACATCCCAGAACAGCTGAACAGCCAAAACCAATACGATCTGGACGCTGTGCAAGACTCTACATTTATTTTATCTGTTGTTTCGAAGCTTTGATGTATCTATACGTGTCAAGCAGCTTTGTTCTAGATAAGACTGGGCACTAAGAGATCGACCACATCTCAGAATGTCCGCAGAGACCAACATAAAAAGATATCCCATACCGAGCCCCACACATAATACATAATTGTACCCTGGAGAGCGCCAAGCACAGCACAGAGCCTGGGCCTCCATCTCACACTGGCTCTGTACTCAACATGGTCCCTATGAAGCAACTCGAGGGCCTGGAGATACAAGGATGGTATCAAACTATTAGGTGATATTTTTGGGGGACAACTGTAGTCCGCAGGGAGTTGTGCAAATTTCTCCCCTGGTGAGCAGCAGGGGAATAACAGAGAGGAATGAGAGTCAGCAGATAAGTTTGGTCCATAGGGGACACAGATTATGTCGACGGTATGCTATGGAACTGCTGTGAAGTGTCAGCCAACAAGTAAGGCCATTGTGGCACTTTTGCACATTTATGAAAAGAATTGGGCACACAGTGCGTGCATGGCATGACTTATTCCTCCCTCAATTGTGGCCTGCAATTCTTCTTCCCTCCATTTCCCAGTCAAAAAATCCCATCCATCCTCCTCGCATCCCTGTATCCCTCCATCCTTCTCCCCTGCTTCCACAGCTTTGCATGAGAAGACACAGGCTAATGTGGGCTATTTTACCAAATAGAAGCTATATGTCTGCGACTTGGCGAAATTGGTTTTCCACACCAATAGCTTCCCTCTTCTTACGCAACCTACCACTTCCATATGGTAGCCATCCATTTTTCATGCTCCCTCCCTCTCACTGGGAGATAAGCGATAGGGGGGAGGGGAGAAAGGAGATTGCGAGGGCTATGATTTGACATGTATGACTGTGTGTGTGTGTGTGTGCGCGCGTGTGTGCCAGGAGGGGAGAGGGTGGGTTGGCTGTCAGCAGGACTCACAGGGGAAGGTTAAGAACCTTGTTGTTTATGTCACACCTCCTGCTAGCTGTGGAATTGTTTTGATACAGAGGTCTCTCCTCTGCCCTCCCTTGGGGGCCCATAAACAGCTCACAACAACTCACACAGCAGCTGGAGCATGCAATGAAATTGATATGCTTAAACGTGTCTCTTAGTACACGCCACTTCAGTCACTGCTGATGGGACCATTTTCTGAGACTGTTCAAGTATTCAGGACAATAAATCAATCATAGCTCAAGTAGTTTAAATGTTTATTCATGATTTCTCTTAGCTTATTTCTGAAGTCATGTGCAAGTTAGATTTTATTCTCAGCTGGGAATAGGAGACAAGGTAATGTCAGTATTTAAGGAAAAATAATTGGTCCTCTTTAGTACTGTACCATTCAGTAATTCTATGTAATCAACCTGTCTTAGCATGCATTATGATTGCACACTTCTCTGACAGGTGGCCTGTATGATGGATGTATTAATACAACTGGATATTGTGTCCCAAGATGGCCCCCATTCATTCCGTTGGATGTTGCACAGTGGGTGCATATGCTGGAAAAGTTTTTTGCTAGTGCACAAGAACCCTTCTGTGGCTAAACCAGATTAGAGAATGCACATTAGCGACTTCCTCTGGGCTGTGCTGGCTTCCAGCACAAAATGGCATCAAAGTAATCGATTGACACTGCTCACAGATGCTTTTCCATTTTTACTACAATTAAGGGTGTTTGTGATGCTTGGAAAATTATTGATCATTTTACAGTCATTACATATGTAATGATTGCATACAAGGGGTGTAATGATGCGCGTATTTATTCCAAACCATTCAATATAGGCCACTCGGTTCACTTTGGTATTCCCTGTGACCCAAACAATTATTGTCAGATTAATATAATTATATCTACAACAAGCACATGCAGTTTTACCCTGAAAGTTTTTGCTAGTCGGCATAGCATGGTTAGCCTGGTTAGACGAGCTCATGTAGTGTTGCTGCCTGCGAATGGCCAGCACAAATGAGAGACCATGCGCCTCATCTCTAACAGTTGCTTTTGCACTACACAGGGCCAGAAAGAGGCACGTGCCACTTCCCACGTAAAAGCTGCAATCTATAAAAACAAACGAAGTGAATGCGCACACCTGTACGGAAACTCTGACAGGTGCTTACAAACATTTTGGAGACACAGCTGGTAAGGTGACACTGCTGGCAATTGTGGTCAGTTTTGGAACGCACCACACCTGTTGAAATACCTGGATGTGGGAGGTGGCAGGATTCGAGAAAATCCCCAATATTTAGCATGAATATACTTTTCACCTCATCCACGTTAACGCGGCCAACTGATGAAATGACCGGTTGTAGAAATCCAAGATAACATCAAATAGATAAATGATCAAATGACTTACACAAAATGCTGTAAATACTTTTCAATAACATCTTCCAACACTGTGCATATATCACCAAATTTCAGTTTTCATAGTTTTTTTGTGCAAAACGGCTGCAGTGAAAATGAGTGTGCTGTCAGGTGCACAGAGGGCACAGTGGCCAACACACACACTCTACCTTCTCCAGTCACCTCACCCAGCACATCCGCACCACCTGCAAATATGGATTATGTAAATTGGAAAAGTCTGGAAATAAAGCCAGCGACACCTCTCGCACAATTATTACATCTCCATTATGAGTCTGAATCATAATGCAGGCCAAGTGCACCTGAGCAAAACTTAGATAAATAAACTGTGTCACCTCTAAAACTGACCACCACTGACTGACTGACACTCATGCATAATGCTGAATGATGGATGTGCTTGCATTACTAGAGGTCTACATGAATGGAAGAGCGAGAGAGGGAACAAGTGTTCAGCAGGCTAATTTCTATGCATCGACATTCATGAGCTGCTTTGCATTGACCACGGTTTAATGTGGGTGGGCAGAGGGCGAGATATTTGGCTGATCCCTGTGTCCACATGTGTGAACTGTGTGCATGCCTACAGTTTTATATTAAATATTTGGCTTTTGTGCGCACACGCTTTTAGCATCAATCCTACAAAGTGTTTTATAAAAGACACCCCAGAGCTGGAACATCCTCCTTTGACACTGAGATACGCTGCAAGGGAGCATTACAGGTCCCCAGTTAGTTACAGTGACAAATTAACAACGATTTGTGTCTGTCACAACACTGTTCAGCTGAAGTCGAGTAGGTCTGTGAAAATCTTTTATGACAGCATCACCCGAATGTGTCAGAGTGAGACAAAAACAGACTGGGTGTTAATGATATATGATCACACTCGGACATCGAGAATACAGGATTTAAGCTTATGAACAAAGTGCATAACCCCGATTCAGTGTGCATTTCAGTCTGTCTGTTGTGCCTGCTCTGTATAAATGACCAGTTATTCATACATTATCAACAGGTCATCACCTTAAGATGGAGTAGGTAGGTTTTTTTTTTTTATTGTTTTTTTCATTTCTTATTGACAATACATCACTACTTGAGTGCCTGAACAGTGCCTAAACAATTGAATATCAAACTGTGAGCTATTTGCTCACAATTTGATATTCAATTGTTTCAAAATAAATTTTAAAAATATTGTATACATTGTCTTTCTTTTCCCTGATGTATCGGAAAAAACTTTGAAACACTGACAGGATTAGTCTGGACATGTTGAGTCATGTCTGACATGTTTTTGTCAACGCTGTTTTTTATATATTGTCGGTGTTGTCTGGCACCTGTTTGATTGTCCAGTGACAAGCCATCAGCTGGCTCCAATTTTCAACAGTTTTTCATTAATCTCATGGAGGTTTCGATTTGCAATTCTCTTAATGTCTAGAAATCCAGCAAATCTATTAAATTTTGTGGCAAGCCAGTAACAGGTGATGACCAAAGGCTGATGGTTTGACAGACGACTGTCAGCCCCCCTCTATGTGATGAATGTGTTTGTGTTTGATGACATGTTTTGTTTAGACAGCGTAAAGAGGCATGGTAGGAGTCAGATTCTGAAAAGCGAGGAAACTGTGTGAAGTACTAAAAAGCTTTGGAATAAATGACAAACTTCAGCCTGCTTGGAAGTGGCCTGGCGAAAAGAAAACTGAGAGTTACACAGAATCACATGGCACATATACCACAGAGGGCTTTTTTAAGGTGGAGGACTTTTCCTCTCCACCTTATTGAGGTGGAGGACTGTGAAGGTCAGAGCCGAGCTGAGCCATACCAAGCTAAAAGCTTAAAGCTGTTGACTCCAGCACCGGTAATACCTGAAGCTTGCCCGAGTTTTATGAGCTTTCACTGGAAATGAATCCATACTGTTAGTTAGAGGCTTAATGTTTGTGAATGCTGGAATAAGTTGTAATGCTGTGTAATTAAAATGAGTTTCGATCAGCATATATTTGAAAATAAACACGGTTACACAGGCACAGTGTGTGGTACCTTTTTAAATAGGGTTTTGCTCCATAGTGACTGAGACGAAGTTGGTCATTTCTTTCTGAAACAACACAAGTAGCTCACACAGCTCAGAATACCGCACATATCTTAAGCTGTCTTTTACATTTAGAAGAAAAACATTAAAATGAAGTGCAAAGTGATTTTCAACCCACCAGAACAAGAGCATCATTTATACACACTATAGAATTATTTATATGCTCATGCACAAAAATAAATCCTGGTCAGCTTGAAATGTGGCGTACATGAGTGTCCATAGTTGCCAATGAATAGTTAGAGAAATTACCCTAATTATATTGTAAAAACAATTATGTTAGAAGTTGTATTTAGATTTTTTTTGTATACATCATATCACTTTCAAACAGCTTCTTGAGTTTCACCCCTCTGTCGGAATTACTCATTTCTCCAGTTTATGCGCGTAGACATGGTGTAAAGGGTCTGGTAGGGGCAGAGACTCAGTTGCGGACAAGACACAGAGCACTGTGAGGTATTCAATGTAAAAGAGTCTTCACTGAAAACCAGGCAGTCAGGCACAGAGGATCAATCTGAAGACAGGGAGCAGTAAGTAAGCAGGGTCAAAAAGCCAAGAACAAAAAGAACACCAGGAAGAATGCTGGAAAGCGATGAATAAACGGGGTAGAACAAAAACACTCCGGCAGAGGAGCAGGGGAAACGGGCAGGTGAGTTAATGAGGGGGGCAGGACACACCCAAGGTCAGGAAGTGTAACAAAGGGTGAGGTTAGTTCAACAAAATAAAACAGGAAATGGCAACATAGAGACAAAATGGTCATGAGTTACCATCATGGGTTTTTGTAAATCCCAAAGTTTGTATGTCTTCTCTTTTGTCTTTGCAGTGTTTATAAATGAGGCCTAACATGTCATTTTGAATTTTTGCAGTCTCTGTGTGATGTCTTAGTTGTCTCCTCACAGTGAAAAGGTGATTAGGCATAGGTGTAAATATAGGTTTGATTATTTGGAAACTCTTTGTTGCCAGTAGGTGTAAATATCAATCAATATATCAGTCTATCAGTGTGTGCCTGTGTGTGTTAGCCCCGCGATGGTCTGCTGACCCACCAATCACATAGTGCCAAACAGGTGAGTGTGAGGCAGCAGGAGAAGCACCCAAACACAGATGGTCAAGGCAGATATGAAGTTCAGTGACTTAATGACAGGTTGAAAATTCACAGCAACACAACAATTTGACAACTGTCTGGTATATGTGCAGCAGGGCTGATGAGGAAATGAAGTTCAGGTAGAATGATGAGAGGCTCGTGATTGCAGGGCAGGAGGGAGTGGCTGTATGTGTGCACCTGGTTGACAGGTCATGAACAGCTTTGGAGAGAGAGAAGTGCGAATGTGTCAGGAGGGAGGGACAAAGAAGCAGATTTTTACACTGAGTCCCTGTTGAATTTTTACTAATTATAACAACTTATAACTTTCAGTAATTCAGATCAGGGATTTCAGATTCTCACAGGCAAACATCCACTCTACAAACAAAACAAACACGCAGCCCCATCAAGTAATAAATAAAGATCTCTGATGTATTAGTATGAAGTCTCTAACTCTGTAAAGCCATCTTAACTTTCCGTGCTGCACTAGAGCTGTCAGTTATTCAACCTGTGTTTATCCGCCCTCACCTCCCAGTCCAGCTTACAAATCAACACAACGTGTCTGACTTGACATGACAGCTCCAATAAAGTAGCGTTGGTGAGAGGAATGAGTGCCTGGTTTGGCTGCAGCCCCGCTAATATAGTAAAGAGAATAGACGTGTCTGGCACCTTTGTTCCCTCGTTTCAGTGCCGAGTGCGTCTTGGTTTGCTCCGCCTGTCAGTCTGTCTCCTTCCTCCGTCTTTCTGCCCTCTGCCTTGTGTCAACTTTTACGTTTCTTTTTTTTTCCCCTGCTTTATTTCTCTGTTCCTTTCTTTTTATTTTCTCCCCCTGCACTACGTCTTGTCTCTTTTTGTCGCTCCTCTCACCAGAACAGGAATTTAATACCAGAGATCTGAGCTTCCAAGCAGCGAGCGAGCGAGTGAGTTGTGTTGTGAGATGTTGCAAAGAAAGCAGGCAGCCTGCGGGCCTCGTCATTTAGTCTAATTGATTCTGTTAATTGTCTT